>CAXAMN010025139.1:1053775-1095021 GCA_963970005.1 Durusdinium trenchii
ATCCATCCATCCATCCATCCATCCATCCATCCATCCATCCATCCATCCATCCATCCATCTATTTGTGTAACTATTTATCTAACTATGAATCTACACATCTGTCTGTCTGTTTGTTTGTCGGTCTGTTTGTCCGTCCATCTGTCTGCCTTTCTATGTACTCCATCTATCTATGTTTCGATCAGTCGGTCTATCTATGCATCTATCTTTACCCATGTACCTGTCTTTCTGTCTGTCTATCTTTCTCTGTATACAGGACAATCCCGATTTACACGGTGTATGATTAGCGACCCAGCCACCGGTCGCTGTGGCGAGTCGGCGAGTCTTTCCGTGGTGAACAGCGGTATTCAATAGTATGTATACCAGGAGTCACATGGAGTTGGGTGGTTTTTAGTCCCTAAGTGAGTGGATAATCGACACCCCTGTCCTACAAGTTCGGCACCCGTTTTGTGACTCCTGGTATGTTGTTACTTTCTGCCCAAGCGTGAACAAATGCATCCCAAATGCATTGGGTTTCACTGTGACCGTATCCTTTCAGGGTTACATCCTCAAGGGATCCCACAGAAATACCGTTTGTTTTAACTGACCAATTTGGATCAAGTCAAGAAGGAGCACCCGCGCGCGGACAGATCAGGGCGTACCATTTTGGAACTTCCTTTTGCAATTGCACATATAATATAAATATCAAATGATATGTATGAATATGGGCGGGGGGCCGAACGTGCTTGGCGGTTTTGCGGTCCATACCGTAGCTCATCCCCATTTTTCTAGCGGCTACTGACCACATTCGACGCATGAGGGGCAGACGCGTCATAGCCACTTGACCATACCAACACTCTAGGCATGCATTGACAGATGCCCTTCACGCTACCGGGGTTAAATGCACAGTGAGAGTCCTTCGTGGCTGAATATTCTTCATGGACAAATGTTATTCCTTGTCTTGAGGTCTGCAGGCTCTCAAGGAGGTCACCGTAAATGGCCTCTTCTTCTGCTTGCTGGGGCACTCAGCACTGAAATCGAGCTCTGGCTGGACAGGGCGAAGTTCTTCAAGCAAGACCCATGCGATGTTCACTGAGTTGGACTAACATGGACCAACTACCTGGGAATAGCTGGGGTTCGATCTGAGACTATGAGTAGCAAAGTGGATTTGATCAGACCATATCATCCAACTCGTCAGAGGCCATGCCCCTTCCGTCAAACCAACGGGTCCGTACGGGTCAAGCCACGTGGCCATGATCGGCTCCAAGGATCACTGGGCTCTGCTTGACGGAGCAGTTCGCCCTGCGAAAGCTCTCTCCGGAGACCATGGTGGCCGTTCCTCCCTCAGTTCACACGAGGCACGTCCGACAGAAAACCCAGAGATCATCAGAGATCATGATCTTCTGAGTTCATAAACATCGAGAATCATGTTAGTTTTTACAGGAACAAGGGTTGTGGCTTGACCGTGGCTTGGCCCAAAAGACAGTAACAGTCGGTAAAGGATTATCAGATGATCACTATTCTTGAGAAAGGCCGTGATTCACCTAACCATCACTGATGTATTCAAATATGCAGCCGGAACAGACTGCTTGAGGCACTAAATGAACCTATTGATGCTCTAATCGAGTTCGACATGCCTGGTATAGAGTATTGTATATTTGTATTATATATACAGTATACCATCACATGAAAATCATTGGCTCAGTTGCTCCCTCCATCTCCACCACACACGCACACCCTCTTATTTTAGCGCCGGCCGCACCGAGGTCTTAAGCCATCGGATGGCCTTGCATGTGGCCGCCAGCCAGGTCGCTGCTTGTTTTTTTGGGGTGGAAATTCATTCATGCATTCATGAAGCCTCCAGCAGGAGTCGATGAATCGTTTTTGGTACATTCCGTCAAGGACGTTTGAGGTTTGGATGGAACACTGATCTAACTGAGACTTACTATATGTGATGCTGGAAACAAACATGTTTGGTCCGCAAAAAAAGGCACTGATGGCCCCCAAGTAACAAGGTAATGTTTGATTTGCTGTTTTCTTTGGACAGATATGACCATTTTAATGATATGTTCAGGATTCTTTCTCCATTTCCCTCTCATACTTTTAACACGGGGTTCACTTGGGTGGTCACTTTCCACTGCCGCTCCGATGCACCCGCGGTCGCATAGTTCGTGCCCTCGGTCACTGGTGCTAGACATCGGTCGTCACGTGATCAGGGGGTGAAGAGGTGCAATGTAATTCGGTAAGACTAGATAGAGACAGAGAGAGAGAGAGAGACAGAGAGAGAGAGAGAGAGAGACAGAGAGAGAGAGAGAGAGAAGAAGAAGTCACTTGGATGAGCCTTCTAGAAAAATGCACGCTTTTCAGTCTTGCAGGCGTACACTGACTGGAAGAATCATGGTTAAGTATATGGCATGGCCGCGTGGATGACCATGAAATCCGAGTACCAAACTTCAGGGAGGGTAGGCAGGGATCTTGATCTTGGTGAACCAATGCGAAGTCTCAAACTGCCCATTTAACAAGCCTTCAACTTTGAAGCATCGGGGGTCGTTACCCACCTCGTTCCCCGTCCCCAGCTGTTTTGTAGGGGACAAACTTCCACCTCTTCTCAAGTATGCGAAGCTTCTGTTGGGTCTTCTTTTTTACCCCACTTGCACGCACGCATCGGGGCTTTCACTTGACAGATGTGTCATAGACATGGGCAACAGGGACTTCCCCTGCTGCTCGTCAATCCGTGGCACCACAAACTTCCTCCAAGAACGACTCAGTTTTTGGTGGCTCTGGGAGCCACGCCACCACGTTGCCCAGGCCCGGCTCCAATTCTCCGCATGCCTCCCAAACCATCCCAAACCCACCCACACGCCCATCATGGCCGTGGCATGTTGGAGTGGAGAGCGCGTCAGCTTGGAGATACGCAGGATGTCAGCTTGGTGCCCATGATGCGGCCTCCCGCGGAATTGCAGGAGACGGATTCGTCACCAACGGGTCGGTGGAATTCGAATGGCGCAGTGATGATGGCGCCATGATTGACGGCGTGGGTGAGGGTGCAGGTGAATGAACCAACCAATTTTGGAGGAGATGGAAGTAAATGTTGAATCTACACACCACCAACAATGTCACTGGAGCTTGCTCGAATTCTGTGCAAATTCAAGGTTTCAACTTGTCAGGGTCAGGAGCAGCCCTGATATACATGAATCTCTTGCTGGGTGGCGGTTTCAGCTGCCTTGATTTTCAACAACTTTAAACCGCTATACTTGGGGATGAATATGTTGTGACTTTTGTACCTCATTCAACTCATGCAGCACATGTTCTTGGCCCCAACTTTGACGGCATGTCTAAAAACAACCTTGATCTCTGAACTTCACCATTGTTCTACCCCACAGCAACCCGCAGCAGCACCCGGGGTTTCACTTGATGTTTGTGTTTCCACAGTGGCATGCTAGCCGAAACAGAGTGTGACTTACTCGCTGCCATTGACATGCTTTTTGTTTCTCGCACCCACCCTAAATAGAAGTGCGTTCGTCTGAAGTCTGCTCACCTCTCCGTGAATCCACGTTTTTCGCTGCTTTCTCAATGATTTTTCAACATCTTTTAACTGTCCCTGAGAGTTGCTGCCAAAAGCTCATTGTATTGGCAACGACACAGGAGACTGGCGTGGCTGCGTGGGGATGCACAGCTGTTTTTTTCATTTTCCTTTTTTCCGAGCCGTGTGGAGGGATTTACGAGGTTTCATTCAACTGTCTTCTCCAGGTTACAGTCCTTCGGATTTGAATGATCCTCGAGTATCTTCCTAACTTTCCATGATTCATCAGTAACAAGTGCATCGCTACTAAGAACAAGTGCATTACTACTAGTAGCAAGAAGCTACTAGTAACAAGTGCAATCGCTATTAGGAGCTTCATGTTCCGATGTAGATTCGACCAATGATGCTTCCCTCGAGCACTGGCTCTGGCTTGTTACGGTAACAACGCATCTCTGGACCCTCAGAAAGTCCCCTCCCAGAGGTAGAAGCCTACCACTTGCGCCCTCCAAGTGGCCATTGTGGTAGTCGTGGACCGTTTGGGGGGGAAGATGGCATATTTGCTCGTAGAGTCGGTTGTAGGGATTCGGGATACCACTGCCTCAGAAGCAGAAGTTGAGAAAGCTCTTCAAGTAAGTCGTCTTTCCGCCTGGGCCTTCGGGGAAGTGGTCCTGATCCAGCTAGGCCCGGTGTGGGAGCAGTGGTATATACCAGGACACCTTAAGGCCTGAACCAGGGGCTTCTCCCCTGGTCCATGTGATTCGGGGTGTCTACCACCCTTGCGTCTTTTTTCTATTTTCCGAGTCTTCACAACACGGAGATGCAAACTCGACCCTGCGATCCGCACCGCGACCCGGTGACGCTGTGAAAGGTGGTCGTTCGCGAAGATGGCGCTCGGATGGATGGCGCAGATCATAGAGAGGTATAGACCCCCTTTTTTTTTGACCTAGCAACAAGACACCAAGAGTTCTGTGGGCTTTGTGCCCGTGCTTGTTTTCAGAAGCATTGAGATGCAGGGAATATGGCGTCTTTCCCTTGCAATACCAGTATGGCCAAATCTTATGAGTCTCATGCGGACTCATGATAGGTTTTCAGACATGAGATGAAGACAATTCATCTCATGTGTTTCATAAATCACAATGGCTCAACCGTGTCGTTGTGCTTTTGTGCTTCTCACTTGGTGTGCCGGAAGGTGCAACTCCAACCGGGTGAGCCTCGATCAGGTTGGGGTATGTTGATTTCGTTTGAAAACCTTCCCAGCCTTGAGAGAGGTTCCCAAATAGATAGAAACATATAGAAACGATTTCCAATAGATATTGAAATGGATTTGACGTTTCTATCTCTTTCGGGGTCTGTATAAAGGTAGATGTATTCTGAAGGACACGAGGTTTTCTTCGGATATTGGTGATCCACCCTCCCTGAAACAATCATGAAAGTGGAACCTCCCCTTTTAATATAGTCGAACAAGCCAGTCTTCCTTTTGGGGCCACGTTTCACTTACCATGTTTGGAGGGAGGGTACTCCAAAAACCACGGATGGTCTGATTGGTTTGATTTGGTTTCAGAATCTCGTGATGGTCTGACCATCGTCATTCGCTGCCGCGAGGTTGGATGGTGCCCAGTACTCAGCGTACTACGGCTTCCTTCGGCATCGCCGTTTGCACTTCAGGCGAGGGTGACCGATAAGCACCGATCGAAATAGCCAATGCTGGCGGTTTCTTCGGTTTTCTTCACTGTTGGAGAGTGGATGACACCTTTATGTGTGTTTGTTTTGGTTAACCCCACCGAACAAGAGCCTCCATCTTTGACTCACAATGGTGTCTTTTGGGGGACTCCGGATAGATAGATGGAAGAGGGTGCTTCTGAAATGAAATTGGTTTTGGGAGGTGGACGATAGCACATGTTACGCATTTGGTGGGGGCAGATCCTGGCAAAACATCAGATTCTACAGTGCCCAACATGTTAGTCATCTGCATACAGTGCCCAACATGTTCGTCAAACCACCCAAACCCTCCTGGTGCCCATGAGTCGGACTCCCCCATCCTGAAACCACGTACTGGTCAAGCGCCTTCCGTTTCTCTTCTTTGTATGTTTTGGACCGGACGCGACCCCCACTTGTTTCCACCGTCGCTTTCAGCCCTGGGACCACCACTCCGGGCGCGGTGGTGCGCGGTGCCGCGGTGCCGCGGTGGCGGTCCAGGCAGTTGAGACCCTTCATCCCGGTCATTGCCTTCGTCCAGGGCAACCGCGCGCGCGACGCGCTGTCCGATAGCCCAAGGGCGTTTTGGAGGGTTCGGAGGGAGGTGGAGGGTTTGGACGGGTCTGGCGAATTCTGGGTCCAGGCGCGGGTATGTGGTGAAGGGAGTTTCTCACCCGCCTCGAGGCAGCCGCTAGAAGCACATGGGGATGATCTTCGCATGTTTCATTCTGAATCTGGTCCAACCTGAACCTGATTGAGCGATTTGCCGAGTCGGGAGCACCGTGTGCTTGCACTTCACCTAATGAAGGACCTGGAAATTCTGCGCTCGAACACCCTTCGTTGCTGCGCAGTGCGCCACACAGTGCGGGGAGGGCACTGCATGCAGGGGGGCGGGCACCATGGCTGTAGGTCTTTGAGGCCTCCAGGCCGCCCCAGTCCGTCGTCCAAGTTCGGGTCGGGTCTGCGGTCTACGACCAACCTCTCAGACCGACCACTGAAGGTTGGCGCTCCCGTACCAGTTGGAGCCCCCGTGTGAGACTCAGATCGACAGGTTCCTGACGATCGCTGAGGGACGTGAAGTGTGACGAAGTCTGAGGAAGTAGAAAGGTCGGTCGATCTAGTGAGATGAGGACGATGAGGTTCTTCTTAGGAGATGAACTGGTAAGTGCTTTGATGGGCAACCGGTTGCCCACCCGGTTTGAGGTGTTTGGGGTCAAAAGGGTCGGATTTCACGACCTTTACATGATTTATGGTTTTGGACTGCTTGCTGCTTCGGCTTGTGGAAGTGATGCATTTTGCCTTCTTTCAAGACACCGAAACCGTCGTTTTAGCATTTTTATAGCTATCATTTGGGGTGAAACCGGGGAAACGGGGCGGGCCCCTTCTCTTGAAAGTTTGAGTTGAGGAGTCCTTTCGCCCATCTCCACCTCCCCACCACCCTGTCCTAAGGGGTGCAGGACGACCGAGGCGGCAGGGGCGGGGCACAGGCAGTTGGAGCTCCGGTCGTTCCGGTGGTTTCGTTCCTCCGGGAGCTTCTGCCTTTCGGCAGCAATCCTCGGAACAACTCGGATTCGATGCATCTCTGGGCATTTTGGAACACCACCACCACCAACCCGAGGCCTAAGAGGAAAACACAAGTGCGAGTAGTGCGCTATAGGGCGTGATCGTGATCGGCAAACATGACACTTCAACATTGCCACCCTGAAGAGGGCAAAGATACGCACACATGCTGGCCCTTTTGGGATGACACCCATCACCCATCGCCTGTGGAAACATGGGTTTGGTGGTGAGTTTTGAAGAAGATCCATGAGAATCTAGAATTATCTAATTACATGGGGAGCATGGGAGCACGGAGTGACGCTTCCCCCCGTAGCAAACGCTTTTTTCTACATGACAATTCCCCCCAACAGACCGTAGCTGGTTCGGCCAGTGAAGAGGCGCAGATGGGCTATAAATACAATAAATGGCGTTTCATTGCGGGATTTGGAACATGGGAATGAACCTCATCCCCGGGGGCTCATACGTAGCAAAAATCGCTCGAAATAATCAATTCAACTCATACGGATACGCTGCCTGCGCGACCTTCGTTCTCACTCGATCCGGGTTTGGTTCATCCTCCACTTTCACCCCATGAACCGTCTCAGAGATGTCCCACGCATGGCACGTGGGAGCTCGTGACGTAGGGACCACGAGGGCGACCCTTTGCCGGGGAGGATGTCCACATCTCTTCGGGGACGAATCTGTTACGAAAGCCGGGGCTAGGCTGAAGTGAGTGTATGTGAAGGAAGTGAGTCTTTAGGGGGTGTGGATGTAAACCATATTAGTCTGGTGGTGTGTTTGCATATTTTTTTCCCACGGAGGTGCTCTTTTGGGTTGGTGATGCAGAAGATGCAAAGTGATAGGGTGTTGCACTACAAGCATCATCACTACACTATAGAGTAGACAAAATGCACCCTTTAGATACCTTTAGATTACACCTCTTCTCAGGTTCACTCATCACTATGCACCATCAGCGCCCAGAATTGGACCTGAAAAAGACCTAACACTCAGAAAGACCACTGTCTTGCATAACTTCCTTTCGCGCCCCTGTGGACTTTCTATAGCCAGCTTTTCCACCTATCACCCATGCCCACCGCCACTCAACTCCCACAATTCCCCCCCACCATGCGGTTGTTCCCTACGAAAGGCGCAGCACTCGTCTGGGCAGCTTCTGCGACGTGTTTCGAGAACATTGCTCAGAGATCCAGCTCGTGGAAACTGGGCGAGATAGCTTGCTGAAATGACTTCTTGCTGTGAATCGATGTCTCATCAATGTTAAACCATGTTAAACCGGCCCAGTGAGTGGCATCTCATCCGGGGTTTAGAATGAGGTGCTGTTTTGGGCCGCTGCTGAAACTTGGTTGTTGGGTTGGTTCATTGATGGATATTTGCGGGAGCTGACTATTAAGGGGGAAAGTGCAAGATAGCTATCACCTATGTGGATGGCTTATGGAGATTTGCTGCACTGCTTATGTGGGAATGACCTCCACATTAAAGTAACGCTGGCATATGTGGGCGCCATTCAGCAGAGGGTCCAATCTTGACTCTATCCTAAGTTTTAACTCTTTTGCTAAGGATGTGGGCGCCATGGTTCTATCCTCTATCCCTCTTAACATAGGATAGAGCCACTCTTATTGGACCTTGAGAGTGGAGCAACATCTTTTTTGGAGAGCACGGAAGGGGTACCCTGCCGTGAACACTACTCGTCCGGCGGAACGCTGCCGCTGACACGTGTCGTTTTTCATTCGTTTTTCCCCGGAGCATCTCCCAAGGTTCTCCCCAACGTCGCATGTGCAGCATGATTGGAACAAGGAAATCAAGGTGAAAAGAGCTACCTGGAACCAACTTGACCTTGGTTTTTGAGGGGAACAGACCATATTTCGGGTGGTTGGTGGTCCAACATAGGAGGTCATTCAGCTTCCAGGTACTTACGGAGTGACCTGCTGAAGACGATCCGATCCTGAAAACTGGTGCAGCTAGAGGAAACTAGTCGGACTCAGAAGTCCAGCTTTCTGGAGTAGGTGTTGTGATGTCTATGTCAGTAGGTGTCTCCCCAAAGTGCTGCAGAAGCCGGGGCCATTACAAAAGAAGCAGGCAACAGAAAAGAAACATCTCCACTGTGAAGTGGTGGAGTATAGATTTATCGGACATCTTGCGAGTAAGGAATATACAGGGATTGTTCGTTGGCCCCAAGCCCAACGGTTTCTCATCCCCAACGTAACAACTGAGGGGCTACAACATACTCCTGTTGATTTTTAAGCCACGCGCTAAGCCATTTATATATTTGGCAGACCTGCGTGTTCAACATGATCCAGAAGTCATTCTTATGCTTGCAGAAAACAAGAAACACTGTACTTAACCATGCTTAACGATCATGCCTTCCAAATCTGAAGGATACGCTATTCATGCCAAAAAACAACGAAACAACTTTGATGTTCTCGGATTTTTCATGATTTTCTGTTCTCGCTTGGCTTCGTTTTGTTTGCCTCACTCCAAGGACAGCGTGCAGCTGGACGAATGGACGGGCCGAAGCTGGTTCCTGTCGCTTCGACCGCAATGCCTGCGAGGAAGAATTTGAGCGGTGGCTTTTCTCGTCGCTTGAATTGCGCCGGGTTCCAAAGAGGCTATGAGCAGCGTGGAGGACCAAAAAAGTCCCAACGGTTTGTGCATCCCCAACGAAATCCGTCAATAGGACTTACAGTCACCACCCAAACCACCAAACATGTAGTAGGCCTTACCTGGCACCACCAGGTGAGTCGGGTGCTTTTGTTGACGAACCAAGAGAAATCCATGTGCTCTGGAAAAACATCAGCGGTGACTCTGAAAGACTGGTGGAAGCGGATGACATGGCACCGAAAGTATAACCATGCAATCGGTTCAACCAAGCCGGTGGTTTTCACTCCACGTCCGATGAAACGGAGTGGGTTTGTTTGCACCAATGGATCGTGACCAGCGAGGATCGGTGAGTGTTGGTTTCACCACTGGGGACGAAACCGAACGGTGGAAGACCACCTCGTGCTTGCCCGGTTTAGTCGAAGCAGTTACCACCTCGTGCTTGCCCGGTGCTTTCTCGTGCTTCCCGTCACAAGTGCAGCGAAAAACCCGTCACACACCCAACGATCCAGGCTTTACAACTCCTTGATGGCTGGAAGCCTCAAGGAGGCACAGCTGTCGCTGTGGGTCCGGTTGTGAGGGAAACCCAAACGCTTTTCGGTGGTGTTGGAGGATGTTGGAGGTGGGGCGCGAGGAAAGAACTAGTGTAGCGATAGTGAAGATCGGAGGTGATTCATCCCACCCAAAGCAGGAGTTTGGCTCGTGAAGCCATGAAACGTGGAGGTATTTCATTTGGAAAAACATGGGCTTTTAGGTGGAGAGCACGTGCAGTTGCATGGTGAATTGGGACGCTTGTGAATGGATGTTCATTTATTTGGTTGATTAGACAAATACATCTTAAGCTTTCCAGCCGAATGGTGTTTCTGCTTTGATTGAGGGTCTTTGGGTGGTTGAGAGTACCCTTATATACTTTCTTGGAAGTCCTTTGCTACTGATGTCCCTCAGCGGAGTGGCCTAATCAGGGGCTTAGCGTGTTTGAAGAATATTCTGATTTGAAGACATCGAACGTCACGGAGACGGTAGAATTGTCAGTTTCTTCACCTGGCAGGCCTTTGCTGCACAATGTCACTCCAGAAAAGAACTGTGTAGCCCGATGTTTCTCTTTTCATTTTGCAGTTTGCAAATTTGAAAGCCAGCCCCAACCTTTCAGAAAACTCTTCAAACCTTTTGTGCTTCAACTTGAAAGGAAGCAACTAGCACTCGGGAAAAACTACGACGACGACCACAACAACAGCAGCAGCAGCAGCAGCAGCAGCGGCAACGGCAACGGCAACGGCAACAACATACTACCCTCCCTAAACAATCGTCGAAGTGGAGTGAACACCACTCATTTTGTGTTTGGATTGAACATGGTCTTCCCAGTGGCCATGCCATCCACTTCCACCATGGAGGTGTAAAAGCATGTAAACAACCAAAGAAAGCAAAACCAACAAATCCCTTCAGGGCCTATGTCAGTCCATGAGTGCTTCTGATTCTAGGTGTAACAAAAACACATGCAACATGTGTTCAGGGCCTAATATCCGTGTTTACCAAAGCAACCCAACCGAAACCGCGCTTGCCGCCAACACCGCCCGCGACAAAAAAACAACCTCCGAGCACTGAAGGGGATTTCCTCGCAGTTCAGTGTTTAGGCCTAGTAGCGTCATGTAGCATCCTCTTGTTACGAATAATGCCAGTTTCAGCGCCCCCTTCAGTGTCCGCGATGCGTCTTCGCTCGCTCCCTTCGCGTGCGTCTTCGCTCGTGCGCGTCCGATCGCTCCGTTCGCGTCCGCACTGGTCAGGCCTGGATTTTGCTCCTGGATGCCTCGCGGGGCCTCCAGGTGCGGGCGTTGGGCGTCGGCATTCCTCGAGGTGGTCGATCTTTTTGGTCGCACGTTTCTTTCGAAGAGAAAAGGCACATGGGATCACATGGGTATACTTCGGTTTCGTTTTGATGTTTGTTTTTACTTTGTTTTGATGTTTTAGGTGAACTATGGGTATAATTTGGTGCGGTTTTGGGCTTTTTTTCTGTTTTCAACGGCCATGGAGTGAAACTCCAGTTTTTGGGGAAAGAGTGCCTTCAGAACTTCAGCCAAGGTCTTGGACTTTTGTTGTTGGTCAATGTGTGTGGATGTTTCTTTGTTTGGTACTGCTTACATTTTGCCAGACTGTTTCATGGTATTGGATGGTTGTTCTTGGGAGTTTGGTGAGGCGGATTTCTGAAAGCGATGGATCCAAACACCCACTGTGGCGGGTGTTTGTTTCTTCACATGCTACTGCATAGAGATTACATGAATTCCAAAATAAGGATGAACTCGTCTGCCAGTTCATCGGCAAGAACTGTAAGGATTCAATCAGACCAGCTTTGTTTCGTGTTCGCACCAGTCGACTGGCCGTGAAAACAACGCTTCTTCTTCATTTCTCGCTCCATATTCTCACACGATCCAGCATGATGGATCGCATATTTTCTTTATTCAATCGAACATCAGATAATCCAAGGCACATTCAATCCACCCTAAACCCCGAAAAACACCTGACATCCGCATGACAGGACGACAGTCCACTGTCGTCCGTCGCGTCCGCCGCGTCCGCGATGCGTCCCTCGCGCAGGCCGTGTCCTCACCGCTGCCGGCGGCCGAGCTGAGACGCTGCGCGCTGTGATGCCGGTCGAGACGCCTGAGACGCTGCCCTTCCGTGTTCTCGAAAGAGTGAAGATGATGTTTTTGGGAGATCACTGATTCAAGAGCGGCAGGTGAGTATAGTTATTATTTGTTTTTGCCATGGCAATGGTGAAAATTCGGTTTTCATCAGGGTGAACATGTTTTTAAGAGGAAGAACAGGATTGTGGAAGAGGCCCATTATCTCCCCTAGGTGATGAGGTGAAGTAAGCTGTCCTCTCCCCTCATGATCAGTAAGCGGTCGTGGCTTTTGGAGGATCCGACCGTGTTTAGTGATGAAAATTCATGGGTCCGAGATTCAGCTCTTGGATCACTGAAGACCAGTCAGGTCAATATCAGTTCGTAAAACTCCATGAAACTCCGTGTCACTTGGACCGGTGGCCATCCGAGAAATGTCCAAAAGAGACCTCTTGAACCCACTCATCACTTCCTGCTTGGACACTAGCGTGCCACCGAAATTTCTGGGTGCGCAAGATGTACAGTCAGAGGAGGCTTGTGGGAGACCCAAACTGTAACTGAGAACAATCGAACATGTCCAAAGAGAGTCCTCTTGAAAGATCAGTGCTGAAACATGCATTTCCCCCCAGGCGATCTAGACTTGGATCGTCTAACGACGTCCAATGTCGATCCACTTTGGCACTGTCCCATCGGTCCCAGGGGGTCCGAGGGTGTTCAACCACATGCTCAGCCACGCTTCGAAGCGTGGCCTCATGGTGTGCCCCTGATTTCTGATGCCAAGTGTTTTACGTCTTCGGGTCCGGAGGAGACAGCACCCGGGGTCGAACCAAGTACAGTCGCTCTTCGGGGGGTCGAACTTCTTCTACAGGCCGTTGAGACCTATTGGTACCAACAAGCCAAAGCGCAGGTAGCCGAACACATCGAAGTGGAAGTGGATGGACCCGAACGCATGACGATGTTCATCTATTTTCCTTCAAGAACAGGGTGGTTTCCACTTCCATGTGAATGTGTATTGGAACCCGTTTCCGTTGGGCTGCGACCCTGTCAATTCTCAGTTTGCCATACTTTGCCCCAATGGGATTCTTTTGGGCGGGAGCGATGTGTGTGTGTGTGTGTGTGTGTGTGTGTGGGGAAGGACCCCTTCGTTTTGTGCGTTCGACCGTTCCAAGTGAAGCAAGTACACTCCGACTCATGAACATGGAAGTGGAGTTCACCCCTGTTCGTAAAGCAAAGGAGTCTTCCAAGGGACCATGCTATCCACTTCTATGTGATGTGTTCGTCAGAGTGTAAACCAAGACATAGGAAGACCATGCTATCTTCCACAGCCTTGCCTGTCCACACAAGACGTGTGCGATGTGGAGAAGTCGTCCTGCAACCTCAATACATCTGATGTCCTGGAGAGGATTCCGATGTCCTCCTTTCCCAAAAGACAGATCTGGGTCAACTTGGAACAAGACATTGGCCAAAGACGGATGCTTGTAAGGCTGAAGTCCATCGTACTCCTTGCAAGAGTCGGTAAAGATGATCACTCTCATTGCTAAAGTTCATCAACCCGTCTCCGTTTGTGATGTTGAGAACCAGTATTCTTGATTTAATGGTAAGTCACAGTTTCTGATTTTTTTTATTTTTCCAAAGACCATACATATTAAGGGTATCCAGGGCTGTGCCATTGTATAACAGTCGGTAAACAAGAACACCATCATCATCATCATCATCATCATCATCATCATCATCATCACTATTTTAGAGATGGAAAGGCCTGCGAAACTTGGGCCCCATCATCATCCAGAACGGGCCCGCGGAATGGAATTATACCCAAAGAGTATCAACTTAAGCCATGCTATTAGGTTGGAGGCCATTGCTATTATACCCAAAGTGTATTAACTGAAGGTGTTACAGGAGAACTGCTCCATCAAGATCCGATCTTCTCGGCTGAAATGGGGTCGGGAGGAGACGATTGCGACGCGACAGATGCACCGCGCAGATGCCATGGCGACCGAAGAAAAAAGGACGGCCGATCTTCTAAGCTGCTCCTCACTTGGTCTATCGCCTGTTTACGGGCCCCATGAGCAGAACATTCAACTTGGTCGCGAGAGGCACTATAGCCTTTTTTTCAGACATATATAGCTCACATTTGGTATATCTATTCACAGTTCCGGCCATTCCGGCTTCAGATTCCTGAAACACTGCACGAGACCCTTTTTGTTTGGGTCAGACATCTGCATGTCCGACACGTGCACCATGTGAAGAAATGATGCGACACCGGTAGAACCACCGGTGGTGAAGCCCACGGAGAATGGAGGAGGTCGTACTTGGGATGTCCATGGGTGCAAGGGTCTTCTATTTTCCCTTCCTCGGAACTTCCGTGACTTGAAACAGTTAGTACTCCACCTACTTAGTCAACCCATCCACTACCAGAGGCTACCAGAGGCTCTCGGGGTTCGTCGTTTTCGTCCTTTTTCCACAGGGTTCGACGACGTGTCGCTTCTTCGGTTTCGATGTGCACTGGACCACGGAGATTTGGTGAAAACCACCCCAACCGAGTCGTCCTCTTCGGATGAGTTCAATGTTCATCCGAGTTCTTTGTTTGGCAAAAACGCACCTGTTTTTTCTTTCAGGCCACCATCCACAGGGTGGCTTAGGTTTTTAGAGCCCCCCGGACTATGTGTGTTTTCCATCTAATAACTATCCTTTGAATACAGTTGTTCAACATCCGAACTTGTCAGACTTTGCTGAGCGGCTCTGGTCCAGCGGCTCTGCTGGCGCGAGTGTCTCAATCCACTTCTGTCGGTTTTTCCAAAGGTCCCAGGTCTTGAGTGGCTCAGGATGCGTTCTTTTGTTTTAAATCTCTTTTTGGGCTACTTCGACCAAACTCAGAGGGTGACACGAGCTGCCGGAGGAGGATTGCACGAAAACTGGCCCCAGGAGACTGACCACTTGACCTACTTGGTTCGCGGCAAATGGTGGACGGAGCAGGGTTCAGGTGGACCAAAACCATCCAACTCGAGGTGCAGAGCTTTTGGATCCAACTCGTGATGGACGAGATGGACAGGTGGGGATGACCAACGAGACCGGACGACGGCCGTGCTGTTTTCATCTTCCTTTGCCCGATGTGAAGGCTCGAGAGAAGAGCAGTTTGGCAGCTCGCACAGATAGGTGCCAAAGATTCTTCACGGCAATTCAGACCTATAAAGAGCAGTGGTATTGGAAAGGTCAATATATAATATGGAAGGTAGCTAGCTGACTTGTTCCTTGCACCGTCCCATCATGTTCTGACTGGGAAACTACATCCAAAATGCCCAAGCAGAAGACATTCCGGGTGCTCTCTGCCCGATGAAAGCGAAACTACCCGATGATTCGCATGCCCGATTGGCTACTGCCAAGGGCGGAAGCTGCAGAATCATGACATACCCCCGGACGTGGGGCAACTCAATGTGGCGGGAGAAGTGCACCCAAACTCGTGACATTCTCCATCAGTCACGGTGCAGTATCCGCCGATGCCTCACCGGTCGTGTTCGTTCTCCGGTCGCGTCTCCAGTTTCATGTCGCCATGGATCGGAGCGACCCGGATTTTGCCGGGCAGCTTGACCCCCCGGCAGCCAGGCGCGTGCCCCGCTGCCCGGACTGACACGGCCCGAGGTGTCCGCTTCTTGGTGAGTCTCGCGTTCGGACACGAAGCTCGGGACTGGATTTGGATACCAGGGGACCCTAGCCTTCCAAGACCATTTGGTGTTGCATCAGTGTAAAACTCCTAGTAAGACCATGGTTGTTCAGTAAGAATTCATGGCGCTTGGAATCCTATGTAGCGTACATATATATAATATAATATATATAAATATAGATATATTAATATTGTATATGAAAACCATTTGGTGAACCACCCCCAGTTCCCTTTGATCATCATGCGCATCATGCACACATGTGCGACCGTTTAGTCGCGTCGCCTAGTCGTTGACTTGGCTCCGGATAGGGAAGACGAGGACTGAATCATTCCTCGAATTGTCCAAACCCATCACAGCCTAAACCCACCTGAACTTGGAGTTGTGAAGACTTGAACTTGGAAGAACTGAACAAGGATCACGTGTTTGATCCCCAATCCGAACGAAGGGCGAAGAGAATCGCTCCAGCTCACTGGAGTGGTTTTGAAGACGGGGCTTCTCTCCAGGCCCTTTGGATGCGGTGCTGGGGTATCTCCTACAGGACCCAGAGCTGCTGGGTTTGCATTACATATCAAGGTAGTTGTGGTTTCAGAGGGCCTAGCACTTTGGAGACCTGTTAAAGATTCCAAGAGCTTCAACACTTGGAAGCGTTCCGTTTTGTCTTCGTGCGTTTTCAAGCTTCAAAAGTTCAAAGGCCTTCTGAGATGAACTGGTTGAGAAAGATGCGGAGGCAGCTAGCAAGCAGAGCTGGTCATGTGAGACTGGCCAGAAAGGCCTCAGAGGACTTGAAGATGTGTTGGATACAACTGAAGCACTTGGAGTAAATCACCGGCATTCACCAGCCCTGTCTCAAACCTCCACACTTTACCCAACAGCATTGGCAATGTCCTGGTGGAGTGGAACAGTGCCTAGTGCCTCATGCCGGCGGGCCTTGCAGCCACTTAATTCAGAACTTCAACCGCAAACCTTCAAGAGTATTATCAGGCCATGCAGAACTCCAAAGCCGAACAAGCAGAACCTCGGATCACGCCCATCGCGCGTGGTCGGATCGCGCGCGCTCCGTTCGGGAAAAACGCCTGCTCGATGCGCTGTGGAGTGCTCGGATCGCGCCGCAGCGCCGCATCTCGTTCGACCAATCGAAGCTCGACCGTGAAATCAGGATGAGAGGGATCCAAGCAGCTTGAGCAGGTTTAGCAATAATCTCACCACCATATCCAACAAAAGACCCAATTACGCAACCTTTATGCAGCAGGTTTTTGTTTTTTGGAGTGTTCTGCACAGACGTCGCAATCGGGAATTCGCGTTGCATCCTTTGGACTGCATGTCTCTTTGCTGTTGCAAAGCACTTTGGAACTTGGGAGGAACCCGAGTCCATGGAAAGACGAGATTAGCGGTCCTGTTGAGACGAGATTTGATCACCAGAACCTTCCTCTTGGACCACAAAACCAGGCCTGTTGCACCAAGGTTCTCCCACCTGCAGCCGAAAAAAACGCCTCATCGAAGAGAAGGCGAGCAAGTCGAAATCTCGGATCTCTCAGCGGGCGGAACTTTCGCCGTGTTGCTCCAAAACCAAGAAGTCGAAAACAACAAGAAGAAACCGGGTCTTTCACACTCCGTTTCCTTGGTCGAAGACCTTTGGGATAGGAATGGTGGAGAAGGGGAGGTGCTCTGGAGAAGGCTGGATCCGAGGAATCCCGTTTTGAATTGAAGCAACTGATACTAGTAGCGATGCCCTTTGTTACGTTCGTAGCTTCTTGCTCCGTTCGTAGTAAGGCCAGGAGCCCCGTTCGTAGCGTCCGATCGCTCCGTTCGTAGCGATGCCTGATAGAATCGAGCTAAGGCGTCCCTTTTTTTGTACATACCCAGAGGTTCGATTGGCCAAAGCAGTATTTCCAAGACTTCTCCCACGAAGCTTTTTTCTCAACAAGGTTTGCAGCATAGATGTCCAGAACCTGTCTTTTGGCGGCCTTCATTCTATCGACCAAGCTGGAAAGCTGGTGTTTCTGAGCGAGAATGTGGGTCCGTCCCGGTCCATGTTCAGCATGTTCACTTCAGCATGATTGGGAAACAAAAACATAGTATAGCGTCCGATCGCTCCGTTCGTAGCGATGCCAGCCCCGATCGTAGCGAACATTGTTACTAGACGAGACTCAGCACGGTAGTCTTCACAGGTTTTCACTGGTTCACCGCTGTTTCACTGGGGAAGCCTGACACGGTCCACTCCTTCCGTTTCGCTTTGTCGCGCGACATGGCTGAACGATCCGACGCTGGGGGAGCCGGGCACGATCCTCCGCGGCTGTCGATGCCACAAGGTGTCGCCTGGTGTCGGTGTTCGCGTGGAAGAACCGATTCTATTTTCACTTATGGTTCTCACGTGAGAAACATTCATTATTCAAAACAGATTTATGTTCACTTCTATTCCCCGGGGCTCCCGTCGTACATCCTCAGGCATGACTGGACCGGTCATATGTGGTCAAGTAACATGTGGCACAGCAACATCCTGCTTGCGTTGCTGGAGTTCCAACAGTCCTGCGGGGTTGGCTGTTGGAACTTGTTGGAAGATGTTGGGGTTTGATGAACTTTTTGTAGATTCCTTCGTCACAGCCGTCGCGTCCACAGCCAGGTACGAGGTCGTCCAAAGGCAGAAATTGAGATCGAGCCTCAAAACGTTCTTTTAAAGTTGAAGGAGAATTGAATCCTTCAAACTCAAACTTCAGAACCCTCAGAAGGAGACTGAAGGAGAAAGAAGAATTGATTTTGAGACGATCTTCGGGAGATTTGTCAGAACCCACGACCTGAAGACACTCCAACTTCCTCATCTTCCTCATTTTCCTCTATCCTCATCAACCCTTCCAATTCATTTCCATCACCTCACACTGCACCAGGCACCCCTTCGAACGAAGCGGAGACGCCTCGGAACCCGATATCCAGATGTCAAGGTGAGGCGGTCACAGGGGAAGCGGAGCCAACATGGAGCGACAGGGGAAGTCGCCGTCGTTGGGCCTCTTCCGCCAGTGGCGAAAAGAACTTGATTTTTTTTCCCATGAAATTCTTGGCAGAAACTCTTTCAGCGAACTTCTTGATGAAACGGTAGGAGGACGGTAGGTGTTTTCGAGCCTGGCCTACTGTCAACTCCGCAGGTGGCAGGAAGGCTCTGGGGCCTGACATCTGGTTTTGACGGCGATTGACAGATGAGCCACAGAACAAATCTGGCCACGGTGTTGGCAAACGGGATGAATAGGGGAAACCATGTGCCGGAAGGGAAATTGCATACATATATATATTATCTGTATATAAGTTTTTTTTACAACAGGGAATGGAGATTGATTGCATATTCACAGTCTATTGGAAGGTATCGGCCCATGTGCACCGCTTGTTTCAATCGATGCCAAGAGGACCCACCAGTTCGCTCTGGGTCGCATCGCAGCATCGGGTCATCTTCGAAGGGACTCTGCGGTCGATGGATCACAGCCAAGCAAAGCTGTGACCGTTATTATCACAATTTTAGACCAGCCCCCCTCACAGCACCCCCCAACAGGTCTTTAGTTGAGGGTTGTTGGGCCCGAAGCCAGGTCCCTTTCTTTAACAGATCGACTTCGAAGCACAGTCCTTTGGGCGGAGATGGCAGTCTTTGAACAAGAGTTTGAACAGTGGGAGATGGGCATTTTCGTGTAGCTACCAGCTGGAACCTAGATGAGATCCGGTTTTGCTTGTTGATGTTTTGTCCATTTGCCGCCGGTCAGCCTAGGGAAATAGCCATGCTCGCCGCTAGCCATGCTAAACTAGCCATGAGGCATCCGAATGAACCGAAGAACACATCCGATAAAGCACACGATGCCCAGTTGGGTTCCCTCCGACCCAACCTCAGGTAGGACTGGTTGGACTGTCGGACTGCACGGAGGAAGGACGTCGGTTGCTGTGGTGTTCTGGAACTGTCGGGTCAGGTGCAAGTGACTTTGCCTGAGGAAGTGCTAGAACCTCTGCAGCTTTGGCTGCACAACAGCATTTTGTGGCAGTAGGGATTGTCCACCAACTGATTTGAAGGTTAGTTTGCTGGGGAGCTGGTGGAAAACATCGAAACACCTCGCAATCCAACATCGCGTTGATAGGAAAGAGTGCATTTTTAGGACAGGTACCATCATAGTGCCTTTGAGCAAGAGTTTACACCTGTTGTTGATGAAGAATCCAGCATGAATCACCTGAACTGAAATCCCAAAGACGGCAAAATAGTGGTGCATGTTTCACCATTTCTTCAGACAATGCAGTAGTGCCAGTTGTGTTGTAGTGTTTTCTTCAAGACATGCACAAAGCATGTTGTTCAAGATCATTGTTGATTTCTTACGGGGCAAGAAGTTGTTAGAGGATTCAGCAGCATAGATTGCCCTTTACAGCCTGAGCTGGTTGATTCATAGAGGAGGCTAGCCCAAGTCTCCTAATGTACTCTTCCTAACCCTACCAGTCCAACATTGTCGGACCAAACCGATCAAACAGCTCACCTGCTGACCTGAAAGACCTCGCACATCGCACCGAAACCACTCGCAGGACCCGTCAGACCCAATCATGACATTACAGGACCAACATGAATTCTTGTTTCTACGTTCGCTTCTTGTTACTAGTAGTAAGGCCCTTGTTCCTAGTCTTCGACCGCGTCGGACCGCCTTCGCCGCGGGGATGAAGCGTCGCGCCGAGGATCGCGCCGGGGATCGCCGAGGAGCCGGTGCGTCGTCTGAGCACGGGTCACGCATTCGGTGCGTCACTACAAAGGTGGAAACACGGGAAGTTTGCAGAGGCAAAGACGCCAAAGACACGGCGAAGAGGTTTCTTTTTGATGGTAAATGGAGTTTCCTTATGATTTTGTTGTAAAGTTATTCTTGTTTGCTGTGCCATTGTTGTTTTCAAGGTCCGTTTTTCATGAATTCTCTTGAGATGTTCGAACTCATCGTGACGGGCCCCAGATGCTGGCTTCATCTTGCTTCTCTCTTTCGCTCCTTTGGAGATTCACATCGATCACTCCCCCCAAAAAAGGGATCATGGACGATCCTAGCACGACGCGGTGGAGAAGTCTCTATGTGACCCATCGACGATCGGATTGTTCACCCGCTTTCGTTCCACCATCGGACCATTCTTTCACTCGAAGAATCCTGAAAACACCAGCCTTCCCGGGCCGAATCGGATCGTGAACCGGCCTCCCTCCCGGCCTTCCTCCCGGCCTTCCTCCGCCCGAACCGAACCGTTGGATTCACTCCGTCGGTGTGACGTCGGTGGTGAAGAGAGAAGAACAATTCATGTGGAAACATGTGGACACATCAGCGAATCATCAGCGAATCATCAGCTTTTCAGGTCCATTCTTTTTTGCTGTTTCACAGTCTCGGCCATTGGGTAGACTGTTTGGCTTCGAAAGCAGAAACCAACTTGTGGTCTTTGCATTGTCTGAAAGAGGTTTGTTCTTATTGTTTACATCTCTCAAAGATCTTCCTGATGGTGAACAACACACCGCTCTTTTGGCACTTCTCAAGCCGTTAAGTTTGGGCTGCTCTACGACTAGTTTCGACCTAAAATAGGTCTCATTGGCTTGTGCCCCAAATTACTGCAGACAAAAAAATCTGCAGCCGCCATGCTTCGCCAGAAACCACCTCTCAAGACGTCCGCAGGAGAGGCTGGAAAAGATCAGCCTGCCCGAGGTCGATGCGGGGTCTGGACCGTTGACGGAGTCACCGTTGACGGATCAAAGCGTGCTGGCGCAATCAGGATCTTCTTTGTTCTTCAAGTCACTGTGAGTTCTCCAGTTTCTCCATGACTTCTTGGAGAAACCTTTTGTGTTCAATGGGTGAAACATGGTGAAACCTTTTCATGGTGCAACGCTGGTCGGAACTCCGCCCGACTCTCATGCGCTTTCGCTCGCGGAGTCACCGGGGAGCACCAGATCGAGTGGGGGCAGGTGTCGCGGTGGTCAACCCCGTCGACCACGTGGACAGCCCATTGGTATCAAGTGACAGTCCACTTTCCAGGCCATGGCTGCCAGTATTGTTTGCATCTATCTATCATTATCATTCCATTTGTGGTCAAAGGATGAACGTTTGGATCGTTTGGCTTGTGTCTTTCTACTCTCGTTTCAGGGTATTTCAAGGTATTTTTCATCGGTTCAGTGGCACACCAAAGTTGCACACTGCTCATGAAACGAAGTTGCCTGATCCATGTGGCAGCGAAAGAAGCACATCCTTTAACTGTTGCTTTGGTTTTGCTCGAGCCTTGTGAGGCAAACAACAAAAAACCTCAAGTTTTGTTACCCATCATCCACTTCATTGTAGAGGGTAGTTGAAGTTGGAGACAGGCAGATGTGACTCAGGTAATCAGATAGTCTCATCCAGTTTGAAGATCTGATCTGCTTTGTAGTTGAAGTTGTACAGTTCCTCGCGAAAGACTTGGCACTTTCATTGGTCAGGTGGAGCAGCTTGAGGAGTCAGGGGGAACCAGAGGGGAGCGGTACAGCAGGGAAAACATGAGAACACCATAAAGCCGCTATAGAGGTGCTGAGAGTTCCTTCACAAGGGCAAGTCTCCTTGGTCTTTGTGTTGACCTACGGCATATGTTTTGTCTGTGACCTACGGCATAATATACTTTTCTTGAAGCATGTTCGCTGGATACATAGATTTTGCTTATTCACACTCTCACAGCATAACGTACGACATAAAGACCATGTGGGTGAAACTGGCTCAACCTTAGACACTGAAGTTTTTCACTTGTCCAGAATTATCTTAGGTCTGCCGCCGCCAGTGTTGGTCAGTCCTGATTTGGGAAGGGCCGGGACCACTTTGTTTCAACCTCAGCTTGAGCTGTGCGCAGTGCAGGTGAATTGTTGCTTCATTGTTTTACTAATGGTGAGGTGAGGCAGTGACTGTGAACCTGTTGCCGGGCACCTACACACTTTTTTACATGTTTTGCCCGCGCATAGAGCCTTAGGTGCTCCCTGGCGGGGACTACGTTGGGGACACCATGACTTGGCCTGGCGACCTCGCTCCCGGCGATCTGGGGGTGTAGCTTACTTTCATTTCTCGGCGCGCAAATAATGCTCACACCCTTTCGGCGCCCACCAAAGGAAATGTTCAACTTCCCCTTGCCCAACGACACCGGTGAGTCTCAGGAGCAGGCCAGGGTTTTGTGAGGAGTGGGCTTGATACGTGGACGCCCTTGCTCATCGAGCACAACAAGAAAATTTGCAAGAGGGAACATGTTTAAACGTATTCTTATTCCTTTTGGGGTTGACTGAACCACCAGTAAGCGGTTCCTGGAAGACAGTAAAGCTGTTGACCAGTGCCCCAGACCGGTGGTGGGGAGGGGAGCAAGCGACTCGCACAAGCATACCCAAGCCCACCACGAACGCAGCGCGATGCGGAGCGCAACCTTTTGGTGCAAAAATTATACAAGCATAGACCCCAAACAGTTTCAAACCGATTTGTTTAGACCAATATTAGTCAAAAATCGATTTCTTGGTTCGCCCTACTTTCACCCCAAGGGCAAACTGCTTCATCAATGAATTTTTGTCGGCATTGACATCCCTATTTGTTCGGCCACACTCCTCTCCAGTAAGCCGGGCCACGGAGACCAGCCACAGAGTTCAGGGTCGTGGCCAAGACAAGGACAAGAGGAGGACAAGACCCGGACACAGAGCCGGGCCACAGAGCCCAGCCACAGAGTTCAGGGGCGCGGCCAAGACAAGGACAAGAAGAGGACAAGGCCCAGCCACAGAGCCCAGCACAGAGGACAAGAGGAGGGCAAGAGCCCAGTAAGCCGTCCATAGCGCACGAGCGCGCGCTCGCCCTGCTCTCTTTCTTTCTTTCTTTCGTTCTTTCTTTCCTTCCTTCCTTCCTTCCTTGCTTGCTTTTCTTTTCTTTTCTGGTCTTTTCTTTTCTTGTCTTTTCTTTTCTTTCTTTCTGTCTTTCTTTCTTCCTTTCCTTTCCTTTCCTTTCTTTCTTTCTTTCTTTCTTTCTGTCTCTCTCTCTCTCTCTTTAAGTTTCTCTTTCTCTATCTTTCTCTCTGCAGAACGCTGTAAGCGCGCCTTTCTGGAGCGTGAGCGCGCCGTCCATAGCACACGAGCGCGCGCGCTCGCCCTGCTGTCTCTCTCTCTCTCTCTCTTTCTCTTTAAGCTTCTCTTTCTCTGTCTTTCTCTCTGCAAAACGCGCTCTGAGCGCGCCTTTCTGGAGCGTATGTCAGAGCGTGCGCCACAGAGCCCAGCCACAGAGCCCACCCACAGAGTTGACAGAGTTCAGGGGCGCGGCCAAGAGGAGGGCAAGAGGAGGACACAGAGTTGACAGAGTTCAGGGGCGCGGCCATGAGGAGGACAAGAGGAGGACAACGAGGACAAGAGGACGACAAGGCCTGGACACAGAGCCCAGCCACACAGCCCAGCCACAGAGTTGACAGAGTTCAGGGGCGCGGCCGAGAAGAACGAGAGGAGGACAAGGCCTGGACAGAGCCCAGCCGAGGAGGGCAAGAGGAGGAGAGGCCTGGACACACCCAGCCACACAGCCCAGCCACAGAGTTGACAGAGTTCAGGGGCGCAAGAGGAGGACAAGGCCCACAGCCACAGAGCCCAGCCACACAGCCCAGCCACAGAGTTGACAGAGTTCAGGGCCGCGGCCAAGAGGAGGCCAGTTGAAGAGCCCAGCCACAGAGCCCAGCCACGAGGAGACAAGAGGAGGAAGAGTTCAGGGGCGCGGCCAAATGAGGAGGACAAGAGGAGGACAAGGCTCAGCCACAGAGCCACAGAGTTGACAGACTTCAGAGGACAAGGCCCAGCCACAGAGTTGACAGAGAGCAGGGGCGCGGCCAAGAGGAGGACAAGAGGAGGACAAGGCCCAGCCACAGCCAGCCACAGAGTTGACAGACTTCAGGGGCGCGGCCAAGAGGAGGAGGAGGACAAGAGGAGGACAAGGCCCAGCCACGGAGCCCAGCCGCAGAGCCCAGCCGCAGAGATGACAGAGTGCAGGGGCGCGGCCAAGAGGAGAACAAGGCCCAGCCACAGAGCCCAGCCACAGAGTTGACAGGAGGAGGACAAGGCCACAGAGCCCAGCCACAGATTTCAGGGGCGCGGCCAGTGAGTGTGGCCAGCCCTTTTCTTTCTAAGATAGAACCCCAACAGTAAACTGTTTGGGGAATCAATTTCAATTCTGGCGCCAAAAGGTCGCGCCCTACACCCTCCATAATATGAAGACTCACGTACTCTCATATTTGAGGTTGGTTAGTGACTTAGGGTGAAGTTGACCTTGGACTTACTCAAAAGAAGCGTGGCAAGTTGAAAGAAACTCCAGCTAGCTGGCGCTAGCTTTCGTGAAAAACCAAACTGACCAAACTGTTCATGTAGCAAGGCCAGGAGCCCCTACTAGCGTCCTTGCTCCTGGAAGCGATGCCAGGAGCCCCTAGATGAGGAGGGACCTGTAACAGGGAGGCAGGCGGGTAGCAAGGTGTGGCAAGGGGTGGCAGAAGGCAAGAAACGTTAAACAGTATATGAGCAGGAGGTCAGGACACCCATTATATAGAGGGATTGGGTGGGAGGGCCAAAATAATTCATTAGGAGGGACCTGTAACAGGGATGGGAAGTGGAGGAAGTGGCTCTGGCAGGTGGGTAGCAAGGTGTGGCAAGGGGTAGCAGAAGGCAAGCAGCCTTCAAAAAGGTGAGGAGGGGGTCAGGACACCCATTATATAGAGGGATTGGGCGGGAGGGCCAAACTAATTCATTAGCAGGGACTTGTAACAGGGATGGGAAGTGGAGGAACCCTGGAAGAGTGGCTCTGGCAGGTGGGTAGTAAGGTGTGGCAAGGGGTGGCAGAAGGCAAGCAACCTTAAAAAATGTGCCGATTTGGAATAATTGTTCTAAACACCTCGCAGGCTCAGAGTTATCCGTGACGCACCCCTTTACACTGGAATAATATGTGCCGACCAGGGGTGGTTTCTAACGCACTCCTCTTTTGTACAAGAAGGCGACAAAAAGGAGTGCACTCGCCAGATCCATGTCGACCCACCACGCCCCGAAGAAAACAAACTACACACATCGAGCGCAACGTTGGGAAAGAATTGCAAGAGGAAACATGTTTAAACGTGTTCTTATTCCTTTTGGGATTTGACTGAGCCACCAGTAAGCGGTTCTTGGAAGACAGTAAAACGGTTGACCAGTACCCCAGACCGGTGGAGCAAGCGACTCGCACGAGCATACCCAAGCCCACCACGAACACAGAATGGGGCAGGTGGTTACAGTCAAATCCCTTTTTGTTTAGGTTTGCGCATCCGCGGTGGTACCGCTTGGCTGACCGCTGCCGCAGCCCTCTTCTGAGAAGTTGAGCGGCCAGTTAGTCTGGCCTTAGGCAAACCAACTTTACTTGCAATTGTCAGGTCGATGACCTTCCTGCTGAGGACCAAATTCACATTCTGCCGCGGACCTTCCTTTTTTGCGACAGGTTGCAGAAGAAGCCACTGAGGCAGGTTTTCTTTTTTCCGTGTGGCCAGAGTTTGTTTGCTCTGGCCTGGCTGTCAGGAAACAATCATAGCTGCACCCACTACTGGCGCAGCCATTTACTGAGAAATTGAATTAATTTCCAATTAGTCTGACCTTGGGCAATTGTCAGGTCGACGACCTTGCTGCTGAGGAGCAAGTTCACATGCGCCCGCAGGATGCAGACGAAGCCACTGAGGCAGGATTTCTTTTTCGGCGTGGCAAAAGTTTGTTTGCCCGGGCCTTCTGTCAGGAACCTGCTGAAAGTTGAGCCGATTCAAGCCTTCATTATGTCCAGCGTTCAGGTCGAAGATGAGTCCGACATGGGAACGGCCAAGGCAGGCGCCTTTTCTTCTCAATCTTGAAACTGGTTTGCTGTGGCTCGGCTTCCAGGAACCCCCATCTGTTCGACTGTCAGTATACTGGCGCAAAACATGTGCAATTCACAGTTATTATTGGGTGCGACCTCGAAAGTCTAACTTGCCAAGGCCCGACCGTGGGAATTTCTAACAGAAGAGGACCGCCCTTTGCAAGTCAAGGTTTAGAATCTAGAGACTCGGCGGATTTGTCGTCGCTGGCTACTATTTTGTGTGTCAAGGAGTTGGACTGGTTGCATGGCGTGGCGGCCTGCTAGTAGAAAAGAGACACCGACCGAGCCCCAAAGCCGGACGAGGGATCCAGTCCGAAGACGGATCTGATTCCGGGCGAGTGGTGGTTAGCTTTTGAAGCACCGGGCCTGTGTGTTTCCTTTTTTGGTGCATCCGCCCTGGTGGAAGCAACAAGCAAGAAATGTTAGTTTCACTCAGAAAGTCGCATTCTTCGTCTTCTTCAAAGAAAAATGAACTCAATTTGTGAGCATATAAAGGGATGAGAAATATTGAAATATATAGCATGTAAGACGCCTCTGCCTCTGCCTCTGGAGGACTTTTCAGCCAAGCAAGCACCTCAAAAAGATCCGCCCGCATTTCCGATGTGAACGTGTTTGCTTCCCTCGCCACGTCTTTTTGCTGGGACCTCAAGACCTGACGTCACGAACAACCAGAAATCGCCGAACGAAGTGCTGCGCACTGTAGTAGGAGTCGTCCAGGTCACCCTCGTCCTAGCATCGGTGTCTTGTTTTTTCACATGCCTAATTGCAGCTCATGTAGACTCTTGGATGATATGTATTCTCCCCCAGTAGTGAAGAGGTTTTAGGTTTCCATGTCATCCAAGAGTCTACATATCTCAGACTGAGGCCGCTTGGCGAGTTGGGGAATCCGATTGAAAGCAGAACAGAATGGCTGGGTTCTTCGAGAGGCGACTTCCCAGAGAAACCCTAAGACCACCCACCAGAGCAAGAGATTAATCTTGCTGCCGGAATACGAGGACGAACAATGGCAAAGCTGATCAAAACATCCCTTGACTGGACGCGTCCTTCTGTCAGTGAATCTTCCTTCTATGCCGTGAATCGTTGGGAACTTAAGATATATCAGTGACTCAGTCTTGGGTTCCATTTGCTTAGGAATCTTCCTTTCGGTGCGGTGAACAGGTACGGGGAAGGGGTACGAGCTCCTTTTGACCAGTCAGTGAATCTTCTATAGCCTTTACATAACTACAATGCAGTTATTCCTAGGCCATAGCGATACTTAGACCTCTTGGATCGACCGACTCAGACTTGGATCCGCAGGAGAAGCTGGAGGTGGGGTGGATCGAACCGATGGACCGATGCGGATGGAAGTTGGATCGACGTGCGCCTCGTAGAGAGAATAAGGTACTAGCTGAATACCTTCGGATCCAGCCTCATAACCCATTTGTCGCACCTGTCTGTCAGTTTTCCATTCAACTCCGGGCCATTGGTGTCATGACTTGCATCGCTACTAACAAGAGCATCGCTACTAATACGTATAGCTAGAAGCTACTGCAAGGCACCTTGCTACTAGTAGCGATGCAAATGGGCCATCGGCATCATGACTTACACTTGGAATGAAAAGGAACCGATTGCTAGGAAGAAGGATGTCAAACCGTCAAACCGACCATGTCTTCTTCGGGTCGGGGGGCATGGCAGTCGTTCAGGCCATCGTTCTTTCCCACGACCTAACCCTTCCCCACAGAAACTTGTCAGCAAAACAAGGCATACTTACTGACCCACCAATTCCACTATGGTCACTAAAGGTTCGAGATCCAAAGGTTTTGCTTGGTCATGCGAAGTCAAGATTCGCGTCAATATGAGACTCAGGTAGTTTTTGTTTGGATCATCTTTCGGCATTAAAGGACATGTTCTCAACACTTCTTCATCCAATGATTTGCTGCCTTGCGTCCCTTCAAACTCTTTGATGGTTTCTGTCTCATGACATCATGAATTTCATGACTAGTACAGATGATGTCCAGAGTATCGACTTGTTTGTTTCAGTCTGTATCCCAGCTGGATGTTTTCCTGCTCTTTCCTGCCACTGCTACATGTCTGTTTGGCCCAGGAGAGTTCTCCGGTGGATGCCCAGGTGGCGTACTTGAACTCGAACCTCTGGGGGAGGGTGGAGGACATGCGCGGCCCATCCACTACCCCAACCCGAAGGGGTTCGTAAACTACGAGCCGAGCTGCCGAGGTTTTCGGCCGAGTTTTGATAGAGGTGCTCCAGTTCGGGTCCAAAGACTGCAGCTGTTCCTCCAGGAACCTGGCCAGAGACGCCATGGAGACGCCATGGCGAGGTTGAAACTGTAGAATCCCGGTGCTTAAGGCACATACTCTGACATGTTGTCATGTGTGGAGGCCACATTGATGGACGTTTTCCTTCAGTGTTCTGACATATTTTGCCTTGCGGCGTTGTCGCCCACAGTTGTTGCCAGGGCGGCGGACCCCGTGGTACTCGTTGAAGCCTCCAACCTCCAACCTACCAGCGATGGCCTCCAACCTATACCAGCGATGGCCTACTTCCCAGAGCACATCGAACCAATGATGCACTCCTCACCCCGTTTCCTTTTGGGCCTTTCCCCCGGAAAAGGAACGCCCCCCACGAGAGGTCCCAGAGCTGCGGGTGCCACGGGCGCCAGCTGCTGGGATTCACTGATGGCGAGTTGTGTCGGGGAGAGGATGGGATGGGAACTTCGTGTTCGGACGACTCATCCGTTGCGGTTTTGGACGATTCATCACGTTATATCCCCTTTTGGTTTCTTCTTTCTCTTGATCCCCCTACGGAAAACGAGACAGAACTTTTGGTTTGAAAGATGCAACTTGTCCCCATTTCATGGCGAAGTGCACCGGCTTGTTTGAAGAGATTCTTCAAACGTCGCGCAGCGCTCGTGGCTTGCGTGGCTTGATGCCTAACAAATCCGACGCGTAAGCTAAGGAGGATTGCATGGTCAAGACCAAAGGGTTTTGGTCATTTGATGACGTGCTTTCTTCGCGACACCTCCCATTTGCCCGGACTTCGGACGTGATGCCATGTCAGCCGTGTCAGCCTGCGCCACCACCAGTCTATTTGTTCACGCTGAGGATGTGGTCCCTGTTTTTTCAGCTGCAGGGGTTTTGTGTGAGAAGATGGTGCAGATTTGAGAGAACATGTTTGTTTTCCAGTTGCACAAACATTACTACATCACAACAGCACGAACATCGTGTCGTGGCGTGTCTAGAACAGGGACATCGACCAATCACTCATTTGTTGCTTCTTTTTCCATGACTATGTCCGGGAGCTAGTCATGCTTGAGTGACGTGTCGTGTTCAAACTCTTGGGGGACGTGTTTCGAGTCTCAATCCCTTGATCCAAACCGGTCCAGTTGGTTCATATGATCTATCTCACCCCATTTCCAACTTCCCAACACAACCATGCGCGCCATGCGCAAGCTCCATGCTGAGGCCACCACCCCTGCCGTCTCTGTCGCCTCCTCGCCCAGCGCCGCTCCGGACGCCACGGGCGCCGCCCCTGGCGCGGCAAGTGGCAGCGCCAGCGGCGCATGGCTGCCGGCGCCGGCGGTGGAGGCCGTGAAGTTCGAGGGCTGTGGAGGTGGCAGACAAAGCAATTATGCAGACGAAGTATGGTGGATTTGGGAGAATCTGTAAGCCCTCCAAAAACGGAGACACTCCATCCTGTTTGGCATTGATCAATCCATCGTTTGGGAGAGTTTTTGGGGTCAACATTGTAAATAATAGTGGTCCCCCCAAAGATAGAAACGGTTTCCAACGCATTTTTCGTCGGGATTCTACTGTTCTATCATTTCGGGGTTGGTAGGTTTTGGTGACCTTTTTTTGACCAAGTTCGTCAGTTCAGAGATGCAAACGTCCGATTTTGAGAGTTGACTACACTCTTCAAACCCATGGGAAAACGTCGGGTGAACCGTGGGGTGTAGGCGATGACCTTCCACAGTTGCTGCAGTTTCATTTGTTGCACCTACCAGCAGTTGCATTGGTCGGGTGCTAGCCATGGAGGAAGTCGGGGTTGCCATCCAGTGATCACTGGATGGGACGACTAAAGACCATTCCAACATTGAAATTGTTGCAGTTGATATTTTTTAACATGTCATGTTCAAGTCGCGAAGATCGGGGTGTGGTTCCTACTGTGGCAGGCAGCTCAAGTACAACAAGCGTGTTTCGTAACATCTTGACCCGGTCTATGGTCCTACTGTGGCAGAATGAGGGTATAGACCTTATGGGGTATATAACTTGAAAAGAAATGAAGGAGAATACAACGTCTTCTGTTCAACCTGATCCCCATCAAACTCAGAGAGGGTGAAAGACAGTGAGAGAGTCGTGAGCCCAACATGGTCCTTTTTCTCCTGGAATCCGATGTTGTAATTTCATACGATACACATCACAAAAACATCAACACCACACACCTATTGGTTGGCAGAAATCTTTGATACTGAAATCCAATTCACGAACGATACCCGCAAATCATCAGACCACTTCGCACTTATCGACCTCACTGGATCGACCTCAGGTGGCACCCATTGACTGGGGCCTCGCGCGGCAGGCGGAAGACTCGAGATCCGGTGGTGGAAGGGATCGAACCGACAGACCTTGTCGGTTCCCCCCCAAATCCAATGGAACTGGCATAATGGAACTGTCAACTTAGCTACTTAGCCTGCTGTCAACTTAGTTTCAGTTTCTTTCGCACCAAGAATGAATCATGTGAACGGCTCTTAGATTTCAACCCTCTTAGAGATGGATTGTAATGGTCAAACCATGTCAAACCTCTTTCACTACGGGGGGGGGTTGAAATATCGTCCAAGAGTCTATTTAGATGAAAAGAACCACCGATCTCAGGGCTGGGGGGTGGGTGGGGTAATCAAGCAGAGTTCCATGATGATTAAGGATGTGTTCCGCGCTCGATCTCGAAAGCTCTGATTCTACAGGCGACTTTTTCACACTGACTGAGGAGCGTCCCATTGATCCTCATGTCATGCAGATCCTCAGGTGTTCTCCATTTACAGGAAAAGAGAAAGGAATCAAAGAGATCAGTAGCAGATCTGTAGTGGTCTGTTTCTGCCAGAAGTGTGGGATGTTCTTCTGGGAAGTGTGGGATGCGCCTTCGAACGCCTTGCCTTCGACGAGTGATGTGAGTTTAGTCGAACACGCGGCCCCGACCTCGGTGCAGCTGGAGACGATCACCTGGAAAGACCAATTCGAGGGTTCCAATGCAAACTGACACGCGAAAGGGACGTTTTCCAATAAAAACAGCTGCCACCCAAATGTCCAAAGACTCCAAACTGCCGCGCTAGCAAAAGACCAGGTTATTTGAGGGCGTCCTTGCTTCCCATACGGGACTTGTGCTCCGTAGGGAATGAGATCGAGGGAACCACCGCCGTGTGGTCCGACTTGAGACACCGGTCGGTTTTTGTTTCCCCCGGTCTGGCCTTGGCCTCCAAAAAGGGAAAGGACGGTTTCATGAACAAGGGAAAAGGTCCCAAGTGCAAAAGACAAAGACACACAAAAGACAAAAACAACATACACTCTGACTCACTATCACAGAAGTTGAACTCCACTTCCAGCTTAGTGAGTGAGTGAGGAGTACCAAAAGAAGCCAAGAAGGAACGGAAAGAACAATACAGATCCCAGGTTCCTCTCCCACTTCCTCTCCTTCTCAGGACACGCCCAGTGCCAGTGCACCATCCGTCGCTGGGAAAACCGAAAAACTGGGGCCTTCGGCATCGGAGAGCGGACGTCTCAAAGCACCAGTCTGGACTCGGTGGATGGTTTCGGCTTTCGATTTGGGATGATTGAACTCACAGAACTGACCAACCATTTTTCAAGTCAAAATTTCACCACCAACCAGAACTGCATGATGTTCCATGTAGCAATGAAGCTCCTAGTGGAAACCTCATTCTCCCTCTCGAGATTGGATCAGCGGCGCAACTTGTTGGTGGAAATGGCTTTGGAGGCAGTGGCCATGAAGGTCACGTTTGCTTTGGAGGTCTAAGAGAGCAGATGAAGGCTTCATGTCCACTTCGTTGAGGAGAGCAGCCCTTTTCTGAAGACCTTTTGGCTTTTAACGGACAATGTTTGACGGCACGAGCTAACATCCTTGCAACGCCCTTCAGATAGTGCTCCAAGCGGTGCAACCTGACCTTTGTTCCACAAGGAGCATTGGAGGACAGTTGAAGAGAGCAGAACAAAACACTTCACACCGCAACTTATCCGGGACTTGCTCTGAACCATCAGATTCTGCATCCTATCGGAAAACTCCTCCACGTGAGTTTCTCCACTTGGACCGCCATTTGGCTGTCCATTGGGACCTTTAAAGCATCTTTCAATCATCATTCATCCTGAGTTATATATGTTGGCAGATATTCCATACACCCGGGAAGAGAGCCACATGAAAATGGACCTTTGGAAGACTATCCTTTACAACTCAGTGGTTCTCAGGTTCGTTAATCTTCCAGGGTGTACATGGCTTCTTTCGAGACGGGCCGATGCCATTTTGTCCGTCCGTTCTGAACGGACGGCTCGCCCTGACGCGATCTGCACGGGAGAAACAGAGAAAACGGGTGACCCGGGGTCAACCACGGGTCCCAGACCATCTGGAATGGTTACCTCCATTCGTTGGGGTCACTTGAAAATGGGGTAAAACGGAGAAATAGTCAAGAAAACTCTTCCAGTCCCGGTCTGGTCTGGGTGGACACCCCAACGTCGCACCCTTCTTTTTTCTTCGCCGAGATCTTCGCGAAGCCGGACAGCAGCCTAGCGAAGGCAGCGAAGGGTCCGCTTGGTTGGAAAGCGCTGTCGGGACGATGGACGGTGTCAACAGTTAAGTAAGCGACCGTCACCTGGGGTACCTCTTCGGGCCCTAATAGACCCTATGGGATAATTAGCCTCTCTCTCTATACTATATTAATATATATATATACCTTTACAGCCAACACCCGAAGAAAACCTAGGGTTCTCCAAAATACCCGGGGTTTTCACTGGAAACCCGGGGTTTGCGTTTTTCATCGTTCTTTGCATTTGAGCACGTGCATACTGATGCGGCAATGTCTTGTTTGAGTATCGAGACTACGGGTGTCACATCAGAAGATTTGCGTTTTTTTGCACCCAAAAGTCGTTTGGCATCTGACCTCAAACCCGTGATTTTTTTCACGGGTTTGCATGGGTAAATCATGGGTTTAGCACGGGTAAATCACGGGTTTGAAAAGATTGGGTTTTTCAATAAAGATGGTGTTTTTCAAGGAAATCACGGGTTAGCACGGGTAAATCACGGGTTCAGCACGGGGAAATCACGGGTTCTACCTCACACCTGAACTTGTCCCGATAAAATTCAAGCAAGTGTCAACAAACCATATCAATGGAACGAAATGGAACGAAAAAAAATTTGGATAGCCGCCCGGATTGTTCAGCATGCAAAGGAATTCAATCAACTTTACCTCAGCAGGCAGATTGAGAGAATACCCGGGGTTTTCCCGGGAAACACGAGGTTTTTCCCATTTTGCAAGAATGCCCGGGGTTTGTCCGCATACCCGAGGAAAAGTTAGGGTCCCGGCTGGCAGGGTATATATACACATAGTTCTTCAACCTCGGGTGTGAACTTGCGTTGGAATCGATCCAAATGCGCAGCGATGTGATGCGCGACGCGTGGACGCGTGCGGTCGGTGTGAGTGAACACCTCAAAGGTTGGGTTCGTAAGGTTTCCAACCTTTGAAGGGAGGGAACCCTCGAATTGAATAGACAAACCTTATGTGAGCTTTTTGAGAATATGTTTATCTTTTTTGGGGGGGGACGACTACGACAAGAATCTATTGATCCATGGCCATTCCGTGCTCCCGTTGGATTCGTTGCTGGCACACCAGGGATGGTCTCGCGCTCGCACACCTTGCCTGCGCCAAGAGACTCTTCTGGTAAACATGTCCCTTGTTCTCATGGAGAAGCTTGCATCGATTCAGTCTTCCATCCTTCTGCTGACCTGTGTATGCAAGACTCGATCATGTTACAAGTTACAGAAAATTACAGACTTCGTGCTTTTTAAGCCAGTTCCCCTACAGTGATGCCCCTGGGCAACGGATGGAGTTCAGTTTACATGTTTGTCGCGACCCTTGTCAAAACTCACACTCTCGGCCCTCGGCTGTCAACCTCCTGCACAGCCGGTCGGGCCTGAGTGAGGCAGACGCTGTTGCAGCCCAGGAGGCAGAGGATATTTCTGAATCGCGTCGGAATCAGTTCGGTTTGAGTCCATCCAGCTGAGAGAAGTCGATCTTCGGTGTGCAAGTTGATCCATATGTTTATAGTATATGTTCGTTTTTTCTAGTCATAGTTTGTAAACGTGGAGGTACTGTAGATCGCCCATCAATCGTGTTTGATCTTTTAATCTGCGTTTCTCATTCCCTGATTCCGTTTTTGCACTGCAACGACCTCGTTGGCGCCCTTGGTCTGGTGTTTGGTGCTGCCAAGACCACTTACCGGGAGTTCCAAAGGGGTGGTTGTTGATAGGGGTGCCCAGAACATGCGCTGGATAGGTCCTTTAATAGTCTAATAAACAAACCACTCCAACTTGGGAGGTTTCTGTCAGTTTACCACACTCTTTCGTTTGGACTTGACAAAGGCTTGAAACCGGGACCGGTGGTTCCGACATGGGTAATCAGCTTTGGAACCACTGGGCCGCTGGCTCTCAACCAGACCCGTGGTCGATTGCGTCTTACATGACCATGAGGGATGATCAACATGTTGCAGAGCGAGCTTCACCAACGTTGAAAACGTTTCAGACACTCCACGGGATTGGCGTATTTACCATACATTAGGGTGGTTGATTTCAGTGGTCAATGTATAGGCATATTTATCACGATATGTGGAGTGTCTGGGAATGGCCTGCTGTTTCGCATGCCCCTTGCGCATAGTAAAGTGCCACCCCTCCAACTCACCATCTTCTGGGTGAACGGACCTGCGTTTGAGCACACGATGGTGTCACTGCCGTGGCCTCAGGCAGTTCCAGAGCCGCCAGAGGTGCCGAGTGGCGAGGCCGGACGCCAGAGGGGCCGGACTTTCAGGTTCTTCACACCTTTAGGACCCCAGAAGTGATTCGAGGTCTATCAGGATCACCCGCTTTGTGAGGTCTATCGACCGATCGGAATTCAGGGGAATTCTGCGGTCGCCGCCACCACCGCAGGAAGCAGCGACGGCTCCGTCGCTCCGTTCGGATAAAGCAGTTGGCAGATCACAAAGTCTCAGTGTTTCCACAAATCTTCTGCTAGACTTTGGAATTGGACACTGACACTTTTCAGTGTTCCATCACTAGCTACGAGTTTTATCGTGATGGAATTGGACGAAGACTTTCTGGGAGATGGCAGTTTGTTGGAAACAACCACGTTTCACCCGATCTCGCCGTACAGTGTTTTCTATATGTGCCGTTGCAGCGAACAAATGGAATTGGAAGCAAGTCCACTAGTCACTATTCACTAGTAAAGTGAGTTATATATAGTGAGTTAAGAATCAGGACTCCCTGAACATTTTGAACAGAGTTAGGAGTTATAATGAGTTGTAAATAGTTGGCTGGGAATTAGGACTCCCTAAATATTTTGCACATCTACCACTCCTATCTCATGTGTATGTGGCTGTTGCACCGTTTGAATCACAGTCCTTTTTTTGGTCTTGGAAGATCTTTGACTATTCCCCTGTCGAACCATTTAATCCAAGTCCAAGAATCTTGGAAGATCTTGGACGATTCGAGAGTTTTCTGCTCTTGCGGTAGCCGAAGACTCTGTTTGCCGCTGGGGCATCTCATTTTCCACATTGGCATCCATATCACCCATGCCCGATGGCCATCATCATTGGAAGATTCGAGAGTTCCCTTAATGAACTCCAACTCCAACTCGCTTCCTTCGCCGCAGGTGTCGCCCTGCTCGCAGCCGGAGGCCCCTCCGGAGTGCCCACCCGAGTTGTGGGCCTTCGCCGCGGACCAGGCCGAAAGAGCCGCGACAAGCGCAAACGCGCGGTTCGTGTGTGTTTGGAATACAGATCAGTTCGAACCGATTGGTTGGGGGATGGTCTAGACTCCCGAAATTCAATAGAAACCCAAGTAAATGATCTAGGCTTCCCACCCTTCAGAAGGACTTCTCACTTTCCAAGTGCTTCAAAGGCCAAACTCGATACCTCTTTTTGGTCTTCACTTCTCTAAAAAGAGGTCTACCTTCTCAGTGGTAGTTCAAACAAAGGACTTGCTTTCTTTAAATTCATTCTTTGGGATTTGAACCCTCGAGCTCTGACGGTGGTGTAACAAAATGTGTTATCTAGAATGTTCTTGTGTGGTGGCGGCGTCTCACATTTGCACTCTTTTGTTGGAGAAGACTCACAAAGTAAACAAAAAACACTACTAGGAACAAGTGCATCGCTACTAGTAACAAGTGCCTTACTGGTAGGAACAATGTTTACTAGTAGAAACAATGTTTGCTTAAAGAAATTCAGTCTCATAAGTCCAATGAAGAGGTTTGACAGGTGATGAACGATGGACGATTCAATCGGGAGCTAAGTGGTGGTGTTTTCGGAAAATGCACAACACACAACAAGACAAAGAGGAACTGTCTTGACTGAATGGGCACGCAGCTGGGTTCAGAGTTGGCTCCAAAGTCTCAACTGTATTGATTCCCAGGCATTTTTTTTTGATTTCGCGTGCCTCTTTCCATGTTCTCAGTTTCTCTCCAGTCTGTTTCCATAATTGACACCTTTGGAGGGGAACATTTGGCAAACGGGGGCCATCTTCGATCATGTTGCTTGGCGTGTGAATCCTTTGCTCCCACAAACTCACACACGCATGCCTCGCCTTGCCAAGTTCAAGGATGGCAAGATATTATATATAGCAAGAACCGACTGGATGCCAGACCATGCAAGAAGCCATGCAAAAACTCTTCGTGCCACAAGCATTGACCTTGTTTTGCTAGATGCCCCTCAAGAACACTCTGCATTGGCTTTGGTGGTAGGCTCTAGAAAGCGGGCCTGGTGTTGGAAAGGGAATTGCGGGAACTGCTTGGCTATGAGGCAGAACCAACTTCCCGCCTCTCCCAGCCTCGCGAACCATGTCTCCCGCCTCTCCCAGCCACCTACGAAGTCGTGTACGGCTGAGGCTATGTTGAGACAGAAGATAGGCTGGCAAAGAAACACATGTCACATGCAGTAGAGTACCAGTAAACTGATTAAAGCCACAGGTTGGAACTCACACGCTATGGCCTATAGTGTCTATCACTCAAATAGAGCTACAGCGAGTCCGCGACACCTTCGGCGGCACACTTGGCCCAGATGAGCTACACCAAGCTCGGGGACTCCGTGGACGATTAGGTCGACCACCAACTGGTCGACCTCGAAAGGGGAGTTCTCGATGAATGGAGACCATTGGAGGTGTCTACGAGTGTGTGAGTGTCTGAAGTGTGATGAATCAAGATGAACTGTGACTATCACTACTTGCTTGGACGATGTGGTCCATCTAATTATAGCCCAATGTTGGGATGTTTTTGGCAACCCACCCATCCCCCGTCCTGGGTTTTGCTCGGTCGGAGCTCCGCCTCGCCTCGCCTTGGGGCCTCCTTGCCTCAGGCGAACTTGGTGCTCGATGCCGTCTTCACCGAGGCGGCCTGAAAACCGAGTCGCGCCGAGTCTTTTGGGCGACGAAACATGCTAAAAATAGACACCCTCAGATGGAACTGTGGAAGAAGAAGGACCTGCCTCAAACCTGAGTGTTTTTCCCTTATGGAAAAACATATCCCAGACACGACCTGTCTGGGACTGGCATATTTACATTGAGGTGGTTGATTTCAGGCATATACCACCAGACATGGAGTGTGTGGGTATGATGGTTGGATTTTACTCGACCGCTGTCCCCGCCTCGATGGATCTCTTCACCTCGCACATCACAGTCCTCGTCTCGGTCTCCCGATCAGGTCGGTGAGGGTTCCCGGTCAAAAGCTTAGGTCGGAAACTGACGCATCCGATGGGATGAGAGGTCGGAGCTACACCCTGTGGGATTTGCTACACCCTGTGAGTAGAGAATGAAGATTGATGATCAAATTCAGTACTAATTATCCACTTTGATTCAGTGCTGGATGATTTCATGTGAAAGTGGATTATGAAGGCTATAATGAAATCATCCACTTTCAAAGCGAGTCTCAACCAAGACATAGGTTCCAGAGAGGCAAACCATCGGCTTGGGCCCCTTGGAGCGTTCCTCCAGAACCTTTGGTGTGTATAGTGATCCCCCAAATAGATAGAAATACACCGTTTCCAATACATTTTGAGTGGGGATCGACGAACTTCTATCTATATGAGTGTATTTCATTCTCTAAATATTCTAAATCACCTTTTTTGGGTAGGTCAGACATCAGACTTTGTCAATGTGGAGCAATCAACACCACTTTTTTTCCCGGCTCAACTCCCATTGAGCGCCGGATTCATCAGAGATTGAGTCCGGCTTCGCATTGGACCCCCGCCAGTAATTGTGTGTGTTTTTTTCGCAGAACAGAGTTCATCAAAGTCAGATTTTCAGGCAGGGAGATGGCACTGGCAGTGGCCCTGCGGTTCGTTTCGGGGAAGACCTCCAGATGTTCAGGGTGGGATGCAGGTGAGCATGTTCGGACGCCGACTTTTCCAGATGCCGGTGTTGATCAAGTAAGCCAAGACCTGGAGACGTACACCTGGAATATTGGAAAGACTGGAATTTTCAGTCAGAGCAACCACAGATTTTTGGTAGAGAATGTGCGATTTGAGATTCAGGCTCTGAATCGGTCGGGCTAGGCGGGTGATGTTCGCCCTCTAAAAAACGACACCGACCAGGACCATCCGAATTTGGGGTGTATGATCCAGGTTGAAGCGTCTTACTTGCGGCACCTGCCGGAAATATGGCATATATTCTTTGGCCCCTTTGAGACTGGGTTCAGAGTTCCCGCACAGGTTCACGCACCCAGTCCCCCAACCCGAAGCTCGCACCTTCCGTCCCACCGGCAGCTGATTCCAGGATCCGGAGAAACCGGAGGATCAGGTGGGAGGATGCCAGAATCATCCAGAATCGACCAGGATGGTCTTATTAAGGTCCGTTGGATGTGTTTTCTTCTTTTTCCTGATGCGTTAGGAGATTGGATGATAAAAACACTGCTCATTAACAATGCTGAGATTTTGTCATATATAGCTGATAAGCATGATCAGCTATTGGTCGGTGTGGAAAGAAGCTAAGACGTGACTAATCAGTGACTAATGCGCTTGTGTCGAATAAGAAATCTTCTCAGCGCGACCCCGAAGGAAAAATCAAAACCCGTGTTGAGCTGAGGGCGAGGACTTCACATTCTCCATCCGGTCACCCGGATTCCGTTGCCTCCAGCGGGCAGAAATTGGATGTTCTGAAGATTCTTCCGCCTGAAATTCACCACTTCTGAGCTCCAACAGATTCGAAGAAAATTATACAAGCATAGACCCCAAACAGTTTCAAACCGATTTGTTTAGACCAATATTAGTCAAAAATCGATTTCTTGGTTCGCCCTACTTTCACCCCAAGAGCAAACTGCTTCATCAATGAATTTTTGTCGGCATTGACATCCCTATTTGTTCGGCCACACTCCTCTCCAGTAAGCCGGGCCACAGAGACCAGCCACAGAGTTCAGGGTCGTGGCCAAGACAAGGACAAGAGGAGGACAAGGCCCAGCCACAGAGCCCAGCACAGAGGACAAGAGGAGGGCAAGAGCGCAGTAAGCCGTCCATAGCACACGAGCGCGCGCTCGCCCTGCTCTCTTTCTTTCTTTCTTTCTTTCTTTCTCTCTCTACCTCTCTCTCTCTCTCTCGCTCTCCTCTTTCTCTCTCTCTCTGTCTTTCTTTATTTATTTATGTTTTTCTTTCTTTCTTTCGTTCTTTCTTTCCTTCCTTCCTTCCTTCCTTCCTTCCTTGCTTTTCTTTTCTTTTCTTGTCTTTTCTTTTTTTGTCTTTTCTTGTCTTTTCTTTTCTTTCTTTCTTTCTTCCTTTTTTCCTTTCCTTTCGTTTCCTTTCCTTTCCTTTCCCTTCCCTTTCCTTTCCTTTTCTTTTCTTCCTTTCCTTTCTTTCTTTCTTTCTGTCTCCTCTCTCTCTCTCTCTCTCTTTAAGTTTCTGTTTCTCTATCTTTCTCTCTGCAGAACGCTGTAAGCGCGCCTTTCTGGAGCGTGAGCGCACCGTCCATAGCACACGAGCGCGCGCGCTCTCCCTGCTGTCTCTCTCTCTCTCTCTCTTTCTCTTTAAGCTTCTCTTTCTCTGTCTTTCTCTCTGCAAAGCGCGCTCTGAGCGCGCCTTTCTGGAGCGTATGTCAGAGCGTGCGCCACAGAGCCCAGCCACAGAGTTGACAGAGTTCAGGGGCGCGGCCAAGAGGAGGGCAAGAGGAGGACACAGAGTTGACAGAGTTCAGGGGCGCGGCCAAGAGGAGGACAACGAGGACAAGAGGACGACAAGGCCTGGACACTGAGCCCAGCCACACAGCCCAGCCACAAAGTTGACAGAGTTCAGGGGCGCGGCCAAGAAGAGAACAAGAGGAGGACAAGTCCTGGACAGAGCCCAGCCGAGGAGGGCAAGAGGAGGAGAGGCCTGGACACACCCAGCCACACAGCCCAGCCACCGAGTTGACAGAGTTCAGGGCCGCGGCCAAGAGGAGGCCAGTTGGAGAGCCCAGCCACAGAGATGACAGAGTTCAGGGGCGCGGCCAAGAGGAGGACAAGGCCCAGCCACAGAGCCCAGCCACAGAGTTGAC
>CAXAMN010025139.1:1095031-1118265 GCA_963970005.1 Durusdinium trenchii
GGAGGAGGACAAGAGGAGGACAAGGCCCAGCCACAGAGCCCAGCCACGGAGCCCAGCCACAGAGTTCAGGGGCGCGGCCAGTGAGTGTGGCCAGCCCTTTTCTTTCTAAGATAGAACCCCAACAGTAAACTGTTTGGGGAAAAACAACTTGGGACTTGGACAGTCTGGGACACCAAGCATACACCAGAAAGCCTTGTTTCCTCATCACCGATGTTCTCACCCTTTCAAGGCCGTGGAGGTGAGCGACGACGCGGAGGTCCGCTTTTGCCGAGCCGTCCGTGCCCGCTGGGACGGGTCCAATACCCGGAATTACAGGGTTGGTTGTCGCACACCCTTCACCATCCTTCACCTCTAAGGCTGGGCTGCGAATGGAGACTGTCAACCAGGGGCTCTGGTACATAGTCTATCAAGATCTATCAAGTTTTATATCATAGTTGTATAGGGTCAACGCATCTGTGGTGTTTTCCGGTCCCTTTTGCGATCGATTCGGAACGATGGAGGAACAAAGAGGTTGCGAAGTCCAAGAACTTGGTTCTGGTCAAGAAGATCTTTGAACTCAGCTTGCTACAACTTAGCAAGGTAGTGGATGAACTACTGCGAGGAACTACCAGGAACTCACATTTTCACAGCGAGGTCGAAGAACAGGGGGGAAACTGACCGACTGATCCATTCGCAGAACCGGCGATCGGACGGGACCATCGCCTTCTCTGCCCTCACTCCGTAGGAGGCTGAGAATGACGGAGAAGAGGACGGAGGAGAAGCAGGAGAAGGTCAAGGTGAAGATGAAGATGAGGCAACTGAGGCAACGCTGTACAGCTCCTTTCAATGATGGTCGCGGATCGAAAATTAACCATTTTCTGCAAAACGTCAGATATACTATGATATACACATGTCCTATGTGTCCTATTGGCCCAACTAGTGGTCCCACAGCTTCAGATCCCCCAAAGTTTGCCAAAGTCATCTTCCAATTCAATTCCGTTGGGTCAACGAGTCGCGTGCCGGGCACCATTCCACCGAAGGAAGAGGGGTCGTTGAAGTTGATGTTGCCTTCTTTGTTGGATGATGACGCTTTGGCATTTTGTCGAGTCTCTTCATTATGCCATATTGTGCCAAAGTCAGAGATCTGACTACTGTATATGCCTATGACTCCTGAAAACATGCGTTTGGGATACGGCAATGGTCTCAATGTGGGATCTTGTCACCACCGGGCAACAAAAAGGTGAGGTGAAGGTGAACAGTATATTCGGCACCAATCAACCACCCACATCAACCACTCGTCCTTAGCCAGGTTTTCCTTTGCTGACTGGATCTGGCTTGGAACACCTTTCCGTGAAGTCAGAAAACTCTTAGGGGTGAAAGAACCTGGGAGACCTGGGGGAGTACACCAGGGAAGATCAGCATGGAACCAAAATCGTCTTCCAGTCTGGTCCATTCTCAGGTTTCATGTGGGTCTTTATCACGACATTGAGTTTGACCCATGATCGCAAGCTATCCGCCCTTTTGTCTGAGTGATTCAAAGCTCCCTGAAAGTCAAGGACTATCAAAAGAATAGTCTAGGCTTTAGGAGGCCTGAGAGGGAACTTCCTTTGCTTCACTTAGGACACATCTCTTCTTTGGACCTCTAAATCCCTAGGCTTCGAAGACCTTTTAAAAAGTTGACCTGGTGGTGTAGTGTAATCCTTAAAACAGCAAAACCATGGTTGCTCAGGATTCAGGCTATTAAATCATATTACTAAATCAATGGTGCTCGGAAGCCTATCCACCTCTCTCCTGTCAGGCGGCCGCCGTCCCAGAGGAGGACCGTGCGGTGCGTAAGCCGAAGCCACTGAAAGGAGCACACAAACAGGTTGGAAGGATTTTTGTGAAAAAACATGTAATATATTACAAGTACTATTACTATAACACTTTTAAGTATAATATCTGTAATATATAACAACATATATCTTGGGTTAAGTCGTAGATGTGAGAAGGTCTCTCATGCTTGAAGCCCCCAGGGGGGAATAGTTATTTGCATGATCACAAAATCAACCTGTCTACATCTGTAATAACATGCAACAACTATATAAGTAAGTATGTGCGTGCATATATATATATATATTAAATATCTGAAATTATTCCCTCAATCACCCTACGACCTACGGTCTGTCTCACGTGGTCTGGCCGGTTCAAGCTCAGTTCGTCAAGCTCTGCGCGCCAGTCGTTCAAGGCTGCTTTGAGACACACCCAAGTGAAGAAGCACCGAGAAAAAGAGGTTCATGAACTCCACGTAACTCCATGTTACTCCCTGGGACTTGCATCTGTCCCGATCAATTGGGATGCTTTTCAAGGGTTTCAATGTACCTGCACCATCCTGCACCTTCAAAGTGATCACTTTGCAGTCTCTAAGTGGCCTTTGACCTCGGGGATTGGCCAGTCTGTGGTTGAAAAAGGGTCAATGGGGTCGGGGTGGCATCTATTCCAGTTCATGGAGTCTGGCTCTTTTTTCCCCCATGCTTCATATTTTGGTACTTTGTCTCACACCCCGACCCCCCAAACCAGAATGGACTTTTTCTGTGCCTTAGCCTCTGAGTCTGCTTGGGGTCATCCAACAGGCGGTTTCTGCTGGTTTGGCTTGACTTCATCCAACAGCCACGGTCACCCACATGGACCCGCGTGGTGCAGGATGAAGCAGAGGAGGATGACGCGCCCGAAGACGAAGAGGGTGAAGGAGAAGAGGAAGAAGAGGAGTGCCGAAAATCGAAAGTCGAAGAACCCGACCGATCCAGTACGCGTCTTCAACCTGAAAAACATATATAACATGATGTTTGATTGTGATTGATGTATATTGATGTGTGATCTCTATTTTAAAGGCTTTCTTCATTCATGCCTGAAACATGGAGGATGCAACTTCGCCGGTTTGTCCTACAAAGCGGTAAAACGTACGTCCGGTTCGTACGGTAGAAACGGTTTGTTCAGCGACGGGTCGGAACGGTGTCGAGCGTCGGACCCACACGAAGAAATCCCGAGATGGGAAGATTTGCATCAGAGATGTACAAAGATGTACAAAGATATATGTGGTATACATCAAAGAACAAAGTATACCACCTAGCTCTCTTAGCTTTCTTGCATGCAAGAAGAACAAGAAGAAGAAAAACAAAGAACAAACAAAAACAATAATAAGAACAAAAACTACATATAAACTCCTTGGAACTCACATGGTCTTCCGTGGATGGGATGGCTCTCGGCTTAGGAACGTCACAAGCGCATCGCTACGAACGGGGCATTCCTGGCATTACTGCTAGGAACAAGGTGCCTTACTACTAGTAGCTATAGGCTATAGAAGCTATACTAGTAACAAAGGCTTCTAGGTTGGAGGCCATCGCCAGTAGGTTGGAGGCCATGACTACTAGTAACAAGGAGGTTACCATTTTGCGAGGGAAGTGGTGAACCCCAAGTTGGACTGGGTTGGCCAGGTCAATCACTGCGATCTTTGAGTTTGGAGACACCAACAGGACGATGATGAGGAAGAGGAGGTTGAGGAGGTCTCCAGAAAAGCTGCGTTGAAGGCCTTCCAGGAGCAGTTTGGAGAACTGGGGTACTCAGCCGTTCTTTCGAATATTTTGAAATCACACCCATGGCCCATGATCGCGGTATTTGGAGTTTCAGCGATTCTGTGCATGGTTCTCCTTCGGAAGGCTTGGACTAAGGCATCGAGCCGACCTTATAGAGATCAGCACCATTTTGCCATCAGAGCCAACTTTGATACTGCAATTGATGCGTTTTTTCATTCTCAATCATTCCCTTGGAGCACAAGCCTCTGCGTACGAGCGACCAAACCGCTTCATCTCCAGGAACCTCTGGAGATGCCGCCAGGGGATTGGAACGTTTGGACCAATCCGAACCTGGCACAGGCGAGGTTCCGCGACCTTCGCGCGCCGTGCACGACCGGCGGTGCGGGCGTGGAGACGTAGACTCGGTGCATCGTAGCGATGCTCGTAGCGATGCACGTAGTTGGTTTGGGGGGAAAAAAGGGTGTGTTTCTGCCAAGGGACGGAAATGGGTTCCAGCACAAGGACCTTCCAAGATCGGAAGATGGTCCGACGAGTAATTAAGGTACCAGAACTTCATGTGGGTTGAGGACTGCTTCCCATTCTGCTTATTTTTTTTTTTTCGATCTGCTCTTGACTGACTTGACGTGCTGTTCCAGCTCCTGCCGTGCTGTTCTGGGTACCAGCGCCCTCCAAGATCGGGTAGGACTCCTGTGTTTCCAAGTCCGGTGCCCAATGGAAACCAATTGACCACAGGGGTTGGTAGAGGTTCTTCATGGTTCTTCATCTTGGGCGTGAAGTTCAGGTCCTCCAATTCCCAATTGGGGGCAATATAATATAGGTATATAGCCGGTATATCTCCGATGGATCGTCCCAAAAACTCGACCGAATCCCTGGTTCCTTGCCCTACAGGTCCAGAACCTGTACCCAGTAAGACCTGGTCCTAACATGGTCCTAAAAACCTGGTCGCGTGTTTTTCTTAGGAACTCCAAAATCCAACTCCAACTGACCATATAACTGACCATAACTGAGGGCTTTAAACATCTTCAAACCGAAGGCTGCCTGCGATCCACTGCTCATTCCACCGAGTCCCACCGAGGCAGCTCCCTGGAGCTCCACCGAGGCGGCGGAAGCAAGCGCATGTGGGAATGGGATGGAGATCATGGTGGGCAAAAAAAGGCATCTTTGAATCAGACTCTGCTTACACAAAGAAAAAAGGATGGAAGCCGATAGGCTAGGATTCTTTTTGTTGACCTGACCTTCTTACTGGCGACTTGGTGTGTCATGATGAAAAATCGCCAGTAAAGGTCAGCAAGAGCTTTTTGTCATAGACCTTCAAAGAGGTGTGGACAATGGAGATCCACAGGTCGTGTCGAGTGGCCAATTGGAGGTGGCCCATTGGCTCCTTTACTGAAGGAAAGACTTAGAAAAGCATACCCATCAGTTCTCTCATGAAGTTTTCTTATAGAGCTCTGAAGTCTGAAGTTGGAAGATGTGAAGATGTCTCTTTTGAAATGCGCCTTGGAAACCTACCGCCAAAAAAGCATCAAAGAAGTCAATGGTTCAACACTCTGTATATATCTCTTTTGCATCAGCACTTCTCCACTCATGCGCGTCCGAAAAACAACCCCCGGTTCACCACACCAGGCAACTTCGGCGAAAGGCGCCAAAGGCGCTGGCGCCAAAGGCGGAACCAAAGGAGCCAAGGGCGGCCGCAAAGGCGACGTTTGTTTGATCATGTTTGATCCACATTTTTGCATCCCAGCGGTTTTGAACAAGCAACGTGTTTTTCAGTGTGTGTCTTTGTTTTTACACCACCAACAACAACGACAAGTACTACCTACTACTACTACTACCACCACCACCACTACGACTACTACTACTACTACCACCACTACCACTACCACTACCACTACCACTACCCCTACCCCTACCCCACCCCTACCCCTACCCCTACCCCTACCCCTACCCCTACCACTACCACTACCACTACCACTACCACTACCACTACCACTACCACTACCACTACCACTACCACCACCCTACCACTACTACCACCACCACTACAACTACAACTACGGCTACAACTACAACTACAACTACAACTACAGCAGCAACAAGAATAACAAGAACTGCTCGAAAGAACTCGAGTGTGGCACCATTTCCATTTTCAGACATCCGAAGGATTGCGTTAGTTTCGGATCTCCTTCCGGGTTTCCTTGTTGAATGTTCCTCTTCACAGGTGACGGGAAAGCCACGAGTGCTTGGCAAAAGAAGTGGAACACCTGGAAGGCCGGGAAGATGAGTCTTCCGTCGGCCCTGGGCAGTCATATTCAGATGGGGAGGACGATGGAACCCAGGAGAGGAGAACTTCCTCACTGAACTTGGATGGATTTGGTTCTGATTTGAGCTTCGTTGAGTTCGGAAACAGCTAGCTAGCCTTTTGGCACTTGACCTTTGTTTTTGTTACTTGTTGGGACGCTGCTTGATCAGAGGAGAAGGGGAGACTCGAGTTGTTTTTTTTTAATACTTCGCCTGTGACGAAGTCCTCATCCTCACATGTTGTTTATTTCTTGCTCTTTTTGGGAAGGCAGGAAAAGGGATGTAACTCGGAACTGGGAATTTGTGCAGAACCCTTCAAATGAACAAAACAGACAGTCGGAATCAACATGTCGGCCTACCACCTTTTTTGGGGGTCCTCTTACGTGTGGGTTAGTGTTCTCCGCCATGCGCACCCAAACTAGGCCGATGAGCAGCGAGAGGAGATTTGGGAACCTGCTGAGCAGTCTTGGGGACAAGATGCCTGGAAGCCGGATGAGTGGAAAGGACAGAAGGAGTGGAAAGGACAGAAGGAGTGGAAGGGGCAACAGAAAGAGTGGAAGGGGCAAGAGAAAGAGTGGAAGGGGCAAGAGAAGGAATGGAGAGGGCAGAAGGAATGGAAAGGGGAGCATGACTGGAGAGAAGAGAAGGAATGGAAAGGGGAGCATGACTGGAGAGGACAAGAGAAAGATTGGAAAGGACAAAAGGAGTGGACGGCTTCTGGTGAGGGAGAGTGGAAAGGGCCACAAAAGGAATGGAAACCAAAAGAATGGAAAGGAGGAGAACATGACTGGCGAGGCCCTGAAAAGGAGTGGAAGCCAAAGGCGAAAGAGAGTGATTGGGATTCCTCGTGGCCTCCGACCAAAGAATCCTGGCCTCAACAAAAGAAGCCCGGCTTTGGAAAGCAGGGGGAGGAGAATTCGTCAATCATCGTCCGTTCATTTCTGGTTTTGTGTCCAGTTCACTGCTTTTGAATGTTTTTTGATATGTTATTTCCGGCCTTTGCCCTTTATGGGCTTTGCCAATCACATCAATCAGCAGTTTTGCTTCGACACCAATCAGATTTTAGGCCGATTTGATTGAACTACAGAGGCTTGGTTTGGATGGACCGACAAGTCATGTCTGTTATGTATATTTTTGTAAAGTGGGGTTAGGGATTTACATGACAAGCTTTGCCCTACCTGACCGGAGATTTCAGCTTCACAAGTGGGCTGCTCCTCGACCACTTGTCACTCACTGATGTGAATGTTGTTGTTGTTGTTGGTGGTGGTGGTGGTGGTGGTACCATGAAGTCAGTGGAGTGAGTGGCACAGTGAAATGTGTCCTGCAGTTTGTGATCATAACTTTCTCTACCTCGGGGTTCTGTTTTGGAGCTTCACGGTCAACCAAAACCCATGACTGCGCGCTGACTCACGAGTGTCATGACAGTCACATGGATCACAAATGATGTATGCCGATCCCTTCGCCTGTGATCAGTCACTTTTAAGGAAAGAAGCTTGGAATCCAAAGCAAACCTGGGGCAGGAGTCGAGGCACGTGGCTGCGTGGGGGTTTGATCAGGTCTCCTGCCCCCGGGTGAAACTCCGGCGAAATCCTTACGGATTCGGATCCTGCGAAAGATGCGCTTGCTAAGTCAGCTTGTGATCACTTCTCCAACAGAAAGCGGAGGACCATCAAAGCCATATCTGAACCAGCCATCAAAACCCATGGAGGCCACTTTTAGGATCACTGATCAGTCCTAAGAAAACCTTTTGACCCGGGCATGAGGATCCCGTCCGTCCGCGGCTGAACCTCTTGATCGTTCGATGACTCAACATGGGTGAAACGGAGGACCCATAACCTGTATGCCATAACCAGGTGGACCCGAAGGAATCCAGAGTTCGGATTTTGTTGCATTCAATTTCGATGTTTGTTGGTTCTTTTTTCGCGTCTTTTCTCGAATTGACCAGAACTGATGAAAGAGTGAGTTGAGTCCACGTTCATCCATCGAAACAATAATTTTGCCTATTTAACAAAGAGAGGTCGAGCTACGGAGATGGGACCCGCATCATGGACTTCGACCTGCGCCGGAGTTTGGAGGAGTTAGGTGATGTGTCAGCTTTTCTTCCTCCCACAGCTACATATGTTGTAGGGAGGATTCAGCTTATTGTGTCGGAAATACCACGAAAACAGCAGGTTTCATCTTCTTGAACTATGTCGGAATAGAAAACATTTAATTGTTCACCTGAATGAAGAGTTCCTCATTTCATCTGATGTCATTTGATTTCATCTCATTTCCCTATACAGTGTTTCAGGGTCGCTTGAACTGTATCGGCTGAACCACCGATAGCCACTGCCTCTGGCTGAGCCACTTCCGTTCGCTCACGACGCTGTGGAGTCCTCGGGTCTCGAGGCACTGAGGAGTCCTGGTAGCTCCGCTGCGCCAAAAGGTCGCTGTCGCATGCCGCGGTGAGTGCTGTGAGTGCTGTGGAAGGGGGTGGGCGAGCTGTCTATCCAATATTGGTAAGAGAAATATCGCTGAAGCCTGAAAGAGTGGTAAGGACAATGGAAACGGATCTCCAAAAGAGGTGGAGTTGCCATGGAGTTGAAAAAACATGATGTCCTGAAAGAATGGATCGGTCGGTATACAGATGCCAGTCCGATGGTATACCATTTCCGCACAGGGGCGTGATTATAGACACTCCTCATGGGACTGGCACAATTACAACAACACCCCTGGTTCTGATGGAACAATGCCAGTCCCATTTCAACGGTGGTGAGTCTTGTGGTCACCAAGTCTAGACCTTCGTGTCTCCGCCACTCTGGACCTTCGTGTCTCGTTCCCGGTGGAGCCGCCGACTCCTGCTGGTCGGTGATGCGCATCATCGGTTTGGATCAGCGTGGGTCACGCGTTGCGTCGCGCGTTGCGTGGCTTCCATGGCGGGCACCGGGTCAACCACCACCCTAGGGCTCTAGGGCTCCAGTCGTGCCCTCGTTTTGAAGGTGGGATTAAGTTACGGCTCCCATGTATAGCTAGCTGACTTGAGAGGAAATGCCTAGGACATGTGGTGCAAATGTACAAAGGTGCAGTGCTTGGAAGTCCCAACAGGGCAGATGAGCGGACAGACGAGGACACCTGGCATCGATGCCACGTCGACTCCTGGCCCTTTTGAGAACGGACCCAAAAGGGGGCCGGGGGATGGTGGTTCTGTTCCTCAACGTGGTGGGGTTGATATTTCGCAGGAGACGACACTGTTCTGTTTCTTGTTTTTTTCAGATGCCGCCCATGGTTTCAGGGAGAAGGTCGTCACGACTGGACTTTTTCCCGGCTCTTAGGATTGTGTTCTGGGGTGAAGCGACAAGGGTCGACAATGGTAGATTGGCTCCTTCTTGTTCCCACGCAACTCGGAGATCGACGGGTTTTGGGCCACGAAATAGACCAAAATCCAACTTCTCGCCATTGATTCTGCTTTGGGACTCCTGGAATGATCAGGTTCTTTTCCCCAAGTACCTTTTCGTCCGCAGGTAAATCCAAAAGGAACACCCAGGACTCCATGGGACTGCAATATGTGTCTACATTTTGGTGATTTGGGGGGTCAATGTGCGCCAGTATATAATAATTAGTATATATTGCTATGTTTGTTGATGGTTAGTTTGTTTAAAGTTATAATATGTTTCTAAAGAGTCGCCACACGCCCTGCCATCGCAGTCGCGCTTTGTCAAGGACGTAGTTCAAGTCATTCGGAATACCCAACAGCACAGTTCTTTGAGCGTTATGCCCATGAACTGTATGTTTGGCAGTGAACAAGTTCACCAACGACCGTTTCCCCCCCAAAAAGAACCCTACACTCAAACAATAGCAGGCAACTGTAGGTTTTCAATATGTTTCAATGCTTTGGATGTAAGGTTCGGCTTCTCATGCCTCCCATTTTTGGGTGTTTCAAGAAGTGTAGAATACCCCGCAAAACCTCAAGGACCGTATACCCCATTTGAGTCCCTCCAAGCCGGAGAAGCTCCGTCTGGCGCTGGTGTAACAGAGCTTCAGATTCGTCCCTCAGCAGGCTGGCGGTTCTGGGTCGGTGGGAGATGTGGGGAGTGAAGAATGACGATGCTCGGTTGGAGCTGTTGTAACCAGAACATGGAAACCCCATGCCCAAACCACGGGCAAATAAGGAACCAGGGTTTCGTTCAGTCTACGGTTTTAGCCGGCGCCAGTCCAAATACCTTCTGAGACGGTATATTTGGATTGTTAGGGAAACAAGCTCTTGGCCAGCAGTTCCATGGGAAACAAGTGCTGAGTGGAGTGCCGAGTGGGGTGCTCTTCTCACATCTACTCACTGGATGGGACGCTTACAACCATTCCTTTGGAACTTGGAACTGCTGGAGAACCCGTCTCTCTTACAACTGTAGTATTGTGAGAGGACTCGGCATCGCGAAGTGGTGCTTGACCGGGGTGTGCTTGGTGCGTTGGCCGAAACAACAATCCGCTTACGGGCATGTTTGCAGGCCCCCCCAGCTCTTTCGAGATCGTTGGTAGGACAACTAGGTTCCAACCCATTAGCTGCCATGCCTCATCTTAGAAGACCATGCCTCGGTGTTGGCAAAACCAAACCAGACAACGCCGGGGTACGTGTCTGCCGCACCACGTGTCTGCACTCTCTGCACCACGCAGTCCGTTGTTTTCGGCGGATCTGATGGACTGCTGGGTATAGAAGCTACACCACACCACACTGAGTTCCAAATCGCGTGGAGTTAGGACATCTCCTACATTTTTCTGGAAGGTGCACGAGGCAACCATAGGCAACCCATGCACTCCTCCAGATTCGAAGAAGAATTTGCGAACGTGCTCTCAACTTTGATGAGTCCAGCCGGGATGGACCCGAAGAAAAGAACCACAGTGACGGGCGTTTCGGGTCCGATTCCCTTGCGGGGACGGCCAGGGGACCGAAATGACCCACCAACCGACCTGGGGAGGGGGTAGGAAGCTACTAGCAACAAGTGCCACGCTACTAGTAACAAGTGCCTTACTAGTAGTAACAAGAAGCTATTAATTTTAGTTTAATTCTTATTGTTACTAGTAGTAAGGCACTTGTTACTAGTAGCTTCACACCCTGTTCTCTCTCCCTCTGGATCTTTCAGTTCTTGCCAGTAAAACGATCAACAAACAGCAAGTGTGGAATCACACACCGACGATAGCTGGTAAAATCATGTAACATCATAACAGCCATAACAGATATGGTACAATACTGGTAAAAGGTATCTTATCACAGAACCACCCGTCCTCCTGGGCTTAAAGCATCCCAGGTTCATGTACATCCCGCCCTCCTCGGGGCCTGCCGTCCTACGGCATCCGGACACGCGTCAAACGCGCTTCGAACGCGGCGCGCCGGGAGAGAGTCGCGTTTGTGTGCATGTGTGGGGGTGTTTTTGTTTTATTTGTTCTTTCTTCGAGTTTTGTTGCTGTTTTTGTGTTTCTTGTTTTTATTCCCCAAACTTCCGTTGTTTTCAGTCTTGATTTTGTGGTTTTTGCCTCACCTGGCGAGTCATCAGCCGTCATCCACTAGAATGAGGCATGGCGGGACTGATCGGCGGGGTCCCTGTTCGCCTGCGGCACGTTCAAGGGTGATGTTCACCACCCGAGTGTTCAGCACGAGCGTGTTCAACCCATTGCATCCCATTGCGCATCGCCGCAGCGATCGTTGGTTGAGAACCCTGTCGCCTTCTTTTGCCAGCTTGTCTTTGGGCTTTGCCTCCTCAGCAAAAGCCAGAGAGTTTTAGACGATCAGTTCGTTGCACTATTGAACCAAGCACCCCTCCAAGACTTGAACTTAAGAAACTACATTTTAAAAAAAAGTTTTTGTTGTGTTTGAGATTTTTTTTACATTGAGACGACATGTTTTGGTGTTTATTGTGTTTTTTTTGCTGGACAAGTTGACTGGACAAGTTGGGAACAAAGAACGGTGACCTCCCAGTTCAGCATCCTGGAATAAATGGGAACATTTTAAGAATAATAAATACCAGCGAAATACCAGTCTACTCATTGGGGCGATCGGGGGTCTCCCTATTGACATTGCACACTCATATCTCTTCATGTGGCTTCTCTCCTCGTAGCTTCAATCCGTCTCGGTCGTTTCACCGCTCCGCGTCGGATGGTGCGGTCGTGCACCTCTCGTGTTATTGTGTTCCGGTGGCTGAACATAGGAAAAGACACACATATTATGGAACAAATTCAACATAAATTGGATCTGGGAAAAAAAACACATGGGAAAGTCATATGGAATATGGAGGAAATACTAAAGAACTCATTTCAAAATTGAACGAAGAGAAAAAGAGCACGGCCTTCTTGAGCCGAGCTACGTCGACCTTCTTCACGTCGGCCTTCATGGCTAGCAACGTCGATCAGCGAGTTCGTCCTTCGATCGTCCGATGCAGGATGACATCTCGTCCTATGCTTCCGGACATTCTGCAGCGCCTCGGCGGGGGCTGTTTTGGGCGAGCCCTTTTTGAAGATCGACTCGAGACATGATATGAGACGTATGATGTGATATCAGCAAGCGGAAGTCTCCCCTACCGTCAACGTGGATGGGATGGCGTGCCCCGAGGGGGCTGGAGGACCATAGCACTCCAACGTCTGAGTCCGGTGACACATCCCAGTCCGGACACTGCTGACACCTCCACTGTTTCATGACACCTCAGGACTGAGTTGTCATGGGCCGCCTCAGCTTCTTCCTTTTCCTTGCACATCACATCCAATGACTGCACACATCTGCACCCGTTTTCCACGTAGAATCCGAACAAAGTGACCGGCGTGACCGCCACGGTGTGACGCTCCACTGTTAAAACGCCCGCCCGCGTTGACGCCAAAAAGGAAAAGAACGTCTATACTAGAATACCTATGATATCCTATGATTATGTAGACCAGATCAATTCATTGCCTTGTATGTTTTGGGTTTGTTGCGGGCTGCGGTACAGTTGTTGTTTGCTCTCTTTTCGTGGCCACTCCCCTATACTTAATTTAGCAATACCCTTACTTGGGTCACTACTGATACAAGTCATTATCAATATATGATGTTAACATATATATATATAACTCTTCCTCACTCTTCCCTGCAAGCTCTTCTGAGTCTCAATAGCCTTTTCTATTTTAAAAAAAATCATTGGAGAGAGCCTGTGTTAAAAAAGAAACATAATCAAACAAGTCAACTTAGTAGTCAGTCCCAAAAGTCAAAGTCAAACAACAGTCAAATCAATAAAACCAATAACGTCAAAAACAAATCAAATCAATAGAAACTATTGCTTCAGTAGTCTATATTATATGTTTTCCTCAACTTCTCTTAGACTTTCAGTTGTGCATTGAAATTAAGCACCACAAAAGTAAAGCGGCTTTGATCTTCAGAAGGTGAATTTTGTCAAGTTGTTTTATCTTGTTTAGCTCCTTCTATCCTTAAACATTGTCATTCTTCAGAACATTAAATTCCAAATGAGGAGAACCTTAAACAGGTACTCAGCTGTACTGAGCTAGAGCAGATGGATTGGGTTTGATTTGCTTCTATCCATGCAACATAATTCTTTCGGTTTCTCATCATCGTTCTTGTTTCTTTTGTTTTGGACAGGGTCCAAGCCAAACCCAAATAGCCATTCAGTCTGTGTGGTTTGGACTGCTTTTCGCCTATGGTAGATAAGAGTTCTTCAATGAACAATATCCATGCTTAAATAGGGATAATTTTCATTCTTGGCTGTTTTGTCTCACGTGTACATGTATGTATTATGTATATATATACACACACGCTCAATGTTGTTTCGTTAACTCTTCCTCTCCCCTCAACACTATTCCTTTAACAAATAGCTATTCGTCTCAACATGATTGTCTATTGCTCCAGTAACTAGTTTTTATATCATATCTTGTAATTTGACTTTCTATTCGTCCATCTTATGTGCTTTATATAATTGAGATCCCAACAAATCCAATCTCCGATCTCCTCAGCAAGCTCTTTCTAGTCTAGAGTCTAAAGGGCTGTTCTTTTCTGGTATTTGTCAGCATGTTGCAGAGCTTTGCTTCAAGTATGCCTTTGAAGATTGTTTGTCATCAACAATCAAATGCTTCAATGCAAGAGGATTGTTTGCTCCTACACTTAATTCACCACACCTAGTAGACTTGCCAGTCTTTGAGTAGGTACTCCTCTTGTTGAATAATTCATTTCCTTTCTTGGTTAGTGTGCAGAATTGGTACTTAGCTCCTTTTCCCATGGTTTCCTTGTTAAACGACTGAGTGTCACAATCCTGCTTTTCTTTATTGATAAGCAGAGTAGCTGATATAATATATGAAGCCCAGCTATGGGTAGATGGGATAAATTAGGAACAACTGCAACTTTGAAGAGGAAAGCTCTTTGATGATGAAGTATGAATATTGCACGCCCACAGTCTCCCACTCTCTTTCTTTTTGAGGAAGCTAGCTGTTGACACCCCAAGTGACGGGCAAGACACGTTTGGGCTCATACGAATGTCGACATGTGCCAAACAAGAAGGTAGAAAGCAAGAAGGAGCATCTTTCGGGAGTGGCTCTCCATTGCGTCGCCGAAGTTCGAGAGCCACCCTGAGCCCGGCTCTTCGCCTGAGAGAAGTGCAGGTGCATTGAGTTGACTCCGGATCTCTGCAGTCGGATGGATTTACAATGATTTACACCGATCTTCACATCATCATGTTTATCTTGAATCTTCTCATGTCATCCGACGTCTATCGGTTCCAGGCGTTCAGCCCCTTAAATGGATCCCACGCCGTGCTCGAGCCGCGTCTCGCGACGGTGCCCGCGGTGCCGCTGTGCCGAGGTGCCTGCCTCCGCCATCTCCGCCACGCGGCAGTATAATTAGTGGAAGGAGCGATGGGGAAAATCATACAGAAAGAACACATTTACAAACATATATCACACAAAAGAAAGGAAGAACGGTCTAAAAGGTCCAAGGATATCTTTGAACAACATGTAAAAAACACTGCATGTGTTTGCATATAACCTAAGCGATCAAAAGCTGATGAATTTCCGACATATAGGTCAGTTGTCCAATAAGTGATCTAGGAATATGAAGGGGTGAGTCGTCTTCTTTCTGACGCACGTGAGGTCCTGCATGTGAGGTAGGCAGGGTCTGCAGGTCGGCGCACCAGTCATCTCCACTCTCCACAGTCGAACAGATGCCTCGTCTGACTCACCGTGTTCGTCTTTCAGATCTCCAATGGAGTACTTGTTCGGCCCTGCTTTCTCATCATCCGCAGTACGAACGAAGGGACGACGAACCAACATGTTCACCTGACGTCGTCTTCGTACTTCTCGGTCTGAAGATGTGAAGTTTCGGGATCCAGAAACTTCATTCCGCTCGGTATGACCACTTCTATACAGTATTCATGGTACTCCAAGTGCCGTATGACTTGGCCAAGTGCCCTTCTTGGCGTGAAGCAATCGAGCAAGGTGATTGTCTTGAGCTTTCTGAAGATCTCCCCTTTGAAGTTTGGAAAAGTATAAACTATCGCCTTCACTAACTTATAACATTTGAATTATGGAAATTCTTAGGGTCTTAACCTTCTTCTTTTTTTTTCCATGTCCCTCTTTTGGTTCATTTGGCCAACCTGGGTCCTGACCCACGCCCATCTCTTTGCATCAAGAGACTCTTCTTTGTTGAGGCGAACCCTTGGCTCACGACGCCGTTGAGACCTCAACGATCGACGGAGCGCGGAGCGGCTGGGCGAGCGATAGGCCCAGTGCATCAGTACTATTCGTGGGGGTCATCCCAACAGGTTCAACCCAATATTGGAGCCTTCAAACATGCAAAAATCGGGGTCGGGTGCATGTTTGTTTCACCGTAAGTGAACTCTGTCTTGAGCTAAAGATGGTTGCCATTTCTTGTACGAGCAACTTGTCACACGCATAGAGTTCAAATCATCCTAAATTTGCAAAACCACCCCGCTGGCAAAGGCCGCTAAAAGCGAAACCGCTGCCCACTGAGTGTTGTTTTGAGATGAAAAAGGATACTGGGGAGGCCATGTTGCAGGCAAATCATTCTTGGCTTGTGGACGGAAATTCCAGTGCCACAATTCTCGTTGTGCCTCACTTCGGGCCTTTTTTCGGAATTCCGTGGGTGGCAACAGCCGATTCAGGCTCCGTTCGTCTTCCAGTCTGAAGGGGACAATTCCACCAGTCAAAAGGTGCTCCAGTCCAGTGAGTTGGTGACATGTCCAACTTGTGAGTTTGATCCGCAAGACCACTGGCTATAGCAGTCTGGCTACTGTATACAGAAGAACCATCTGGAAAGGGATTCAACATGGTGAGTGGACCCTGTGGACCCTGCAAGAATTGAACAAAGGGTTGCCTATCAAAGAGGCAGCTGCATGGGTGATGCACAACCTGCAGGGTGGATGGAGATGATTCCCTGGTTTGGCGTTTAGCATTTTACTTTTTAGCCTATTAGGGAATGACTACTCCAATTGACGAAGATTTTGGGGAAGGGTCTAAGCCACCATCTTGTTCTCTACATTCTAAATGCCAAAACCCTTTGCCAAGCCTTGCAGTCTACATTCTTGTGTCTCATTCGGAGTGTCCTTGCTCGTATCTCACCTGCATTTCCAAACCATCATATGTTGCAATAAGCTTGGCATTTGTTTTTTGTCTTTTCTGACACTGCCAATTTTGAAGCGAAACCATCGGCAAATTCAGCACTTCCTTTTGATGATTTGATGCATGCAGAGTCATTCAATATGCTTTTGATCCATCAGGTCTTTGCCTCCCACGCGTGAGCAGGGAAAGGCGAGTTTGGGGATTGGAGTGAAAGGTCGTTCAGGGTAGACTGTCATACTTCATCAGTCATTCATACTCATTACATTCATGCAATGTCGAATGTTCATGAATAACCCCCCAATTAGATTCCATGCAAATCCTCTTCATGTGAAGGGTTGTATTAAAATCAACATTCTAGATGTAGCCTTGGACTCACGAAAGATGGAAGTGGAGTTCACCACCTGTTTACAGAGGATTTCATGGTCTTTCCAGTGGCCATGCCATCCACTTCTATGTGATGTGTTCGTCGGAGTTATTGACTTGTTTAAAATTCGGAACCTATACTTCAGATTACTTCAGAACATGTTCGTTCCTCGCGTTTGTACTTAAAGTCTCATAAGACCCGACTCGGTAGGGGCTCTTGATAAATATGTTCGACAACAGCCTCTGAAAAGGGGAAACAGGAGGAGCCCGAACAGCAAAATTTGCGTGAGATGACAGAATGGTTGCAGAATCATGCTTTCAAAACACATGAACACGTTGAATGTTTTGAAGCAAGAAATGATCTTAGAAATCCTTGAGGGCGTAAGGTTGTTGATTTCACCCTGCGGTTGGGTTTCTGTCCCAACTCGGTTTGCCGAGCTGCACACTTTTCATGGGTGCAAGCCACCCGCATTTCGAGCCAGTTCAGAGTCTTGAAGGAAATCGATTAGAGGTTTAGTGCAGTTCAGTGCAATGGTGTGGATCAAGTTTTGTTCCACACAGAGTTGAGTTAGGTCTAGTTCAGTAGGTTTACTTGTTCCACTGTGTGAAACCACTTTTGAGGATCTGGCAGGGTGGCGGCGTTTTTGGCAGATCCCCTCCGATTCCTTAAACTGCGGGTCCAACCTGTAGGAGCGAAGGATAGTGAAGGAGACTCCGAGGCCCAAAAAAGTGGACGTCAATGGACGTCGAAAGATGGTGATGTTCTTGTCTTTTTTCTTTTCTGTTGATGAGTTATAAGTGCTGCCTCCATATGTTGAAACCTGGTCAACATCCATGTCCCGACCTGTTAAGCCCTCGGAGTGACGAAGACAGCGAAAGTGGCGCGGTTTTCGCTCGTTGGACAGGTGAAGGATGCTGCTCCCACGGGGGTGTGAGGGTTCCCCAGAAAGGAACAGCCCCCGACCCGTTCGGCCGTTTCGCGCCCAGGGGTCGGACCCAAATAGCAGGGGTCGGTGGGCTGATGATGTCAGATGCGAGGATATCGTCATCTTGGAGTAGATAGAGAGCATATGACCAATCTAAAACATGGTCGGTTTTCCATGGCTTTGGAACTTGTCCCTATTCTGTCTACTCCAAGATGATCCCCTGAAACGGTACCTATAGCATTTAAACCCCACAGGTGTCTCAAAACAGTACGGCGATTGAACGGCGTACGAATAAGACCTAGATCGACAGAGGAACAGGTAGTACGAGCGCGTGTCTTACCCGAGATCTTGATTTCACTTGCGTCCAGTCTCAATCAGCAAGACGTGGCGCCCTCGCGAACCACGTCGGCAGTCGGTTTTTTTGGCCTGGCATCGAATCAGATCTCTGGACCTTTGAAGCTTAAGAATGACACTAAACCACTGCGACCAAAACCACTGCCTCACTGCCACAGTCTAACGGACTCAGTCGTCACGTCACCAGGATTTTGGGGAAACCGCAAGTGATCAAGGAAAAAACATACGTTGCATGGTCTTTCTTCGACATTTTTGTCGGAAAAAAGGATCACTCGCCATGGCTGAGAACGGGTACTTTTCCAATGTGGGTGTGTAGCTCAGTCCGGAGAGCGAACCGCCGGAAATTCCGACTCCTTGGGTTCAGTTCGGGTTCCAAATTGGACCAGTCAAAAGAACAACCCAGTCGACTGGGGCGAGATTTCGAGGGGTCTGCCTCAAACTACCAGGTCCCCAGAAATGTCATTTGATAGGGAGCCCAGGTCCCCTATTCAATGCTAATGTCATTTTTTCCGCCCAGGTCCCGAGCGAGCATTGAAGCGGAGCTGCCCACGGAGCAGTCCCGAATGCGGGCCATGCGACAGGTGAGCACGGTGAGGGACTCGCACGTAGCGGCGTAGGTTCATGGTGGGCAGAAGCCACTGGTTGGGGACGCAAGAACACTGAGGAAGCGATGCAGACATGATGTGAACATATTGTCGTGCCATGTAATACCCTCATTTTGCTTGCCCTCCAACTCGTGTTTTTGAAAAGAAACGTGATTCCTTTTAGGAGGAAACAGCCAGCCACACATGAAGGACATACGCATCAAACCTGCTTGTGACCTGGAAGAAAACATACACACTCTGGCTGGCTTTCGCCATTTGGCCATCGTCATGGATTGTCACAGACGGTGCACCTTTCATGGGCTTTGGCTTGATTTTGACTCCATATCCCATACTCGGGAATCTCACCCAGGGCAACACAAAGAAGAAGACACCTGTTTTAGGCGCATCACTTGTTTCGAGTCAGGAACTAACATTTGCGCTGATGACTCCTTTCTTTGCGCTGTGATGTTGTCAATGCTTGTACCATGTGTGTTTGCAAGGAAATGCACACCGTGTTTCTGTCGGACTTGGGGAAGTTACACACCGGATGATGGCTTAAGCGAGGGACCCATGGGAGGACTTTTTCCCTATAGAATAATGTGTGTGTATTCTATTATTACTTAATTATATGTCGCTATTTATTTCTGGTTTCTTATTAGCTTCTTGCTCCTAGTAGCGATGCCAGGAGCCCCTAGTAGCTTCTTGCCCTTGTGTTGTTTTTTGTTTAATGGTTTTTGAAAGGACTCCAAAAGGCAAACACATCGACGCAACCTCGACATGGGGTGTTTGAGTGTCTCCGTGGTGCAAGCTACACTGCATGTGTACTGCCAGGGCTATTTCATGGTGCATGACTGACTAAGGGACGTGCTTGTGCTTCAGCAGTTTTTGGAATACAGACTTCGGAGATCTTGGGAGTTAAAGTCGACATGGGCATCGTCTCAATAGTAAAAGCCTTCTGTTTGTATTAGTGGTTTATCAATGTTTATCCACTTTCTGCTGTTCGGGCAGTGATAATCTGAACCCAGGCAGCCGAGTGGGAAGGGATCCTCAGCCCGCCTACGAAGCGCCTACGAGCGCCAAAACCCTTTTCAAAAGATGCCAACGCCTCCAGCACTGCAATCTTGGAACGTTTTAATCCCGTCGCTAGTTTGTGGCAAGTCCACAACACCACTTGCTGGAAAATACATTGTATTGTTCTTTGGTCGAGTCCAGCTGTGCAAAATTTCTGACAATGCCTGCCAAGTGAGGCAGAGCTTTTTGCATAGTTGGAAGATCGTATGCCCCCATCCTGCAGGATCCATTCGGCGCCTGTCAGGTGGAGGCAGATGCTCCGACCATGGGCCCTGGCGTGCCCGGTCCCTATGGTGCTTATGGCCCAGCCTATGGCCCAGCTTATGGGCAGGTCGGGCCGGAAACACACAAGTTCAACACACGAGACACGAGACACACGAGACACGGGTGAACAACGGCGGAGTCGGGTCGCGTGTTGTCTTGTCGGGTCGAGACCGGAAGAGTCGAGGGAATCGTTGAGGGGAGCGGAAGGTGTCCATCTGCGTCCACGGAGTCGGGTGGACATCCAATTACTAGTAGTAACAAGAAGCTACTAGTAACAAGTGCCACGCTAGTAGTAACAGGTGCCTTACTAGTAGTAACAAAAAGCTAAGCGAAAATCAAGTGTGAGAAATTCTCCTCGGTTCCTTTTGCGAGTTTCTTTTGTCCGGTTTCAATGTGCTGCTGTTCTGATTAGATCTGATTAGATCGGAACACGTGCTGCACTGCGCCAGGCATGATTCCATGTCAATCTTCAGCAGGTCTTTGGTTTCGTTTGAATGCCCAATGGCCCAAATACCGGTCGACTGGTGCACTTCCATCATGCCATGAGGTGCCTAGTGAGGAGTTGTGACCGGGGTTGTTCAAAGAAAAGCCTCTAAAGAAACAGTATGAGAAAGTAAAAAGGTTCAAAAATTGGACATTCATAGGAATTGAAATGCTATAAAACAGTAAACTAAGAGAATAGTAATGAATATTAGGAATTCTTTAAACAGGACCTTAAAAGGAACTCTGAGCTCTTTTCTCTCGTCCGTGGTCGTTTGTCCGTGACTGATCACAAGAGGAGAGTACTCCGGCCAAAAACCTTCTTTGGTGCTGGACCTTCTTTTTTGGTCTCCAAAAACGTGCATGTGCCAACATGATCGACCTCCTTTGTCATAAAAAAATGGACAGCACCTAAAGCATTCATCTATCGAATTTGACAGTCCGATGACTGTCCAATTAAGCATTGTATTGTCGTACAATACAATGTCTTTTTTCGTAGATGTAAGATTGTTTTTGTCGCCTAAGATGAAACTGCATTTGTCTCAACAACTTGTCGAAAAAGCGCTTCAACCAAGCCACTGGCCAAAGCTTGCTCGACGTGTTCCTCTCTTTTGCTGCTCTTTTGCGCGTTCTTTCATTCGAAGATGCGACAGGACGGAGGCAGAGGCCGTAGAAGCGTGTTTTGTGATTCCTCCACTTCAAGGGTTCATGACATTGGGAAGATGAAACCTATCCAAGCATCCAAATCTGGGAAAGTGCGCATTCCTCATTCTTTATTGTTGTCGTTTAGTTCTGCTGAATTTGAAGAGTTCCAGGGGGTGTTCTGAACCAGAACCTTGCGTCAGCAGCCCCCCAAGTTCATATACTCATCAAACCTTCATCGAAACATATCGAAACGGTTTTTGAAGACGGATGACAACGGTTGCTGTTCAAACCCCACATCTTGTAAACTCATTGAATTTATGTAATTTCAGTTGCTTAGCGGTGGCAGCTTGTTGGTGAGCGTCCGGGCCGGATTCCCGGCCGCTGGTGGGGTTGGAGCACCTCAACACCCAGCACGAGCACTTGGTCGCCGTAGTGTCGACTGATTACTTAATGAAGCCCCCCCAACCCTGAAGAGGTTCTACAATCCAAATGATGGCGGCTCATCAATAAAAGTTTGATATTCTACATTAGACTTCATGGAATGGTGTTGGTGCCTGTGCTGTTGGTTTCCACCTGCCACTTTCAGCCTTTCAGCCAGGCTCCTAGCCACTCCGAGCGCTCCGAGCCACTGGAGATGCCGAAGCTGAACTTGGGGAACAGGTGAGGTAGGGAACAGGCCGGATGAGGTAGGGAGTGAGGACTTCGAAGCGCCCAGTGGATCCAGGCAAAACCACCAGAAACCGTTGTAACCGTAACCGTTGTGGCTCGCTCCGTCCAAAAGCATAGACCGATCGAAGAGCCCCTGGTGGCTGCTTGGGATCCACGGAGGAAAGGATCCAACGATATAGGTGTGATTTTGAACAAAGTGGTTGTTGGGGATCCGGGAGTGGGGGTCGAGCTAGGCATGGTCAGTTGTGTAGTATAAGAAGCCATCGAAATCTTGCGCTTACACTCCCTGAACAATGTATGCGGAACATGGCCCCTTGTAAGACCATTTGCCTCTACAGACAGGTCAGGTGGTGTTCCACCCCCATTATTATTTCAGGGTGTGTACATAGATTTATCCTCCTACTTGAGATTACGCAAGGTCAAGGAGAAGCAAGGACAAGTAGTTGAACAAGACAAGGAACACGGCAGCTACATGTAACGAACCAGGTAACCAGATACTCATTGAATCTTCTTGTCATACCCAAGGATCTCTTTTTTGATGGGCGTTCTTTAGAGCTGAGGACGATTCAAGTGGATTTACTTCAGGACCATTGGACCGTAACCTCTATAGTAGAACCTCTCTATGTTCCAAGAAAGTGAAGAGAGTGAAGAAAGGCTCCGTGTCACTCCGATTGATCTCCGCCTCTCCTTCCGCGGGTCGAACGTCATCCGTCCTCGCAGGAGTCCTCGCTCCGCTTCGCCCCGGAACGCAGCGACCTCGGCATGGCATCGCGGGTGTTTTTTTTGCAGCGCGGGGGAGGTGGTTGGCACCGAAGCGACCAGAGTGGGATGGAGTAGGTTTTTATAGGTTTTTTTAAAGGAAAACTCTGAGTTTTTGTTCTTAGAACTCCCTGGCGATGGGGACCAGATGTGTTATAGTTATTGGGTCGTGTCTTTCTTTCAACTTCGTTTGTGGAGGACTTCATGGGCGTCCGTTCCTGGCTAACACGTTTCCGCAATTCAGATCAAGTGCAGACTCCAGACTCCGGACGTGGACAGTTCAAGGTCCAAGAAGGTGTTAATCCGGGACTGGTGAAAGAACGCTTGATTTGAAAGGGAATGAATTAGAGTGAAGGAATAGCCCCAACCAAGAGGCATCCGCCTCGTTTTGGAACGCGAATTCAGCTCGTTTCGGAACGCGGTTCCCGGTTGGTTTCTGGGAAGTGGTTTCTGGGGAGTGGTTTCTGGGGACTGGTTTCTGGGAAGTGGTTTCTGGGGACTGGTTTCTGGGGTGTGGTTTCTGGGAAGTGGTTTCTGGGGAGTGGTTTCTGGGGACTGGTTTCTGGGAAGTGGTTTCTGGGGACTGGTTTCTGGGGTGTGGTTTCTGGGGACTGGTTTCTGGGGTGTGGTTTCTGGGGACTGGTTTCCGGGAAGTGGTTTCTGGGGACTGGTTTCTGGCGTGTGGTTTCTGGGAA
>CAXAMN010025139.1:1118275-1131364 GCA_963970005.1 Durusdinium trenchii
CTGGGGAGTGGTTTCTGGGGACTGGTTTCTGGGAAGTGGTTTCTGGGAAGTGTTTTTTTTGGGGAGTGGTGAAGGCCTAAGTCTAACCCAAAGGCATCCAAAAGAAGTGAAGCCCTGAGTCAAACCCAAAGACGCCCTAAAGAAGTGAAGCCCTAAGCCAAGACCAAAGAAACCCTAAAGGAGCGAAGCCTGAAGCAAAACCAAAAGAGACCCTAAAGAAGTGAAGGCCTAAGTCACCCAAAGACATCCCAAAGACGCAAAGCCCTAATCCCAACCACAAGAAACCCTAAAGGAGTGAAGCCCTAAGCAAAACCAAAAGAGACCCTAAAGAAGTGAAGCCCTAAGTCAAACCCAAAGAGAGCCTGAAGCAGCATAGCCATAAGCCAAACCAAAAGAGACCCTAAAGAAGTGAAACCCTAAGTCCCTCACGTGAAGGCCGAAGTCCAACCCAAAGACATCCTAAAGAAGCAAAAGAAACCTTAATGGAGCGAAGCCCGAAGCAAAACCAAAGGAGACCCTAAAGAAGTGAAGGCCTAAGTCTGACCCAAAGACATCCTAAAGACTCAAAGGCCTAAGCCCGACCACAAGAGACCCTAATTAGAAGTGAAGGTGTAAGTGCAACCCAAAGACATCCTAAAGAAGCAAGGCCCTAAGGCAAAGCAAAAGAAATCCAAGTGTTCACTTGTGGAGGAAGTCTCGTGCGAAGCGCTCATTTTTTGGGACGTGCAATGTTCATTTTGGAATGAAGTCTCGGACGACACGCTTGTTTTGATGGCAAGCATCTCAAAAAATCTCGAAAAATCTCAAAAAATCTCCAAAAATCTCGAAACATCTCAAAAAATCTCGAGGGGATAAAAGGAAAAATCATTTTAACAACTCAAAAAATCTCAAAAAATCTCGAAACATGAGAACATATGCAAAAACATGCAAAAAGATGCAAAAACATAATTTCACATGCAAACTGGAGCGTGATATGACTGCTGCGGTCAGTTGTGTTCAGCTGTTAGGATAACTTCTCCCCAAGAAACACAATTTGATTAACCATGTTGTGTTTGAGGTGTTTTCCCCCAAAAAAGTGACATTTTTAAAGAAGAACAAAATAAAATGAAAACATGTGAAAAACATGTGAAAAATGCTTTAAATGTGAAAATATGTTTAAACATGTGGAAAATTGATCAAAACATGTGAAAAAATGCAAACAAAAAAATAAAATTTCATGCGACCCTGCTCTGATCTAATCCTTCTCTGATCTAGTGGGAGCAGAGAATCTCGAGCTCAAAACCGAGCTGCTTGCATCCAGAAGGGCCCTGACAGAGCTCACAGACCGTTTCAACGCTTATCTAGTCCAGCATGGGGAAACACCAGCAATACCAGTTGGACCGGCGTTCAATGCCTTCTCTCCCCAACAGGTGAAGCATCCTACCAAGACGGCAGATACGCGAGATCGCGAGAGATCAGCTCGTCTAGCAGGCCCTCGAAGGGATGCTTCGTTATCGGTGGAATCGAGTGGCTCGGCAGGGCTTTCGAAAATGGAATCCTAAGCCGAAGCATATGTGATCGTCCTATTTGGAGCCTGGCAGACAGTTCTTCAAGGACGTCATTAGCCGCTTGGAGTTTTTCAGAAAGCGTTTCTTCAGGTTTTCCTTTGGGATATCCTGGAGTATGGAATTATGGAGTTGGTCCATTTGTCGGCCTTGGCTCCATGCCTTTTTGTTTCGGTGATCTCATCAAGCTTGATGGTCCTATAGATGGAGTACTTGGCGCCAGTTTTGAAAGGGCGACATACTACTTCAGTTTAATCGGTGACTGGCTTCTGGCTGCTTGCTATCAGACTGCGGCGCATCAGACTTCTTATCTGGATGCTTTTTCCTATGCTGTGAGTCGAATGGCAAGCTTTAGCTGGATTGCTGGAGCAGCGAGCTTAGCCTTGTGCTGCGGCTGGTTGATGATCAAGTCTTTTCTAATTTTCCACAAGACGATATACCTCAGCCCTCTTAGAGGCCTTCGAGATGAGAGACGATTAATTCAACGGTATTTGAACTTGCTGGCTACAACCATGGCATTCATTTACCAATGTACCTGGACGGCCAATCGGCTGCTTGGAACCGATTTTCTCCTGGATGGTGCGCATATCCGTCCTCGAGCTGCTACTACGCAAGGGGGAATGTTCTTGGCTGTTTTCCTTGGAATTCTCCTTCTCGCTCGTTTTTGCATTGCTTTCCGAATTGATTCACTAAAGGGTTGCAGGAAGTTGGGATGACCCGGCTTAAACCAATTCGGCATCGCAGATCTGACAGCAAGAGAATGTGCCTTTTCCTGCTTTTCAATATCATTGGAGCGCAGGCAACGCAGGGGCACCAAGCATTCTCATGGGGAGTGGAATTACCCTCCGCATCCATTGGGGATAACACTGCAACCCCTGGCGCGATTTGGCTGGATCATGGGGAAGGTGCTTGCAATGATGAGACTCTCACGACAGAACACCTGCGCCTAAGTGAGAGCCTGGAGCAGAGGGGAAGATTGGGCAATTTTGTGTTTCACAATGAACCTGTCGAAGTGAAGGTATGGTTTGCAGCCATGGAGTCTTGTGCCTCTAGGTGAGGGACTCCTTGCTGCCCGCTTCTTCACTAGGGGATGTTGGTGAATATCTTTGTAGTCAATGGCCCGATCGAATCTCACCTTCGCTGTGTTCCTTTCAGATCATATGTTTCAAAGGGCCATCCATTTTGTAGTCTTCAATAAAGATGGCCCTCCTGCGGTCCTTCTGCGAACAGTATGTCAGGGAGATAGCGAGCAACCACAAGTAAGTTGATTTTTGTGCTTGCGCACTATCGCATGATCACAAAATCACAAAGGCTTTTCGTCACTCGCATGCACGTTCGTGGAGGAGAGGCGAGTTTGTCGAGTTGGAGTTAGAGCCCACGTCGTGGAGCAGTCAGGCTTTTCCATGCAGGGCACAATCTGATCTCCATGGGCTTATGCAGCTCTCTACAAGCGATATATGGGTACCATTCGCTGGATGAGGGCTAACCATGCTTTTCAAAACAGACTCAGCATGAATGGAGTGGTCAGCTACTCGGCTCCGAATTTTGTGAGACGAGATGAACTGAGACAGTGGTTGAGCAGTTTTTTACCTGACAAGACTGCTGATCGGGTCCTACTCATGGTGTGGAGGCTCAGTCCTAGCCTCATGGTTACCCACTCGAAGGAGAGAGTTTTACTCGAGCCTGATAACTGGTCGAAAGTTTTCAGATCTCGCTGGAAAAGAAGTGATGAGTTCAAAGTTCCAGATTTGGGTGCCCCGGAACCGCAACCCGACTAGATCACTTGCATGTGATTGCCTTTGAGCACAATCGTATGCCCTTGGGTACATCCATGCACCTCTTCGAAGTGTGGACGACCAATGACCCTTCGGTCGGTACGGGCAGAGTCTTTGTGGCGAGACTTGCGGCCGCAATACCGCAGGCATTTACTGTGTGGCAAATTGTGGAAGCTCTTGGTTTTGCGACACTAGTAGCTGATGGCAAGCAAGTTTTCATAGTCTTCTCTTTCCGAGACAACACGGAGCGAGCAGTCTTCGAGGGCTATCAGATTCCAGAAGTCCCAGAATTCTCGCTTCTTAATATCATCTTGGTTGTGAATCAGGACAAAGTCTGTGAGCCGAAGGAGGAGAACACTGCAACCTCCCCTGTGGAGATGCCTCTTGTTGTAGAGGATACAGTGGGACTTATGCAAACACAGCTCACAGCTGCAGAGCAAGCAGCAGCTAGACGATTTGAGCCTGTTATGGGGCGCTTCGGCTTCATCGAGGTCGTGATGCCTCCTGGAGATTGTGGAACCATCTAGTTCGACGCAGAGCTTGGGATCATAGACACACTGATGAGATGTCTGCATGGGTACTGGTGGAAGGTACCCGAATTCAGTCAATCCCGGTCACATTATTTTCTTCAAGCCACGCAGCCCGACCATAAATGATCCGCTGCAACCGTGGCATGGGATGGGAGGTCTTGAAGATCCGGTGGCAATCATGGTTTTTCCATCTCCGCCACTTTTTGCGCTACCAAATGAACATGTGATCTTGCTTCCTTTTGCAGCGCATGACCGTGACGAACGATCTTTCCTTCTCGATATTGTTGACTCCAAGGCAGGACAATGGTCGACTGCTGAAAGGGTTGCTGTTAGAGGAACACGTCTGACTCCTCGAGGCATAGCCACTCCAAGAGGGTTTTGTCTCTATAGACTCTATTTGTCTTGTCTATTTGTCTCGTCATGTCTTTTTGGGTTGATGGCCTTTTGGCGGACACGGATGTATTGCCAGAGGTGGTGTCTTTTCCAAGAGATGCCGCGCAGGCTTCCAAGGCCCGGGAAATCATTTTGAGGAAGTTGGGAGTGTCGGGAAGGATTACAGTGTCATGGGCTGGACGACTGGAAGTCATTCAACGCAATGCCTGTTTGGCTCCTAACATCGGGATGTGCTGTCCGTCAGTTCTCACCGTTGTGCTCGGATTTCAGACCAGTAGCGGCTTATGAGGCGAGTCTTTTTCCAAATCACAGGACAGTCGTGTTCCAAGCCTCGAGTTCGCTGAGGAATTTCAACATTGTTGGGGCCAAAAAGGTGTCCCTCAACCTGTGATGGACTGGCTGCACTGGGAACAGTGACTTCTGAATGCCTTTCGGCCTGCTCTTCGATTACCTTCAGTTGGTCTTTGTGGAGTTGGCTTGGAGTCAGGCCCAAGACCGTCTTATTCACGGAAAGACGACCGCTGAGAACCGTCAGTGGATCAGGTGAGGGAGGCATGCGCTCTCGGTGCACTCTCGGCCGGAGGGCCGATGAAGTCGCAAGATGGCTTGAAGCCAAAAAGCGACGCCCAAGATCATTGTTGTCGGTGAATTGGTAAACAGGGAATGACAAACTGGGGGTTCTCAGAAACGGGCAGCCATATAGTGGCGTGTCTCATTACGTCTCATTACTGCCGGATCAGCCATCACAGGTTCAGTTGGGAACTTTGTGATGACGCTGAACCTGTTGCAAATGATCATCATGATGATGGTGATGATCCGTTTTGCCGGGGATTTATTTCGCCACAAGGCCCAAACTTCGCGTTTGTCTCTCCCGTGCTGTTGCTTTACCCTGAAGAAAAGCCCAAGGATCCTGTTCAGGTAATGAGGGTCCAGGGGAGGACGCTCCTGACATCTGGGGTGATTGAGAGCGACAACATTGGGCTTGATCTAGTCACTTGGAGCGATGACCCAGATGTCGGGAGTGCCGTCCAGGAATTTTTGAACCATTGGCTTGCTGATTTTGGGGTCACAAGTGATACCGAGCGCGGGTGTGCGAAGCATGCATTGGAGATCAGCTTGACTCTTGGCCTCATGGTGAATGGTGTCGCAATCACAGGCCATGCTACAAGCTACAGGGGCTTGATATTCTCAGTCCAGCATGTATTCGAACTCCTTGGAAAGCTCAAAGTCGGATCTGAGTTGGATGTTGTCGTTGGTGACAGAGAGTGTAAATAAAACCAATGTAATTCAGGAGCTGCCGGAAAAGCGTGCGATTTTGCCAGGCGGAAATGATGCGGACGCTCCTGTTATCCCGCGAGAGTATCCAAAAGCCTCAGATGCAGAGCCTTGCCCAAAGAAGGTGGGAGTTCCAAACTTTCCCACTTTCTCCTTGATGCTTTTTGGCTCCAAACCTGTTACCTTGAAGGTCGCCAAGGTGCACAAAGCTGACAATGGATGGAGCTACATTGACTACGAGGCTAGGGCTCGAGAAGACTGGACCTAGTCCGGATTGCTCGCTTGCCCCTTTCTTCTCACTCTCGCCGCAGCCATTGTCCGCACGCGCAGCCCTGCGTGGCACAGACGTGCCAGGAAGAAGCGCTCCATTGCTCCGATTGCTCGGGCTTTTGTGAATATAGACAGTGCAAGCAATACATTTTTGAGACCTAGAGTTCTGTATCGCCTGCGATCTTGTGTAAGACTGCTGGAAAATCATCGTTCTGGGATATACGCTTGCAGATCTTAGATTGAGGAGGACTATGTCATGGAAAAACAAAGCGGCGTGGAACTACAGGGCAGAGGAGTTGAAGAAATCGTGGAGCAACAACTTCAATGTCAAAGACCCAAGAGACAAAAAAAGAAGGACCAGGCCAAGATGGACAAAGATACCAAGCCCGTCTTGATAGGCCACGATGGGCGCAGAATAGAATTAGATTTTGGTACTAGGGGATCGTCGTCGCAGTCTTTGCAGGACGAGAACAAGTGTCTCAAAGAGGCAGTGAGGTTCTTTACATGTCGGACTGCTCCGGACTCCATCCCAGAGGAGCACAAGAGATATGCACCTCAGGATCCTCGCGAGAAGATCAGGGAGCAGCAAAAAGAGTTGAACAAAGCTGGCACATTTGTTCTCCGGAAGGCGATGGTATGCCACCCTGTCCATTGACATTGTTTTGACCCGGTCCATGGCAACCTGCTCAGGGCTGAGACATTCAGCTTGTTTCGAACTGCGCTTCTGAAGGGTTGGATCAAAGTTATTGTAGCAGGGCCACCGTGTGAAACGTGGTCAAAAGCTCGCCGTGTCCATACAGGTGAGGCATGTGCACCCAGGGCGGTCCGCACTGCTGCACTACCATTTGGACTTCCTTATCTCACCAAAAAGGAGTCGACACAAGTGCTGCTTGGAAGTGGCCTGTTGATATCGGCATTTTGTGGCGCAGTCGCTATCCTTGAACATCCTGCTGAAGATGGTGACAACCACATGCTGCGACCATTTCTGACACGGGGATCCTTCGAACCATCCTGAGGCTCCGGATCCTTTGCGTATTGCAAGGATATTTTTGGGGGTTGGACCCCTAAACCAACAAACTTGCTCTTTGTTAATGCCAACCAGAGAGTTGAGCAGATCATGTTTGAACAACGCAGCACGCCGCTGCCCAAGCGAACGGCTGTAGGCAAGGAAGCTGACGGAACCTGGGCGACCACCAAACAAAAGAGTACCCCACTGGACTCAGTGTAGGTCTGGTGATTGCCCAGTCGTTGCCGCAGCAGGGGATTGATCCATTGCCTGAGCACTTTTTGTCGAGGGTTGCTTGACGGCCGATAGAGGCATGGGTTACAATCCCCAAACTGTGCACACCTTTAATTCGGAATTGGTTGTGTAGCGGCCACGGATGAGACATTATCTTCGGCTGTCGCAATAGCAAGACAACCGTCATGCATGTCTTGTGATCTAATTTATGGATCATATTAATCCTTTGACCGTCGATCTGGGGGTCGCCTGTAGATGTTGGATGCCAAGTTTCTCCAAACGAAGCAAATTCGGAAGGCAAGGCAAATCCGGAGTCCACACTTCCTTCAAGTGCAGAAATGGCACACGGAGCGGTTCATAGTCAGCCCCACAGAGGTTTGAAGATATATCAACGTGTTTTTCCCATGCGTTTGTTCAAGGTGGACAAGAGAACTTCTGGCAACATCTGGGGCCGTCGAAGACTCAAAAGACAAACCTCTTTCAATGAGTTTCGGTTCAGACCTGACCTTCGGTTCACAGGGCCGGCACGGCACGTCCCAGCCCCTTTCATCATTGGAGCGCATGAATTGAGACAACCACAAAATCCACCATCTGATCTATTTGATCTGACTTTCTACCAGCACCCTCCAACAGGTCTCCTCTGGTGGCCTTTGGAGGCTTAAAAGTCGCAGGTGGTGACCTGTGACGGAAGGTGTCATTGAGCCACCACGTTGCCCCGGGGTGACTTCTTTTCTGGCCACGTCCTCGACCTGATCTTTCATTACTACCCCTTCTCCCCAGAATGAGAGGGTATCTATGGTTTGGGTCTGTCCGCACATACCTGTAACAGTCGGTAAACGATTATGAATGATTAATGACGATTTTAGAACAAGGCCTTGACGAATTTTCATCATCCACTGTAACTGGTAATAGGATGTAATAAGACAATAAGATTTACCATGATTTACGATGATATACCCAGATCTCACTGGCAGATCTCACTGGTTCCTGTTCTCTTCGCCCAGGGCTACGAAAGTGAGCCGCGCGGCCCAGTGGGTGGGGTTGTCTCGTCGAAGGGTCGATGTGGTCGATGTGGTCGAGCTCATGGCTGACACCTACCAAGAGGTCTCCAGTGACCTGAGGACAAGAAAAGGACCTGGAAAACCCTGGGGTACCCAACTAGTTGAACTAGGACAACTAGGGTCGGTTCTTGAACCGGTATTTCTGTGGCTCGGACCTTGATCTTCCTTTCCAGGACATGACCGGCTTCCCCGATGGTTTTGTTGTTCCACGACCATCCAGGAGTGATATGTTGACAGGGGGCGGCTCTTGGGTTCTTTGTGTGTGTGCGCGCGCAGAACTGGAAACTGAAGCTGTTCTATCCACAGTCGTGGCTTTTGTTTTTTGGGCATGGTTTTATGCCAAACAACCCCCCCAGCCAATCGAAAGGCAATCTTTCGGATTCGCTACATCTACGGCAGAGGCGGTGGTGCGGATATAGAGCTGGGAAACACATCTGAAGAGCTGTCTCCAAGATCGTCCGCCTGAGAAGAGCCATGGTATGCCATCAGGTGGACGATCTTGGTGAGGACGATCTTAGTGACATTCTTCCAACCAAAGTCTATACTTCCTAAGGTATCTGAAAAATAGCAATGAGCATTCCAACATCCTGAAGCAACTACTACCAGCAAAAGTACTCTACACTGAGGACGCTTTTACACACATGAATCTGTTACGGATGCTGACCCGATTTCCATTTTCCCCTATTTCTGGATACATCTGAGTTTTTAGGTCTGCTTTTTCTGGTCATATTTAGCACGGGCTTCTAATGAGTCGGATGGGCGGATGGATCGACGGTAGTAATAACACGTACCCTCTTACAACGAGGTCCTTGAATGAGCCGTGGATGCAGTGGTCCCCAAGACCAATTCCGAACAAAGAGGCACCACTCTGGTGGTGCCATCCATGTATGGCATATGTGCCTAGTTACATTGGGTTGGTTTGGGTGTCAATGTAGTGGTGCCATCCACGGTCCACGATTTCAAGTCGGTTTACAGTGGAAACCACGCTTCTGAGAGCAGCCAGAAATGGTCAGTCCACGTAACCATGAATATGTGTCGTCGTTCTTTTTCAGAGTATGTTTTCGGTCGACTTGTCGACTTGACCCGCATCAGTTGGTAAGCAAGAACATCACTAGTTTAGAGAAAGGCCTGCGACCTATCGTGACCTAACCACCATCATATCATATCATATCATATGTCATATGTCATATGTCATATGTCATATGTCATATGTCACCGTCATATCATATCATACAATATACAGTAATCATCTCATTGATTTTTCATATCTTTTGTTATTGTTTTTCACTTCCATGTCTCAGTGAGTGTATCTTCCCAGATCTGATGTTTTAGCGATGCACCGGTCTCCACGTCGTCCTCGCAAGGCCAGCAGTAGGCAGCGGTTGATGCAAAAGTGGTGGCTAGAGGTCTTGAGGAGAAGAAGACACAAATGATCATGCCATGGAATACTATCCCACACGCTCCATAATTACATGGCATATTTACATGGACCCCCGAAATCGACCACCCCAATGGGATATATATGCCAGTCCCATGGAGTGTTTGGGTATTGTTGAGGCTATTTACCTGCAAGAGTTGACCCTGAATTTCATGGTTTTTAATCTAATGTCTTTCTTCTTCATTGTGACTTACATGGCATCAATCTGTTTTCCTTGTTTACAGCTTCCAAGTCCAGGATCCGTCCTTGTCCGGCATCCACGTCACGCCATGCAATGTAAGATCCGGATCCAGCTGCTCAAACCATCTCAATTCTTAGTGAATCGCGCCACGCCGTGCCTCAGAACCGCGGTGTTTCGTACTGATTCGTACTGGCTCAAGTGGTTTCCACGCGTCCCTCCGCCCAACAGTATCGCGCCGCCCCGCCGGTCCGCTCGGCCGCAGACCGCGCGCGAGCTTGGGTGTCTTTTCATACGTGTTCGAAAGCGCAGGTAGTGAAAGGGCGAAAGATGGTGGAAGCAAGGTCTTCTTTCCTTTTTGTTGGTGCAGGGAAGATGATGAGGGAAGATGGAATCGGAGAATACAGAAGCCTTTGTCATGGCTGCACCAAGGTGAAGAGTCGCCAAAAAAGGTCGATAATTCTTGAAAGCGCCCATAGATTGTGTCTATAGACAAAAAGTATATGAACCACAGAGATGTCTATTGCAGTATAGTACCCAACAGTTTTAATTTGAGAGATTGCTGTCAATCTCCATGCAGGTTTCGGTCCCATGTCGACAGATTCAACATGATTCAACAGAATTGGAGGGTTGATCTTTGTCGATCATGTTTAAGCATAGTTGAATATCATGTCATATCATGTCTGTAGGACAACCACTTAGGTTTGTTTTCTTGCGGTGGATTCCCTGCTCGTTTCATGTCCATTTCTGTACGGATTCCCAGACCGATACAGGTCGCTTGCGATTGAAGGTAGGTCGCCTGTGGCCGCACATGCACCGAATTCACAAGCCGCTGTGGATAGCAGGCCCGCGCCCAGCTGAAGCATCAGCTGATTCCCAGACTTGAAAAAAACACACAGACAAACCAGTGCTTGACTCATCCAAACCGAGCGGTGCGTGCACAGAGACGAGTCAGGTGCTTTTTGTATATCCCCCCCTCCGGTGTTCGGCCCCCAGGTGTAGCTCTTTAATGGCGCGGAGAACGATGAGCTTCTCGGTGGAGCACGGAGAAAGAGCGTGGTGAATGGGAGGGATTGGCCCAAGGACCCGTGCTTTTGGGAGCGGTGCTTGGAGGTTGCGTTGGGCAAGGACTTGTCGGTAGGTATAAACCCCAACATCGGAGATTGGAAATGATAAACTTGATAATCTAAGAACATTATGCTAGAGCACGGAGGTGTTGCATGCTAGCAACTTGAGCAATGAGAAGGCTTAATAAAAATCTAATGTCTTGAAGAGAGCAGAACAAACAGTTCAGGAGGTTTGGCGTTGATCTGACAGAAAACGAAGCAAACAAAAACACTAGCAATATTGTGAGGCCCTCGGTAATAAAAAGAGCCTTGACAACTAAACAACACTCAAATTCAAGACATGATATTCTGAGAACCCTGGCTGGGTACCCCTCGTTGAAAAAGCAAAGGAACAAAACATATATGAAAACCTAACGCACGAAAGAATACATTGAGACTCTTGCTGGATATTTATTCAGCCTGGGGGTGCCGTTTCCGAAAATATTTCTATTTATTTTTTTAGGTTTTGTTTTTGTTTGTTGGTTGTCATTATATACAGTCGTCTCAAAGCTTCAACAATTACAGAACCATTGGTTTTAGACATTTCCGGTTTATCACATATGAACAGGACAACAAAGGAATTTACAGTTTAGCAGCCTGTAGTTGCTAGCGTGTGGCGCGCAATCAAATTCCGTTCATGAACAAACTGGTTTTTCATTGGCACAGCCCCAAAAAACCACTGAATTTCTATATATATATTATATATGTAACTATTTCACTCAATCTCCTTCCCAGGCAGCCGCTCCCGAGCGCCTCGTGTCTCCACCCTTGCCGTTGTCTCATGCTGCGCGCTGGCCCTTGGCAGCGTTGCCAGCTTTGTGGGACGAGGTGCTGTGCCCGGCATGTTTAAAGGAATCAGGAGACACGTTTGACATGTTTTTTGGTGCAGAGGAGGGGATCACTTGAACAGGTCAATAGCATTCAATAGGAATTCGTGACCGAATCTCGTTTTGATATATGCATTCTTTACTTTACATGGTGTTTTGTTTGTGTTCATCAACTTCACCATCCTCGTAAAATGTTGACAAAACTGGGCAACTGCCTCTCAGGGGATACAACCAGTGTCTTGTGATGTGCCGAAATCAGTTGAAACTGAAGTGTTACTAGTAGCTTTTTGCAACTAGCAGTAAGGCCAGGAGCTAGTAGTAGCGTCCTTGCTCCTAGTGGCGATGCCCTTTGTTACTAGTAGCTTCATCGTGTGGCAGGAAATTGGGATCTAGGAGCTTGTGGTAGGGGAGTTGTTGGCAGAACACATTGGAACCACCATGAACTTGAGAAACCATTCTTTGAAGAAACGTTTCTTTTTTCCTGGCATTTCAGACATGTGACACGAATGACCCCTTCAATCACTTGGCGACGACAGATGATATAGCAATTACACCACCCACCAGGACCATTTATCAGGGGTCAGTGGGTTTGTGCGTCCGGACCCCGTCCGGATGGATCAAACATGATCACCATCCGGATGGATCATGGTCATCAACTGAGAGTGGGACTCAGGGTGAACATTTGGGGTGTGAAAACATCGACACCATGACCTTTGGGAGATTTGATGCCAGCTTCGCGTCTGTTCGAGACCTTATGCCAGACACATGGATAGTGCAGATAGTGGAAGTCGAAGGGTTTCCCCTGAGAAACAGATAATGTTTTGTATTTGAATTCAACAAAAACGGAGAGATTCCTGAAGGGTTTACGCTTGGATGGCATCGTGCAATGGCACTCACCCATGGGAATTGGGTGCTTTCTTCACATCATTTTCGACATTGAATTGTGTGTGTGAGAGACCTCAACCATGATTATCATCACCACCAGTGAGGCCCTAGAACGATGCAAAACCTTAGTGTTGCAAAAACTCAGGTGTATATCACATACATACATATACATACTCTCTCTCTCTATATATATATTATAATTATATACGTACCGTGTATATATATATATATAGAGAAGTATAGATGATACAGGTAGAAACATGGTCAAGCCATGGGGTCTTGATCGATGAACACCTCAGGTCTTGTCCATTCTCCAGTGCGGTTCACCTCGGTCGTCTCACGTCAGGTTCAGCGCCGACAGCGCACTCCGCGCGGAGCCGGACGGCGGTCGCGCGGAGTGCGGAGGCAGCGGCAGAGACCAAGCCGGTGAAGAAAGACGGGCCCTCCGAGGCGAGGGACGCTACTAGTAACAAGAAGATAAGAAGCTACTAGGGGCTCCTGGCCTCGCTACTAGGAGCATGGACGCTACTAGGGGCTCCTGGCCTTACTACTAGGATCAAGGACGCT
>CAXAMN010025139.1:1131374-1153118 GCA_963970005.1 Durusdinium trenchii
ACTAGGGGCTCCTGGCCTTACTACTAGGATCAAGGACGCTACTAGGGACGGGGCGCGCGGGGATGGTTCGTCCGTGTACGTTCGGTCCGCGGTTTTCGGTGCGAAGACGCACGAGGTCGGGACCCCGGCAGGTCAAGCGGTTGGGGTTCGGGTGCGCCGTGCGGTCCAGATGATGTCCAGATTTTGATGCAAGTAGGGTAATTCTGGAGTTGAAGCTCCGATGTAGCTCTCTTTACATGGAGACTTTGAGTGAGTGTAGGAGTCGAAGTCTCTGGAAAAATTTGTGCGTATGGAGGTCTGCTGGAAGCACAGATGAGCCTAGTCTTGCTGTTTTGATGCATTTTCGTGTTCGATGTGGAGGACCAGACTCGTTGCGCACCGTTGTTCCACCATCGGCCGTTGGGCCTTAGGTGCTTTGGAGTTGGCAGGGAAGGGATTGCTGCTACCATGAATTGCAGATCTACTCATTGGCCGCAGGTTTTTCTCATGGTCTTCCAGCAACCACCATCTACACCTTCGTGATGGTAGGAAGGTTGGAAGGATTATTGTTTTGTTGGGATATGTGGAGTGTGTATATGTTCCCCTACAGGTCAATGACCTCATTTTATGTACTTGGTCATACACAAACACACGTACACTATACTTATAAGGATGTTACAAGAGTCTTTGAACTTGTAGGGGTCGTATATGTTGCATCGTCCTTGCCAGTTTGCCTGGCGTCAGCTGGGCCTGTGTTTTGCCGGCAGGAAGCGATCAAGACACGCAGTATCTTTATGTCGCTGGATTCGGAGACTTGTCGAATCAGATGCTGCAGGTACCAGAACCCCCAAATCAAGGGAACCCCCCAATCAATTGCTGTGGTTGACCTGGGGTTGACCTGGGCGGCGTTTTTTTGGATCTGCCTCATGAGCACCGCACAGTCATTCCAATGACCTTCCGCCTCCGCAACCTCCGCTTCCGCAGGTTGGACCCAAAACAACACCTGTTCCACCAACATGCCAGGAGTCACATGGAGTTGGGTGGTGTGGTGTGACTCAGGGGCACCCCTAGCCTAACCTCCGCTCGTTCGTCACTACGAGCTACAGAGCTCGGGGATCTCCGTGACGGCCTGTCACCCTGTCAGTGTGTCGACTCGCCGGTAGTCGAAAGAGGATTAACCTCACCGAAATATCTGGGTGACTTCTTCAACCTGAACAGAGTCAGCGTTCACATGTTCACTGACCTGGACCCGACTTCATTAGGACATGTGACATGACCTCCTAAAAAAACAAAAAAACAGGCACGACTGTGACTGTCACCATTTTCGGAGGTAGGAACGGGTCCAACTCCAACTCCTTGGGCCGTTTCACTCTCTTTCCCGGTCCCACCATGGACCGACCGAGAGAGGAGCTGACCGGAGCGCTTGCTCGGTCGAGCTCCGACCTCCGGTCGGTCGCCCAGGACGAATTTGGCATCGATGCAGAACAGCCTCTCGGGGCGCAGAAAGGCAACGAAGACGGACCGCGCCGCTTTTTTTGTTGGAACAAAAACACTTGAAACCAATCAAGTGTACCAGCATCATCCAATGAGTGTCCAATGGCGGTAGTCCCTGCACCACTTAGGCATCTCCATTTACCTATACCAGCAGCCTCACTGCCAGATCTCCTCTAGTTAGAGGGTTGTTGGGCCCGAGACCAGATCGAACCAGCATTGGTGACCAGGTCTCAGTCAGATGCTGATAGTCTGATAGTCCAAAGACTTGATTCACCACCCATGGGTATCGAAGTATGTATTTTTTTGTTCACACATAAATACTCGATTAAAACACATGTTCTTGGTCTCCCAGTGCTAGGGTATATCAGGGTACTCTTATAAGATCATGGTGTTTGAGCCCCACAGTGGGCAGACCGCAGAAGCAAGGTTTTGTTGACTTCCATCTCAATCCATCTCCAGAACCTGTTTGTTTTCGCCCGCCGTTCTTGGGTTTGGCTGCCGAAAAGGCGAGGAATGAAAGACCTCTTCCGCTAGGGTGCCTAGCTCCGATCCAGAATCTCGAAGACTCCAAAAGGGAATGGCAGATGATTCCTGAAGTCCACCAGGAACTCATACCTCCGAAAATGGGTGCTCACGTGATACCTTCTTTTTGTTTGGGTCATGTCTGTCCACCGGACGCTCCGAGGATCAAGAACGAGGGCATCCCCACCGACGAGACCGAGCCTCGGAAGAGCCAAGTCGAGCGGGGCCTCGGGGGCCTTCTACTGGCGTCCGGCGAGCCGGTGTTGGGAAGTTCCAAAACGACAGGAAGCCAGATGATGTGTGCCGCACCTTTTTTGCAAGTCAACCTGAGAACTTGGAACAACAGTTGAATGCAACCTAAGAGAACATGTTTTTGTTCCTTAGCGCTGCAGGGTCATTGACGGCTTTAGGGGTGAAGAATGACCTTCAGTGAAGGTTGACTTGTTGGCAGTTGAAGGTGACACAAGCAAAGGGTGACCTGCAACTGCTGCTTTGCCAACGTGTCTCCAGTCTCGAGTGGCGGTCCAGCCCGGGGGGGATCCGAGTCGGAGTTCGTCTGGACGTCTGGAAAGGCGGTCCAGGGGGAATAGACATCCGGAAGACCCTGCTAATTGACCTCTATATATTGTAATTAACAAAAAACGAGTCTGCATGATCTGATTCCGATTCCACTTGGATTGAAACAGATATGTGTTTTCTCTGTTCTCTGAACTAGTCCAAAAGAAGTGTGGGAAGTTTGGGGGTTCCCTCCATCGCAAGCCTCTAAGCCTCACAGCTTCAGCGAGGTTCCTGGAGGTGCCGAACACCCAAGCACTCGGGACTGCCGATTTACTTACTACCTTGGCCATGGTTTTTGGGGCGTCAGGCATAGATTCCAATACATGTACTTGAGTGTCTGGGTATCGGTATTGCATCATATATGCATGGTATTGCCAAGCAAAGCGTGGCCTCCTTCCAGCCTTCATCTTCCCTCTTGTGATGGAAGCTTCCTGGGCCGTAAAGAGAAGCGCAACCGAAGCTGTCACGCAGATCATTTACAGGGCGCAAAAGGGATCATATTTGTATGATGTGCTCGCAGGAAAGCACCTGATAAGCAGGCTCAGCCACCTAGTGGACCAATCGATGTGTGAAGGATCACCGTTGGCACAACGGCGAGAGCTCCAGCAGCAACCGTCAGCACGCGTGACGTTTTCAGAAAGGACATGAGAGCCAATGAGCCAAGGGCAACTCCATCCGGAAGACGTAAAAAGACCTGGCGTGTGTTCTCCTTCAAGAATCTGGAAACTCCTAGTAACCCCCTCCTGGGTAACAAGAAGCTACTAGTAACAAAGGGCATGGCTGCTAGTAAAAGGGCATTACTTAATAGTCAGTCCTTTTGCGACCGCTTTCTTTCCATCGTCGACCATCCCGTTGCGAGGAAGCGGGCGACTTTCAGAAGGTGGGTGACTTCATCTCGGGGCCCTTCGTCTTGCCCTTGGTCGCCCTGGTGGTCGCTGGGCCGCACGGGCCACGCGCGGTGTGACGCTTTGGTGGTCTAGATGAATCTGAAGGAAACCAAACAAGATGTTGATATTTGGCACCCAAGGCCACCACCGGCAACCACCTGAGTCAGTGACTTTTGGGATGTCTGAAAAAGCCACCAGGGTTGGTCCTTTGAACTTGCAACACAGGTGCTCTCAGATGTTTGATGCTACAACCCCTGGCAGTTGATATCCTAATGGTGAAACTTCTGGTAGACTCCAACTGAAATCATCTACCTGGTCACCTATATACGTACTAATAAAGTATAAACTCTTCGAAGATTCCAAAGATCAATCAACAGCTGGTTCAAGAGGGCAAAAGCTCTGCTCTTCAACTTGAACGAGACAATGTCATGTTCCTTGAAAAACTGAGATGGATTTGAGGTCACTAATTACAAGGCGTTAAACGGTGTAAAAGCTCGTAAAGAGAGACTTCAGTTCGAGGTCACTCTTCAGGTGGGGACTTGTCGCACTCTTGGACTCAAACCTAAATACATATTAGTGCTTAGAGGCTCGGTTTCCTTGCTGAACAAATACACTAACATAAGTACTCTTCTCCTCTATAGGTGGTGGTTTCGGATATTCGGATGGTTCAACCTTTACTTCTTTTCTTCTTCTTTCAAGTGATGGGCCTCCTGATCTCCGACGGAGGTTGGAGCAGACCAGATGAAGGGCAGTGGAATAGCCACACTAGAAATCAATTGTAATTACTAGCTTCTTGTTACTACCAGTAAGGCACTTGTTACTACTAGCGATGCACTTGTAATTACTAGCAAAGGAATCATTCATGGTTCAACACCAGGTCGTGCGTTCACCACCTGCTCGGCTGCGATGTTCAGAACTCCCGAAGTCCTGCCTGACGGGATGCGACGGAGAACTGCGGCCATGCCGTGGGCCGAACTGCGCGCGGAGAACTGCGTGCGGCCATGGCGTTCAGGTGGGCTATATCACCTACTATGTCTTCTTCACCAAGGAAGCAGAGAATGCCTTCTACTACTCCTCAGTCAACGAGAAAGCCTTCGTGAGCACTCAGGCAAAGCGGGGAAAGAAGGGCTAGTGTGGGGAGCCAAGCAGTAGAGGATGGTAGGGATGGTACAGGAGGCCCTATTTGGATGAAGCCCTTGAGCATGGAAGCAACCCCTTGAGGCACAAGCTGGAGGTCAAACGGAAAGAGCAATGCTCGCTGTGCTTGCTTGGAGCCTATGCATGGTTTTTCACTACTTATAGTTGTTCAACGCGCTTCAGCTAGCTTTCGTCTCGTCTTCAGCGTTCAGCGTTCGCGTTCCGACCAATGAAACCACGAGTGTTTTACCACGTAACATCCAGTCGCTGTGTTGGTCGTTGTGGTCGAATTGGATCAAACCAGGTGTGGAGTAAAACCACTCCAACAGTCGACCCGTTCGTACCTCCAAAAGGTTGTTTTTGAGTCACTGTCATGTCACTGTCATATATAATTATACAGTTTTTAATGGGGGTCCTGTCCCGCTTGTCAAGGTACTTTGGCACCAGGTAGATGGCACCCAGCTAGATGTCACTGATGGACCACAGCTTCGATCAGCATCGATCGACTACCAACAAAATTGGTGAAACAAGCAAAATTGATTTTTGCTGTGTCATTTGGCTATGAGTCTAAAAGCCTCCCTCACCAAACCATGGTAGGTTGACACCCCAATAACAGAGGAATCTGTTCATTTGACCCGGGGCTCTGGTCCCAACCACGTGGTTGGGTGCGACGTTTTCAACTGAGGATTGGACCAGACCATCAGACCATCTTTTTCCGGGTGTGGACTACACTGACCATCGACCATCCACGTTAAACGAGCCGGTCACCGGTCCTCGGTACCTCTCGATACCTCTCGACCTCGGTCGAGCCGGTCCTCGTCTGTCAGGGCGAGGCGGGCTTTGACTTCCGGGCGTTGAAGCCGGACATGGTCGAGGACCGGCTGGGCGGAGGGTTGGCCGAAATCAAAAGAAGGTGCACTGGCTGCACTGGAGGGTTGAGGTGTTATGGTACTAGTAGGATATGGTCAGCATTTTGGTGGTCAAAAGGAAGTCTTTTTCATGGCCCAAAGGTCCTGAGCTGATGTGAAATTGTGAGAGACAGAAGATCTTTGACATGAACTACCCGCTTATGAACTCCATACCCTGCTTGTGGTCCATCTCGGTCAACGTGGGATTCTATGATTCTATGCCCCTTGGAAGATGAGGAGTTTCTAACTGAAGGAGAGGTTTTTGACCTCAAAAATGGGTCTATAGAACCATCCATCAAAGCCAGGTGACTTCGCAGCTGCAGCTTTGCGCGCAGTACAATCATGTTAACCTAAAACCCACTGCTGCCTTTTGACTCTTCGACATGCATCAATTGGACCGGATGCGGACCGGATGCGGCCTGCCTCCGGATCCACTGCGGCCGTCGCCCAAACAGGGCCGCGGAACCTAAGGCTGCTGCCACCTCAACGGTTTCTGGGTATGTCATCATGAGTTGCTTCGGGGAAACGATGGGTGAATCTAGATCAGATCTTCAGGATCCCCAAGGTAAGCTTATTGGTGATGGGCTAGCTGTTTCATAGGACCATCCCAATGGATCCCTGTATTTGGGGAGTTGTCGTAGGACCATAAATTAAACCAGAGAGTTTTCCGCATGTCCCTCAAGTATTTACAGGTGCTGTTCACCAGGTGCTGACTCATGTGTTTCACGTTTCAACGTTCCATTGACTCTTTGGGCTTCAGGAGATTACTGCGGCCATTGCTGCGAATCAGGGCGCTGAGGGCGCAGCTGAAGGTATGGGTGAGAGTGCCGGTGAAGGCGCAGCTCCTGCGGAGTGAGGGACACACTGAGCCCAAACATACTGAGTCTTTAGTAGAAGATATATAGAGAATTCGAGAGGAAAGACAGGACAAAGACTTTTATGATCTGATTGTAAGACATGTGGGAGATCCTTTTCGGGCACCTGTCCTATCCTTTCGAAAAAAACAATGACGGATAGCAAGATTTGGTTTCAAGGTGTAACTCTTAGGGGTGAAGATTTCTTCAGTGACGACTGGTGAGTGTCATTTTTGTCAGGATGTCATTTTCCCCAAGGGGTCCTTTGTTTCTTTTTGTTTGGGAAGCTATCAACGATCTCACCGAGATCGCACCCGTGGTTTGGACCGAACAAAAGTTGCTTCATAGACTCTTGAGGACCACACACACACCCTCCATTTGAAGTGAACATCCTCTTCAAAGCGGGGGGGTTATGGTCCTCAAGAGTCCATTCGTTCAGACAAAAAAACACATCGATGGACTCTCGCTGTTGAGTCGTTAACGGCGAACCGTGCGAAGACTCGGAGGACCATGAAATCGGAAGACCAAGGTCCCTGGTGGTTTTCACGAAGACACCAGTGATTCCAGGGAGTCGCCGGGAAATGACAGCCCCGCTCCAAAACCCACCCCCAGAAGACGAAGATGCATGGCACCATGACGTAGTCAGAGCCCAAACTAGCACATTCAGATCGAATCGACCCGTGAAGCGTCTGAGCCTCACACCGCAGCGTGAGCCGTGCTACGAGTGAAGACGGCGAGTGACTCGAGTGATACGGGGAGTGCAAAATACCCCACCGAACGCGTTCGTTCGATGTGATGAATGGCAGAACGATGGGATGAGTGACGGGACACAAAGACCTCGCCCAAGATGCACGGGCAGAAGCACCTCAGGAGAACCCCGACCCAATGGGTTTGGGTTGATGTCTTTCTTCCAGGCAGTAGAACCATGTAGAACCTACGGGGGTCTCCATGTTTGAGCTACACACCTAGGATCTTTTGCCCAGTGATGGAGATATCGATGGTTCATGATAGATGGTACTGGTAGCATGTACATAGCAGCATGCGTGATGCTTGGAATCCCTTCTAACCAAACCTCGTTCTTTCAACACACACTCAGTCACCCGGAACCCTAAAAACCCGCGTGCTGTGTAGCACTGCGACGTCTAGAGATGATGCGTTCACCTCCAAGTCCTGTTTAACTGGTGAATGATGCCTCCCGATGCTATGAGAATGACAGACCGAACAAGGGAGAGTCAAGGGCGAGCACTTATATCATGGCCAGGGTATGATAGGACTAAACATTGCTGAATTTGGAATGAATTTTCTGTCAATTTCGAGACGTTTAGTTTAGTGTGCATGATTTGAGCGTACATAGAGAACAAGGACGTCAGTTTAGGCCTAGGGTATATCCACAGGAGCCAGCTCTTGGGGGTTGTGCCATCCAATACTCAACCACGTGTCATCAATTCCTTTTCTGAGCTATTCATCAGTCTTGACCACATTATATAATTAGGTTGAAATGAGATTGACCTGGCACTCTAGTCCTATCTCTTCTGAGCCTAGTATAAAAACCAGTCTGTTACAGCAGGGAATAGGATGCACACTGACTTGACTTGGATCCTTAAGAACTCGTCCGTCCCTGGCTTCCAATTTCTGCTCAGTTCTTAAAGACGTTTACAGTTTCAGCCCATCGACGCCACTCCAAAACCAGCTTTTCCGCGCTGACAACGTCAGCTGCCAAGGCTTATTCTCTGTGTGAAGAGTATATTATTGTTTGGAGAAGCAGAACCATAGGTCGAATATGTACCAAATACACTAATACCTGTCACAGTTTGGTTGTTTTTTCCTTACCCGGACCATTTTTCATTTTTTTGGTGGGGAGGGTTGTACTGATGTGGCCTAAGCTCTTGTCAGGAGACCACTTTTTCCAAGAAGAAGATTACAAAGTACAGCATGTGGTTCACATTGAACTTGATATCTTAAAAGCTTGTATATATGGAACTCCACTTTGTGGCACATGCGTGCACATCCACTCGAAAGCGGCCAGATGGCCTTCCCTGTGGCCTTCCGAAAGTCACATGGAGAAGCAGCGGAGGTTTCTACAGCAACTCTCAGCTGTGGAGGATCTTTACTTTTCGATTCTAGACTTCTCAAGAAGCCTTGCCGTCAAAGCACCGCACTGACCTATAATGATATTATTATGGTATCTATATACTGCATCGGTTTTAAGAGCTCCACCAACATGGTCTTCTGCACTTTCGCAATTGTTCTACACATGATGCGTTTGTTGATGTTGAACTTCCTGGTGATGCACATCGTCTACGTCTACGTCCGTCAAAACTGCGCTTCGACTCGTCCGTCGGTCGTCTGGACCGTAAGGTCTGGTGGATGAGTTGGACACGAAGAAAGGACAAACCAACAAGGACTTCAAGAGAATCTAGTAGCTTACATTGCTCCGTTCGTAGTAAGGCCAGGAGCCCCGTTCGTAGCATCCTTGATCCTAGTAGCGATGCCCTTTGCTCCTAGTAGCTTCTTGCTCCTAGTAGTAAGACTTCAAGAGAATCTGGCATCAAATTTTCTGACCTCAGCTTGCTTGCTGGCGATCAAACATGCGGAAACAAAAAGAATCACATCCTGTTTGTGTGACTTGAAGGGACCGGGATGGGGGATTCTGAGAGTGGCACCAGGTGTCACCGGAGGAGTGGGTGTTTCCCTTGAGCGAAACAGACTTCTCTATGTTTCATGAGTGTAGACTCCAGGGGGGTTGGCCCCCTTGTCCCCCTTCGCCCAACAGAGATGCCGGGCCAACGTATACCACTGTTAAAAGAGAGGAAGCGAGACCTCCGCTTGACGAGTCCTCAAAACAAGATGTCAGACACTTGGTGGAAGCCTCCCCAAAAGATCCTCATAGATCCTCTATAGCCCTAAAAAAAAAACTTTCTTCCAGCTTTGAATGAACAGCATGTTTTGGAACTGCAGAGTTCCCCAACCCTCGAACTGCCCCAGTTCCTCGACGACAACGATCCGACCGTTTTTTCGCTGAGAGAGTGGTGCTCGGAGAGTGACCCGGCACGACCCAATTGGGCACGACCGATCACGAGACCGGTCGGTGGGACGGACCAAGGCTCCAAGGTGGGCTTTTCACGAACCATCGTGTGTTTGTTTTGAACGACCCACAGCATGTGAGACGTGTCACATAGACCCTGTCAGACGCTCTCCAAGATGATGTAGATGTTAAGAGACGAATCTCGTCCAAACCCAAGGACACTTGGAAACCATGAGTTTTTTCGATGTTGTTCCGGATCCCCCACACATCCTCTTGGGCTTTCTTTTTGGGGGGGTTGGTCCTGTTTCGCGGAAGAAGGTCGTTGCGCGAAAACATTCTGGTCCACGTGCGGCCCTCAGGTTCGACAGACTCATTCGAGAAAAGTTGGAAGGCCCACCGTTGGTCGTTTCGGGCGACTCAGGCGACTCATTTCGATCGTTGGGTCGTTTCGGTCGTGGTTCTTTCACTGGCCGTCTCGGCCGTCTCGGCCGGTGTACACCCTGGCTTTTCGCGAAGGTTGTTCCACTGAAGGTCCAAAAAGTCCGAACCAAGGTTTTGGAAGGTTTGGATCTAATCACTGAACAATTCACTATATAACCCCCTGAACCAGAAGGGTTGCAAACAGAAAAGGTGTTCAATGCTGTTTGAATACCCTATCGATTGAACACCCATTCTGTTTCAGGGGGCAAGTGTTTATTCTATATAGTGGTGTTTTTTGGTTTGTTGTTTTTCCATCAATTCTGATGTCTTTTCTCTTGTGTATCAAGACTCACGACCCTGGTCAAAGGCGGTGCTAACACTTTTCTTCCCTAAGAAAGTGGTGTTTTGTTCAAGAGCTTTCCTGGGTCCTCTTGGAGGATTCGTGGGACGGATCCTTGGAGCGTTTGATGAGGTGATCATGGCAGCGAGTTCGTCCGTTTTTTTGTTTTCTTCATCCAAAGAAACAGGACAACAGGACTGGAAGAGGCTATTTACTTTGACCCCATGAAAAATGATCCATCCAATGGTGGTATATGGTGGTATAACTATTTCAGTCCGGATAGGAATCTTTGGTGTAGGTACAGTCTATAGGTCTGTGTAGGTCTTCAGTCACTTGGTGGTTGCATCGGTCATGCTCAGACTGCTTAGGCTCACGGCGATCTCACCCTGGTAGGTTGACCGACTAGTCAGGGCGTCTATGGTCCGTGGTCCGTGCTAGGAAACCTGTAACAGACGGTGAACAAGAACATCACTATTTGGGAGAAAGGCCTTTGCTAAACGTCATCAACCACTATTACTGGTAATGATTGGTAATGGGATAGACCCAATCTGTATTCATTTTCAGTGGTCAAGCAGGGTCCCCGGTTCTTGGCTCACTTCCACGTGTTAGTCTAGCAGCTTTTGTTTTCGCAACACTGGCATCTTCAGCGGTAGTGCGATGTGTGTGCTTTTTGGGTTTACCTTGGTACATAGATAATGAGTGAACTTTGAAATTACAGCAAGTTCAGAGTAAATGGCGCAAGCCCCAAGGGCAGCGGCTTTACATGGACCATTTGTCTAAGACATGTAGGGGTGCTAGTGCCATTGCTCACCTCTGAAACCATTTGTCTAATGGATTCAACGATCCAAACCTCACCGGCGACGCCACCCGAAACCCGGTCGACTGGAACCGACACCGAAACCCGCCAGGCCAGCACACCGACCGGACGCATTTTAAGAACCGCGTGCAGAACCGGGCCGGGACACCTGATCCGGAAGCTGGAAGACTCGGGAGAAGAAAGAAAAGGGACAGGGACCGGGATCTTTGATAGTCAATGATTTCTTTTAAGAGTTTGGAAACAAACGATCTCTTTATCATGCTCGTTTGTTGTTGTTCTGATGGCTTTTTGGGGCCTTCCAGAGAGAGGTTGAAACGTGATGAGAGCTACAGCTACACTGGTTGCTTGCTCTGCAAGTATGAGCGAATTGCGCATCATGTGTTGCAAGTTTGTGTTTGGCGCTCGGGTAAGCACTGAAAGAAGGGCTTTGAAAGGTGAAATGAGATGAAGTACCAGAGCTAGTGTAGAGGGATAGAGCACCTGCGACTATGAGCCATGAAGTTGAGGGACTTAGCGGGACTGGCGGCGTTCTTCAACTTTTGCACCACCGACCGGTTCTTCAAAAAAGGTTCCTGCTGGCCGGCTTGCCTTGTTTTCTCACAAAAACAGTGCTTGAACTGTAGCCTATAGGCCTATACACCACTGAGTGTGGGTGAAGGCAACGGCCCAGTGAATGTTGGGTATATCTTCCATCTCGGAAACTTCACTGGGCCAAGACCCAGCAACCTCTGAACATTTGTGAAGCATATCCATCTGAACCTGGTGGACCTGTCGGTCTTTGGACCATCCTGTGTTCTCTGTCTGGCTGTGGGTCACTTTGACCCGGATCCCCGAACTCACCAGGGTAGGTTCTCCTGAATACTGTGGTCCATTCTGTTCATTTTTGGTGGCCACCCTAGTAGCTTCTTGCTACGTCAACCCAGGTAGCCCAGTTCCATGGCCCACCATTTGGGCTTTGAGGACTGAGAGTTGGTCACCGGTCACCTCAGCGGTGACTTGGTGACCCGGTTTTGATCGCTGCATTCTGCGGCAGACCAGGTCCAGCACACCCCTTCTAACAGACTCCACTGGGTTCTAACGGACTCCACTTCAGTTTGCTCCACTTTGGGGGCTCAGGCACAAGGCCACCTCTCATGGCAATGGTGACCTGGCGGAAGAGGGAGGGAGGGGCACTAAGGCTTAGGGCCACGAAGACTTTTTCATGGGCCTGATTCTTGGCAGGTCTCACTTTGACCCGAATCGTGAGTTTTGTATCGTTTTGTTCTATTTATATATATATATATATTATATATGATTTATTACCCCTTCCGGCTTGACTCAGTGCATAGAGGACAATGGTGAAGTGGATACCCTCAATCTTGAACGGGTAGCCAGCTCAAGAGGCAGGCCCGTGTGCAGCAAAAAAGTTGCGCTACCCCTTTCGTTGGTTTTTGCCAGCCACTCCAAGTGTGGAATATACATGGATCTTCCAACTGTGCAACATGTCTGTCTTTTCATCTATAAAGCCAGCCAAGTTCGGCAAACATTTTGCATAGTTGGAAGATCCAGGCATGTATACATTGACCTCTGAAACTCCAATGTAAGCAACTGTGCCAGTCCCTTGGAGGGTTTGGATTTGCGGGTCTTACCAGTACCATTCGGGTGGCTCATACCCCTATATATATATACAGTATATATAAACACCGTATATACACCTCACTTAGCATCCCACACTCATTCTTGACTCGCATTCCTGAGTCGCACCAGTCAGTTGTCTCTTCTTCCTTGTCTCCCCCTCTCTTAACTTCCTCTTGCCTGCACAATGCCCCCAGCCGAACCCGCTGACGTTTTTTTAAAGACAACACCCACTGTGCATAACAACCCTCATCGGCTCAGCTACCCTCCTTCGGAACTCATTCTCTAATTACGTTTCGCTCCAGTCTGACCAGGGATCTGACTTCGTCAAATTAAATAATCGACGTTGAATGTCCGGCACATAGCACCCGAAGCACGCCACCGATGGGATTGGCAGATTTACAAGAAAGGTTGAAAAAGGAGTCGATGCAGGGTAAATATGCAAGTTTTATGGAGGGTTTGGGGTAGGTGCACATCCGAAACTGTCCCACGAATCTGGAAGGTGGTTTCCAGGCTTCCAGGCCACCAGAAGTCCATCCAACCAGTTGATCCAACAGAGAACTGCCAAGCAGCTGGATCCGGGAAAGAAAATACAGAAAACAACAACAACAACAACAACAACAACAACAACAACAAGTAAACCATCATTCTACATCCATCTACCCCTGTTCGAGCTTTTTCCCAGTCCAGTCGATGTTGAAGTTCCATGGATTTTAAAGAAGGTTTGCAAAGCTCATCACTGAAGACCTCCCCTCAAATGACCTAATGACATAGTTCTATATACTGACATGGCTGTGGATCATGGCACCAGGAGACCTTGGGGGAGTCTGAAAAAAAACTGTGGAGAAGACATGAACAAACTAATATATACAACATGACCCATCCCCAGATGTGTGTTTTCATTTTATGGATAATGGCAGCTCCTTTGACCCAATCTGAGAACTCCCCATACGCAGCGGAGAAGATGGATGTGTATGCTTTAGAGGTCTGCTGCGGCGTATTGCATTCGCCTCTTCGAACAAGCCGGTCTCGTTCACTCCGCGATGCCCAACATCTTCCGTTCGTGTACCGTCCTCTTGTTACGTCGCCAGCGTCCCGGAGCGCCCCGTTCGCCCCGTGCGGGCCCGTGAAGCGCCCGAGCGCGGAACGGTTCGGGACAGAAGCGGAACCGTCGAAGCGGAAGCTCCCAGGCAGGCCCTCGATGCGCTGTTGGATGGCAGTCTAGCCATGTGGGAGGTTAGAAACCTCCCCCTGCCCACCGGGGAGCGAACGGTCGGGGAAGATGTCCAGGGAGCGACGGTCGGGAGGTACGATGGAAGGAACTGCTGGAGCTTGTGGATTGTTTTTTTTACACCAAACTTCTTTCAAACTACTCCTCTTCAAACTCTGGTTTGCTAATCACTCAACATGAATCATTCTACCAACTGGAGTCGGCAGCTTTGGTCTGAATTGTCCAGAAGAACAGATCTGCCAGGAGTTCCATCAATTTGGTGCTTCTTGGACGGGCCCAGGGTGCCCAGCACATCCAATCACCAGCACATGGGACTTTGCTAACCATTCCTTTGGAACTGCTGTCGTGACCCACCCGGAGCCCGAGAAAGGGGCGCACCATGTCATGACCAGCAATTGGTGGAGACGAACCGTGCCAAGAGCATCCGACTGTTGTAGGCTTTTGTAAACTTTGGTCCGAAACACTAAGGAAACACTAGGAATATCACCACTTTCTCCTTCTTTCTCCTGCATCTACCTGTCCGACCCCCACGGCTCCGGGCGACCACGGCGACCCGCACGGCTCTGTCGCTTGCCGCAACGAGTCCAGAGACTCTCAGCACATTGGGGCGAAGAGCGCTTGCTACGAGGGCATCGCTAGTAACAAGGGCATTACCTACTAGTAACAAGTGCCTTACTAGCAGTAAGAAGCTACTAGTATACCACGGCATTACCTACTAGGAGCTAGAAGTGACTAACAAGCAAGGGCATCGCTACTCGCTGATATATTTCTGCAGAAGGCCGTCAGAGGGCAGAAAGCTCCGAACGCAACTTCCGTACCTTCCGAGTCCTTTCCGTCATGGATCCGCCATGGACATGACAAAGCCCTTTCCATGAGTGAAGCTGGAGGAAGTGTAGGCAGGAGCAAGAAGGGAGTGGGAGGGTGTAGAACTCCAATTCTATCCCCAATAGATGATCCTAGGGTTTACCCCATTTGTTTGAACAAGTGGCAAAACAGGTTGAAACAACTTTTGGCTTAAACAAACCGCCTTGTTAACTATCATCGCTACAAGGGCTTGCCACAGAACGGCAGTCGCAGATTGATTACTCCGTCATGGGCTCCTCAAAGCGATCAAATTTTGACCTTCCCAATATGAATGAGGGTTTCCACAAGTAGGGGGACCCCCAAATCATCCATGTTAGTGGGTTGTTTAATAATTAGTTTAATCATAAACCCTTCGTTTTGGGGTACCCCCATTTATGGAAACCTCCTGAACGAACAATGCTTCAGTCTTCAGCTATTTTTGGGCAGTTCCAGGCCCCTCAAATCACACTCCTTTGTCTTGGGACCATTGGAACACCCGCCTTGTCCAACTCCGGGATCCGAGACGTTTTGGTTGTGCCCGGTGATTTTAACAAAGGCCCTTTGATTCCACCTCCATTCCTTTGAAACGGGACGTCAAGGACGTTCTTCGTCTCAAATCTGGTGATGTGCCCGGTTTTTACACGGGTTGGGGCGGAGCTTGGGGAGACGGCCGACGGCGCGTTGCGCCGGCGAGGGTGACCGGTTTGGGAGGGCGATGCGACGTCGGAAGCTTTTGGCTCTGCATCTGGGCAGAGATCCCTGCAACACGGACAGATGTAGAAGACCACATGGACCACGACTGTAAGCGCCACGACGACCGATGCACCACAATCAGGCATGCCTCTTGGACTTGAAGAACCAAGCAAGGTCTGGAAGTGTTCAAGGGCTCAAGTTGCGTCAAGGCTCAACAGACCTTGCGATCCCTCCCACTATGAAAAAAAAGAACCACGTGTTTTGCACCAAAAAGCTCAGAAACGCAGAAAGACACCACAGCTTGGGTGTGCAGTTGGTGCAAGCAATCATAAGCATGTTTTTTGTTGCTAGCTGTAGTTCTTTTCGATTTCTTGGTGGTGCCTGAAAGCCTAGCTCCCACTCTCCTTTTTCTCGAACCCGTTGCTCTCTTGTGTCCTTTCTGCTTCGGACGCGAGTGCCATGCTGCGTGCTGGGCGCGCGGTGGTAGCAGCTTGGGTTTGTGCTCATGAGCCTCTTGAACAACTTGGGTCGGAGGTTTGCTGCTTGAGTTGTGGCAGGGGGCTCGGCAAAGGGTCGTGTTCATCTACCAAAACCTGTTTCCACAAACCCTGATGCAAAACTAAGTGTATAGTTCAGGGAACGGGGGAGCCCTCACGTGAGGTTTGTTGCATTCAGAACCTCAACTGAGCTAACAGCTGTGTTTCTTTGCAAAGCCCTGCTTGAAGACCCTAGGATTGAGGATATCCTGCCATTGAATACCCACATTTCATCATGTAGTGGTGAACTCTTTGTTCTGGATTCATCCCCACTGCCGGACCGGATGAAAACACAGCAAATCCATGCAAATCCTCTAAATGGGCAACGATGGCTTGCTTAGCTCACGGCGCGGTGTGTTCAACGTTGCCAGTGCGGCGTTTCGCAGGCGTTTCGGTGGGGTTACTGTAAGGGGAGCACTTTTGGAGCGGATTGTGCTTGGTGCGTTGCTTGGTGCGTGGCACTGCGACATGAGGCTTGGCATTCTCCCACATCGCAAGCGGCATGCTTCTAACAATGTGAGGCTTTAAATACTACACATCTCCCACAGACAGACACAGACACGCAAACACACTCTGACATTGGTTTTCAGCTAGCTCAATTCCCAGGTGAAAAAAGGTGAGAGAACGGCAAGGTGGAGAGTCCGCAAATTTGTAAGTGTTTGAACAAAAGGTGGTTCTCATGTCTGCAGAACGAGCGGCGCGGCGCAGCTGCTGAAACCAATGTTTTGGGGTTGGTAGCATGAAGAACCAGGAAGCAAAACGTGGAAGAGTAGGGTGACAGCGTGTGGAAAACTCCGCAGGTACATGAGAGTGATCAGCTCTCACTTCCCTCGACACATCATAGCTTCGTTGCGTCAGGCAGATGTGTCGAGCCTGACGCCCCCGCTGAAGAAACTTCAAAAAGCAAACGGTGAGGTGGAACCCTTAGCTACAGGGGTTGACACACACACACACACACGGACGCGCGCGCTGGATCTTCCCTGGATCTTGGTCAAATCCACAGGCCGCCATTTTGGGGCACTGAGGCCGCCTTCCTCGCCTTCCGTGTCCATCGGAAATGCCACATGGAGAGGAAAACGATTGAATGTGACTCTTGATGAACAATCCCAGACATGGGTTGGAAAACCTCTTCCTCTGGGCGTGTGTTTACCATCAAGACATTACTTGATGAAGGTACTTCAGTTTGCTGAGGAATCATCTACTTCACCCATCATCCGCACTGGAAATCATGAGTGAAAAATGGTGAACAACAAGTGGCGTTTTCAATCTGAACGCAGAAGAGCTGCCACTTGAGTTTTGGGGACTTTTCGTTGAGAAGAAGCGCTGGGTGGCGCGTGGCGTTTTTTTCAAAATTCCCACCCGATCAGATGGTCTGGTGCCAAAAAGACTGTAGATGGGAAGTCAAAGCATTTTCTGGGATTAAATCACCCTTGGGTGGGGTATTTTTGTTGCTCAGATATCATAGAAGTTAACTACTAGTAAGGCACTTGTTACTAGAAACGATGCACTTGTTCCTAGTAGCGAAAAGGAAGTCCTGAAACGTGGGAATTCTCTTTGGAGGTGTGAAGCAGACACATCGGACGTGTCGATTGAGTTCTTCGATCGATGCTTGCTGCTGGTCTCTTCTCCGCACCCCAACGGACGGAGTAACTACGTCTAAAAGTGTTTGGTCAAGAGGCAGGACAGGTTGCAATAATTGGGTTATACCTATATAGCCTATATATGTTATACCTATAGATCTTCCAACTCTATGGACAATGTATGCCAAACTTGGCTAGTTTAATAGATGAAAAAAAATTGCACAGTTGGAAGATCCAGGCATATTGTTGTTTGAACACAATATGTCACATGCTCAATGTCAGCTATAGCGGTCCTGATTTCTACCACCTTTTGGTCATCTAACCCAGATCCTAGACTCCGTACCTCAACAGATCATCGCAAGAAGCAGACGTAAGTGGGTATCCTTCCCAGAGTCTTCGTGCCTGTTGTCACTTGCTGTAATCCTATTAGATCATTTTTACTTGCCCAATTTCTTTCGCAAACCAGTCCTGGAAAGTGTCACGCCAACCGCCGCCACGTTTGTGTGACCTGACCGCGTTTGCCAACCGCGCGTGCGAGGTGAGGGCACCGCGGTCCATGGGTGTTCAGCAGGAGCTGCAGAAGGTCGGGTGGAGAGAGAGACTTCCGGAACGAAAGAAAACCCTCCCCATACCCAGACCATCCATGCATGGAATAGTTACATCATACAAATTCACCCCAAGTAACTATGGAATTGTCACCCCATGGATAACCCTACATGGATAGGTGACTCTTCCATGGATAGGTTCCGTAGCCTGGATGGTTCCCTGGATGGTTCTCTCGATGGTTCGCCCCTGGAGGGTCCAACGTGGCCTACATAGCCAGGTCACCGGTCCAGATCGGCCGGGGTCTTGAGATAGGGCCCGAGATAGGGCCCTGTCTTTTTGAAGGGTTCTTCAACCTTTTGTAGGTAGAATCGTGTTCCAAATCTTGGTGCGGGAACTTTGTGTTCTAGCGCCTTGGCGCTCTGCAGTCTGTTCTTTTGGCTATTCGTGTTTGTCCGCATGCCACTCGACATCACTCGACCATGCCGTCCAAAGCCTTCCTTTGTTGTCAAAAGTCTTCCTCCCCAAATCTAGCGTGTTTGGGCCATTTTGACCAGGTTTGTTGCACGACTACGCGAGATTTCAAGCTACTGACTAGTGCAAATAAGTTAAATTCAAACATGTCGCAACTGTTCGTGCGAAGGGCTATATAAATGAAATGATGTCACAGGATCCAAACAGTGTTGAGTAGAAGGAGTCACTCGATCTATAGAACTCTATAGATTGGGTCTGTCCTAGGAAACATGTAAACAGTAAACTAACATCACTTTTTTAGAGATGGAAAGGCCTGCGACCAGGCCTCATCATCCACTGTTACAATAGGATACAGTATACCCAATCAAGTACCCAATGTATAGGAATCTAAGACCTCCAATCTGCAACCGCACCTGTTCGGTTCCAACATCGAGCTCCAGTCCGCTTACTGGCAGGCACAGACTTATTCTCATCCGGTCCAGTGGCTTCCACTCATAGCTGGCTTGGTTCTGGGAGGCGTTTCATGGCCTGGGGATGGCTCGGGGACGTCTCACTGCGAAACAGGTCTGACCTGAGTCAGGTACATACAGGCGATAAAGGGCTGTTCAACCCCTCTAGGCTGTTTCGCCCCAAGAGAGTTCTTTTTTTTCGTTGTTTTTCGATTGATATTGATCATGATCCCTGAAACTGACACATGCTTGGTCGTTCGACGCTCTTGGAACATTGAGCGATCATCGATTCAGCACTCCTCCGCACCGAACGCACGTTCTCCGACTAAACCACCCAGCCGAAAAAAACTCGTCGCACGACCCAGGTCGGAGCATCCATGGTATGGAATAGTTATATAAATATACATACATGACCCCAATGTATAGGTATCTATTCTAAGACATGGATGGTCTGTGGCGAAACGTCAGGCCTTTGCTCCGTGGCGCCAATCCGCGCGGCCGATCTGGTGAACGGCGAGGCGCTCTTTGACGCGAACTGCGTCTCGTGCCACGCGGGCGGCGGCAACAAGCCCCTCGGAGGGAGCAGCCGGTGACGGGGACGGCCGGGTGTTCGGAGACCAAAAGACGAAGACACAGGCCACCTCACCTGGAGGGTGAAAGGGGCTTTCTTATGACTATAAGGGACTTGTGATGATTTCAACATTTAGATACATGTATAGTGTATAGTACGTTTAGAAGGGAGAGTCTTTCGTTAGTCTTTGGTCTTAGGAATCCGTAGAAAGAGATCCCAGAGATTCCCCCAACGGGGTGGGTCCGAAAGCGGCCCCCCGCCGATGGAACGGTGAAAGGAGTTCCAGCGCTACTCTGCGAACTGAAAAGCCTGTTTGTAGATGAAGAGGAAAAAGGCACGTAGCTTCTTGCTATACTAGTAGCTCAGCTAATTTGCTACTAGTAGTAATGCTCTTTGCTACTAGCAGCGATGCCCTTGTTACTAGTAGCTTCTTGCTACTATAGTAGTAAGGCCAGGAGCTACTAGTAGCGTCCTTGCTCCTAGTAGCGATGCACCTTGCTACTAGTAGCTATTTGCTACTATTATAGGGTAATCTTCGCCAGTAAGATCAGTAAAGGGACAAGCAAAGAACCGGGGCAGGTGCGTTTCTATTGCTCCTACAAGACTGGTTCATGTCGGACTCGGGTGTCCAGTAAGTTGCGAGGAGAATCTGTCGGAGCTCCGTACTTCATCGGAGCTGAGGATCTATCCCCAGCAGAGCTTGAGCAAAAGCGCTCTTGAACGGACGCTTGAAGGGGTCAGATCTTTGCATTCGACCAGAAGATACCAGAAGGGTTACTTTTTGTTTGTCATCACAAGCCGTCTTCATACATAGCGACTATATAGAAGTTGCCCAAAAGTCTTGCGCATGGACACTGAATCCAGTTTGACTTGTCATTTGGAATGAGGTATGTATAAAAGCAGCCATCCTGTCAGCATGGAAAAGGCTCCAAAAGACGTGAGCCAGAGGCCAGAGGCAGCCAGATGTGTCCCCATGTCACTTCTTGAACAGTACCACTCACTTGGAGCCACACATAACCTACACGGCGCCAGCCACAACCTCGCCTCCGAAGCTCCTCCGTCCTCGTGGCACACCGTGGCTGGCCTGAGGAACGGGAAGTTCTCCCTGAGCGCGATCGAACGTCAGGTCTGGCAAGGGCAAGCGCCCATGCCCAGCTTCTCGAAGCTGGGAGCTTCTCGGTCGAGTTCAGAATCCGGAGCCGGATTCCCCGACCCTTGCTTCGAGGGACGTGTGTGGTCTGGTATAACATGCCTTTTCAAGTTTTCTGTGTCTTTTTTGGGGGGCGGAGGCGAGAGAGATCGAACTCGAAGCAAGATTGATTGTGAAGAGGGGTGGCTGCTTGCATCGTCAGATGCTCAACCAGAATGCTGTGAGGGTACAAGCAAACTGTGGTATATCAAATGCATATCTCAATACTTTTTGGTGTGCCGAGCCATGATGTTTTTTGATTTCGGTCTTTTTTGGGCTGATTGGAAGCTCATACAAGTTTTAGTTGTTCTTTTTGTATTTCTGGTGTCCCTGACGTTTTAGCAACTGCATGCTGTCAGTTGGCATAGGTATCAAAAAAAATAAAAAGAGCATCAAAAAAAAATAAAAACAGGATCAAAAAAAAATATAAAGCGAATCAAAAAACAAATATTCCTTGATAGGCCTCTTCTGCTGCTCTCCTGGCCTTTTGGTCTGCGGGTCCTCTGGTAATGTGGTCCCTTGGTCCTTTGGTCCCTTGGTCCTCTGGTCCACTGGTCCTTTGGTCCCCTGGTCCCTTGGTCCTTTAGTCCACTGGTCCCCTAGTCCTCCGGTCTCCTGGTCCTCTGGTCCTGTGGTCCGCTGGTCCCCTGGTATCCTAGTCCTTCTGTCTCCTGGTCCGCTGGTCTTTTGCTCTCCTACGGCGCTCGTCTGTCGATCTCCTGGTCCCCTGCTTGCGCAAATAGAGGCTTGATTGCTTTCTACTAGAGGCAGCTCCCTGGGAAGAAAGTAGGTATCCAACGATAAGGTAGCCGTCCAGTCATTGAGTAGCCCTACTCGAAAAATGGTTCACCAGCTTGGTGAAAAAGACCCTGTACGGCTGCGACCGCAATGCACCCATTAGAAATAGACTGGTCCACCACATCTTTTTCCTGAGGCGATTCCCATCCAGGCACCTTCCGATGCTGCTACACCCATTCCAAACACTTCTCTGCTCTGAGCGCTCTGACAACGCCATGTAGGGCCTAACTTCGTGTGAACGCCGTGACTACTGCTACTGCTACCACTACTACTACTACTACT
>CAXAMN010025139.1:1167883-1178200 GCA_963970005.1 Durusdinium trenchii
AGTAGTAGTAGTAGTAGTAGTAGTAGTAGTAGTAGTAGTAGTAGTAGCAGCAGCAGTAGTAGTAGTAGTAGTAGTAGGTAGTAGGTAGTTGGTAGTAGTAGGTAGTAGGTAGTAGTAGTAGTAGTTGTTGTAGTAGAAGTAGTAAGTGGTAAGTAGAAAGTAGTAAGTTAGTAGTAAGTAGTAAGTTAGTAGTAAGTAGTAAGTAGGTAGTAGGTGGTAGTGAGTAGGGAGTAGGGAGTAGGCAGAGGCAGTAGGCAGTAGGAGTAGGGAGTAGGGAGTAGGTAGTAGGAGGTAGGAGGTAGGTAGTAGGTAGCAGGTAGCAGGTAGCAGGTAGGAGGTAGTAGGTAGTAGGTGGTAGTAGTAGTAGTAGGAGTAGCAGTAGCAGCAGCAGCAGTAGTAGGAGGAGTCATATTAGTATGAGTAGTATTAGTAGTAGTAATAGTAGTAGTAGGAGGAGTAATATTAGTAGGAGTGGTATTAGTAGTAGTAGTAGTGGTAGTAGTAGTAGTAGTAGGAGCAGGAGTAGGAGTAGGAGTAGGAGTAGTAGTAGTAGTAGTAGGAGCAGGAGCAGGAGCAGGAGTAGGAGTAGTAGTAGTAGTAGTAGTCGTCGTCGTGGTCGTGGTGGTGGTGGTGGTGGTGGTGGTGCGAGACCTCGAACTGGAGTGTCATTCAGTCAAGTGACCCCTTTAGGGACGACTAAGTGACTGAAAAGCCACAGAGAAGTCAAGTTTGGTCACTTGGAAGGTCCTGAGGTGTTGACGAACACAGCTGAAAAGCATGCTGTTGTTTTTCATGCCAGGTGTTCCCTACTTCTTTGGCCGCGGGGTCGTTTGGCCGTTTGGATAGTAGGCTTTTATGATGGGTTATGATTGATGGGCTATGATTGGGTTTCTTGTGATGCAATGCTTGCATGAAGAATAACAAATTCAACAACATTAACACAATATGATAACATTGTTTGCGATGTTTGTGCAGGCCTTAATTAATTGATGGGTTGTATTGTTGTTTAGGTCGCCACGAGCCAAAAAATGTCCCACTCACCACCGGAGTCCAGCAGTTAATTTGTTCCTAGTAGCTAATTGATTTTAGTTGATTCTAATTCTAATTACTAATTGTTGTTTCTAATAGCTTCTTGTTACTACTAGTAAGGCACTTGTTGCTAGAAGCGATGCACTTGTTCCTAGTAGCTACTTCCAAAGCCATGCTCAAATTGTGCTTTTGTGCAATCATTAGGGGACAACTGGGGTGACACTAATCATGCATATAGAGTGATGAGCATGTATATAGAATCATGCAAAACATGGGAACACACACACTATATACACGCAACAAATACACTCTATACATGCCCCCGACCACTGGATCCCAACAGGTCCCTGCGACTCGTGGGAAAGGGAATGACTCCCAACAGATACCTGAGTTGACTGGTCCGATGCTTGGCCAAGTCCTCTTCTCGGCCCCGAATCCTCGGAACCTCCGATCCTCGTGGTGTTTTCACGGAGAAGACGCGCTTCGCCTTGTCAGGTGGGCCAGCACAGGGGCGACGGCGCAGTGCTCGGGCGTGCGAGGATGGGAGGAGAAGCAAGAAACATCACCCAGCAGTCCCAGTGGGCTGACTTTGTGCAAAGTCGATCAAGATTGACCCTTGAACACTTTCGGGAATTTTACCGGTTGGACGTAGGATGTATTTATTTGCATCGATTCAGATGCAAACTGAAATTGGTTTTATGTGAGCATTGGAGCACTCAGCTAGGACCTCCAAACGAGTGAGTTCCATTTAAATCCAATTCTAGCGGAGACTTTGAGCAGTCTCATCCGCAGTCGCAGTCGTCATGTGTGTATTCAAATCTGGAGGAGCTCCCAAAGACGGGAAGGAAAATAGACCCAAACCATCCAAAACCATCAAAGACCCATTTGTTGAGGATCTCCAAGCAAAACCCAGTGGGCCAGGGATTTCCTTATTACACAAAACCATGCGTCGAGGACAAGCAGAAGGGTTTCCTTTTGTGCACGTTCGCATCACCAGTTCAGCTACTTGGGCCCCTCCAAAAACGACCCCAGCAGCTGATTTGGCACAAGCAACCTTTCCAAGAGTAGACCAAAACAATCCCAAGCATTGGATAGTTGGCATATTCCAGATGTATGAACCTTCATCCACATGGAACATCATGTGTAGCAATGCGTAGCGTAGCAAAGTGTAGCAAGGGCAACCGAAAACCGTACCGGACCGTACCATAATCTTTTGCTCTCTTTGGGGAGTCTGATCCCTACATCAAGGACCTCTTTCACTGGGTCCTCTCTTGCTTTTTGCAGTCGGACCTCATGCAAGGGGGGTGTCGTGGTCTTTCTTCGGCCCAGGCGACTTACGACCGGTCCTTGGAAAACTTTCTTCTAATAGCAATGGCCTCCAAGCTAATAGCCTCCAATCTGCCTTCCCACCCGTTGGATCCGTTAAGGTCCCCATCCTGATCCTGGGCGGCTGCTTCATCGACGGTGGCGAGGGCGGCGGCTTTGGCGGCTATGAGCGGCTCATGCACGATGCTTGGGAAGGCACAGTGCTCAAGGTACTCGCGATTCAGTGGGGTCAGTGCTCAAGGTGTTTCCATATGGTCTGGTCCAGCGGAGTGTGTGGCCAAGGCCTTCAACAAATGACCAAAGAAGCACGTGTAGTTGTAGCATGTTGTAGCTTAATCTTTCTGAAGCTGCAGTTCTCTATATTTGTCGGTTGACCGTTCTGATAGTTCAAGGGAGGTTTCATGGGTATGCTCGGTATGGATACAACTCCCTGTCAGCTAATGTGAAGAGTGTGATCCACTCTGGACTGAAAAGCACATCATGTTCCAGTGATCCTTTGACTGATAGAAACATGTCTTTTAAGGTGTATCACCACATATCATGCTCCACCAAAGTTTTGGACCATTTCAATTAAATCGATACATTCTAACTTGCCCACAAAGAAAGCAGTTTTGGACCAAACTGAGAGGCCCAATCTTCCCAAAAGGCCAACCGGCCAACATCACTTCTCATCACGGACATCCGCGTCGACGGGAACGGCACCGGACTCCCCCCTGGTTCGAGGTTGGTAGCATCATGAGGTGAGCACCACCAAAACCCTCTGAGAGGCTGTGGATTCATCGGGGTTCTTGGATTCAAGTGATTAAACCAATTTGCACACCAATCATAAGCAATTAACATATCAAGCATTTCGTATCGAAGCCACCCCAGCAGGGGAGGCACTCCGCAGATCTCCCAACCAATCGACGAAGACCGCATGTCTCTCCACGTCCTTCCGCCGGTGGAGGGCATGTGGACTTTGAGACGCAGGCCGCCAGTGGTTCGCGGCTCGAAAAGGGCTCCAGTGTGTTGTCGCGGTTCTGGTGCGGTATTGCGACTGGGATCGATTTGTTTGATGAGGCTTCATATATATATATAATATCATTCATATGCAAGTTTTTGTACCCAGGCTTTGAGCTGTGCTCCCCCATATTCTCGGATGTTCATTGATCTTCGTACGAAAGAGGATCAAATCCGGATCCTTGTGTTCTGTGCTCTCTGAACACTCATGAGTATATAATAAAACCAGGAAACCCAAACAATCACAAAGAACATCTCAATTGCCATATTATAACGAACCATTTGTTTCTGCTTGTTGTGGGTTCCAGGAGGAACTTGTCCTATCTCACCTGATGCTGACTCTAAAAATGAGTTCCTTTGAGAGGACGCCGCTGAGAGGACGCATCGAGAAATTAAGTGGACAATGGGCCAAACACTGTCCAAACAAGGAGGTCAACAGCGATGCCCTTTGCTCCTAGTAGCGTCCTTGCTCCTAGCAGTAATGCGAGGAGCTGCTAGTAGCTTCTTGCTCCTAGCATATTGATTTCACCAAGATTGGCGAAAAGGACAAAGATCACCTCCGACATACACTCCCTGGGATCGAGGTGAATGGCATGGCCCCTTTCGTTCGGATGATGATGTGAAATCAGACCAAGGTCCCACCTGGTGTCAAACCCTCCCAAAAGGTCCCTCCGTTTCGGAACCGTCTCATGTCTCACCTTTTTCAGGTGAGGTGAGGCGCACCACACAGTTGCACGTTCATCGCTACTAGGGTGGAGGCCATTGGCCATCGCTCTTAGGTTGGTGCCCATCGCTAGGCCTGTATAGGGGGAACCTGCCCTGCTAGGCCGTGCATTGGAAGCCTTGGGGCACTCAGATGGACGAGCGAGGGAGGCGCCAGCGCTCGCGGTGCTCGAGTTGGACGTGTGAAAAGCGGTGCTCGGGGTGCGTTGGGCCACTGGATGCAGACCTATACCCTAGCCTTCAGTTGGACCATTTGAGTGAATGGTAGAATATGGTGTTGTGCCAAATCCGTGGTAAAACAATGTAAAACAATGGTTGTTTGGTAAAGACATGTAAAGACCATTTAGAAAACGTCAATAAGTATAAATAACAACGTCATACAATAATGGTTGTTGGATGTTGTTGGAATTACCACGGTACACAGCCCATTTCCGGTGGAAGGGGGTGAAATGTGGTCCTTCTGGACTTTTGGAGTGATGATGTTGCGCCTAGACACAGAAGGTGGCAGAGATTTGGCAGAACATGCATAGAACATTATACATATTTGATCATATTGTATGATGTCACACGAAAGAAACACACGATATATCTACAATGTGATCAAGTTATACATAGATGCACATGAGAGTGCATATGAGACAATGAGGTGATTCTCTTGGTGTTGGATGATGAACCTGCAAGCGAACCATTTATTCGGCTGCATTTGGATGCAACCTGCAAGTCACTTCGAAAGGCCGACCAGTTGGTCACTCCACTGGACCTCTACTTGTAATCCAAAAGCTACATGAGCCTCCTGTAGGTCCTTCAAGGCGATCCCTTGAAGACGCCAAAGGGAAGCTGGCGTTTCTGTTGTGTAACTCAAATAGGGAGAGACTTCCCAGGCGTTTTTGGCAGAAGACGGACATAGACGAGTGTACCGTACCCATAGGGCGGAGGGATTTCCCTATGAAGTACACAGATCGACAGACCTGAAGTTCGGCGCTCCGGAAATTCCAGCCGAGCGGACGCAGACAGTTGGTCTCGAACTTCAGCTCCGGTCAGTCTGATGGGCCAAGTGAAGGAAGACTGAGCCAAGTGCCAAGTTTTGGTTTCTCAAGTGTTGGGTCAGCAGTGGCAGACAGCGAAGGAGCAGCTTTTCCAAGTGACGGTCAAATCCTCTTCCCCTGCACCTGTCAGCTTTTGCCACTTGCAAACGCGGTGATATGATTACACAATCTTAAACATGATTCAACGCAAGAAAGCTCAAACAAACGGGTTCTGTCACTCAAGACACCAAGAGATGAGAATTCACTCCAGACTTGCTGTTGTGTCAAACAACGGATCCTTTTTGAAGGGTTGAAGTCTGTAGTTGTGATTTCACCTGGTGCTGACTTCTTCAGCAGATCTCCAGAGCGGACATCCTCGTCTCCTCCAGCAGTTCCACATCAAATTTGTCTTTAGATGTTTTGAGTCTCATCCAAGGAGTAGAATGTGACCAGGGCACCTCCGTTGGTTCGCCCCAAAACCATCCGTTGGTTCGGCAGTCCCGCCGTCTTCATTGGCTCTTTTGGTTCTGCTGCCCAACGCCAACATCTCCAGGCGTTGGGCACGGCTCGGGATGGACGTGGCCAGCTGCACGAAGGAGCGCGACTCGCACCTGGTGGCGTTGCTGCCAGGCCAGTCGCTCCGGGGCCGCCCTCGCCGTCCGGACGCTCCGGTGGTTCACGATGCGGAGCTTGGCAGTAACAAGAAGCGACGCACGGTGGAGGCCATCGCTAGTACGTAGGTTGGAGGCCACCGCCATATCTTAAGAAGCTACGAACGTAGCTCCTGGCATTACTATCTAGAAGCTGCCAGTAACAAGTGCATCGCTACTAGTAACAAGTGCCGCGCTAGTAGTAACAAGTGCCTTACTAGTAGTAACAAGAAGCTGCCAGTAACAAGTGCATCGCTACTTGATCCCTGCCAGTCTGCCGAAATGGGCCGAACGAAGGTCCTCGACGGTCATCGACGGTCCTCGATGTTTGATCCCAAAGATGCCGGAAATGGATCCCTTTTCAAGCACTCCAATGTCAACTATCATCAACTATACATGGAGTGACGATTTAACACATGCACATTCAACCAAATCCGGAAAGTCTCACTACTTAGTAGAGCTCGAGACCCAAAGCATTTTGGCGCGACAATCCTGGAAGCACCCATTTTTGCTTTCTTGCCTATCTTACCCTACCCAGGAAAAATTGATAACCATGGATAGCCATGCGGACAACGTTCGAACCAATGCTGGAATTTCTTTTCCCCACTCAACCCCAAGCCGCAGTGGAATAGGTCTGGTCAATCTGAGTCAATATATACAATGCCTTTGTCTTTCCAGAGAAACGTCTCGTGGTTTTTGTTCGGTATCTCCGAAAAGGCGGATTCTCCCCTCGAGCTTGTGACCGAATCCTGGCCGGTCCCGTACCTTGACCCGGTGTTGAACACTATAGCCTTATAGCTCATTTTCTTTCAGAGCGGGTTGGCGTTGGGTAGGGATGTAGCATTTATGTTGGTCAGATGACACCATATTAAACAGGCGATATTTTTGTCTTGGGGGAATCAGTACACCTTTTCGTCTTGAACCAGTGCACTCCCGCAGACGCACCGCAGACGCACCAGGGCACCCGTCGGTGTCCGTGGCACCGCTCTGCGCTCCGGAGAATGCCGAGAGCTTGCCATGGCGCCCTGCCCAGGCTGAATCCGATGGGTTCTTTTCTTAGTATCCCCACTGGGCTCTGGCGATGGTGTATATATATATATTAATATACCAACATACAACACGGCGTTACTTTTGTGGCCTGTTCAATGGTTTTTGGGTTGTAACCTCTACCGGGTCCCAAGTTGAAACATACTATTTATATACCACTGTGACACTTTGGAAGGGTTGTTGCGAAGAAGATCGCGGGGCGATTTGGAGATGTTAGTTATGGGTCAAATGCACGCAAATTCTGGATGTTGTTTTTGCTGCAAAAAGGGTCACCCAATGGATTCTGTTAGGGTGTTCACACACCAAAAACTCTCCGACACATGTGGATACCCCAAACATTATCAGAAAGTGGGGTGTCCGGAGAAGAAATTAAATTGGTTTCGACAATCGATCCAAATGATATACTTGACGGAAGATGTGCAGAAAAAGAACCATAAATCTGCACATTTGCCTCAAGAACATCCTTGGAACGTGACAGATCCAAAAGTACCTATACCACACCTTACCGACCTTACAGAGTAACCCACAATGTCACATAGTAACCCACATACATTCACCTAGAGCCTGACAGACCGCTATTTTTGGATCACCAACCGCCCATATTTTATGGTCCATGGATGTCCATGGTCTTTGTGGGGGTTCTAGGCACACAAGGAAGAAAGACCGCCCCCAGACACAATCCTTGTTGGTCCCCCAAAAAACCTTTGGGATTTGATTCGACCATGTTCGACCCCAGACCCCTCCGGTTCCAGGGTTTGAGGCCTCCAACCTATGATCGCGATGGCCTCCATACCTAGATCTAGGTATGTTTGGGGTACCCGCGTCCAGACCTCGGGTACCGGGTCTTCCGATGGGCGTCTCGCAGGAGCCGCACCTTTTGAGAGAGGCCTTAAGGCATCACTGGAGCCGTTCCATCTCAGCGACTGGGACGGCGCCCACGGGTTCAGTCGGAGTGTGCAACGATCCACCAGCATGGAGAGTGCCCTGCTCTCCACCCGGCGGTCGGTATACGGGAACATCGGTTAAGTTAAGTGTTTTGTGTTTTTTGATGGTGTCATGACTCGCAGCCATATGACGAACCTTGAAGGAAAATAAGGAATATTTGGTTGTTTGGGTTTGTAAGCACAAGATGAAATAGACTAGAAGTAACTGGTGGTGACTTGGAATGATTCATTTTGGGCCCCGGATTTAACGTGATTCAATCATCATGTTCAATCATGTTCAATCCTCGTATATCCTTGTGTTCTGTGCTCCCCGCTGGGTCAACCGTGGCTTCGCACCGTTTTTTTTACGGGCACAGATCGACCTCACCTTTCCAGATCTTGTGAGGTGCATGTGAAGAGTCCAAAAACGGTTTAAATCCAGTTCATCTACCATCCACATGATAAACCATTAAATGATTCAATATGATTCCATGTGATTCATGTTCATTGCTTTGATGAGGTGAGGTATTTTGAGGCCTGCTGGTTCCTTTTCCCACCCAGGTCCAAGATGGCTATGGCCAGTGCCACGTCCGTCTGAGCACAGCACGGCGAGCGGTGCCACGCTTGGTGTTGGCCTTCGATGAAGGCGGGCACCTCGCAGGTTCGGTTCAGTTCTCCCATGTTCAGCTACGCACCCATGTTGGATTGCAGAGCTGGATGTTGGAATAGGTCATTGCTTTGATGCTGGCGGATGTCGACCTTTTTGGAGCACTCTCCGCGCGGTTTGACCCAAGTGTTCGGAGGCATTTTGATCTCCAGCTTTGAGGAGTGGCAGAGGCGTGCTTCTGGGGGGTTCAGCCAGATGCTATAAGTGTGATGCTGATAATTTGCGAAAGCGATGAATTTAGGAAAAACTGTGCGGAATGCTGAGGCTGTTTGTTTTGTACTTCTCAGTTACAATAACAAAATCTAACAAGCCAACACATGCGTTGGATGCCAGCAGACACATACCTTTGGTATCCGGTTCATCCTGGCGTGTGGCTTCTAAAGTGCGATTGGATACAGAAGACATCCGAACTAGTAACAAGAAGCTACTACGTGGAGGCCATCGCTATTAGGTTGGAGGCCATTACTACTATAGTAACAAGAAGCTACTAGGTGGAGGCCATCGCTATTAGGTTGGAGGCCATTACTACTATAGTAACAAGAAGCTACTAGGTTGGAGGCCCTTGCTGCTAGGGTGGAGGACATCGCTACTAGTAGACATCCTATCATACCGTATCAATCGACAAGATTCCTGGGTTCTGCTGGTGGCACCACGGTGGCTCGCAGTAAGGCAATGAATTGTATTGGCACCCCGTGGCACAAAGTATGCTTTCCGGGCAACTTCTTTTGTTGAAACTTACATTCCTCAAGCATGCAGCGCTTGTGTGTACCCTCCCACTTCCTATCCCAGACTCCCCCAGACTGCCATGGTTCGACAACATCCAACATCTTCCAATCCCATAGACATCATACTTCGATACTTTCAACAACGAAAACAGGTCCAGAATCAGTCCCCCGACGGCATCTGTCGATGAAAACATCTATGCCAATATACCAGGTCCATCCAATGGGTGTCCTGGCTGGAGTACCCTGCACTAGACAGGAGGGTCCAGGTATAAGCAGTTAGATCCGTCGAACGTCTCAGTCTTTGCAAGGCAAGTGACCTTCCTTTTGCTCGTGGCTTTACGCCAATCACGCCGCCCAGTGGCGGCGCTGCCCGTGGATGTGTGGCATCAAAGGATCCTTCCGGCGGTGCTACCAGGTGCGGAAGGGTTTGCTGTGTGTTTGTTTGTGTTTGTTTTTTTTTGGCAGATGCACATGAGGGTATAGGTTTTTGCACAGGAAAAGAGAGTTATGTCATGTAACATTATATATAGATGATTTTCTTTTCAGTCATTTAGGATAACCCCCACAGAAACAAGGTTCATATTTATTGGACAATGCATCAATTTGCCAAGGATTCGAGTGCTTGCCAACAAATATCCATTAATACAATACCTACTTGATGTCCGGAAATAGCTTTATGTTCAATTGTTCGACTAGAAGCCACTGCCGCTGCCAAACAAGGGTGTCAGTTTCCATTTGAAGAGTTTCACATGTTCATTCTGACCATCCATCCAGCCACCCAACATGTTTGTGTTGGCAGGAGTGCTAGTCTATCACCAAGTTCTGTCCTTTCAGCGATACTTAAGTGTTCTCATGCTTACCCGGACTTCACCCGGTTCCCCCACTTTTTTGTGTTTCATCCATCAAGTCCAGACACAAATGTCTTGTCAGTGATGGGCCATAGCATTTGTTCAGCAGGTCTTTTTTTCAATACATTGGTATACAAAATTGTAACCACCCACACAGAAGCAACGTGAGGTCTCTGAAGCTTCTACCTCGAGGTGGGACACCGTCGAGGACGGTTGTGAAATTAGGACGGTCAACTGAGACATGCCTAGACTTCATTTGCCAAATTCATGTGTTTGATGAAATGCATTTCATGTTTTCCGCCTCAGGTATGTGATCCAATGAAGGTCCAAGGGAACTTGACTCCACCTGAGCAGT
>CAXAMN010025139.1:1185983-1243447 GCA_963970005.1 Durusdinium trenchii
ATTGTGCCGATTTGTTGGAATTCGACACACATTCTCTCATTTACTGTGCTTGTGTGGACGCTGGCGTGGTCACCAATAGACTCAGGGAAAGGACAAACCCTTGCCCAGCGTTGAAGACGCTTAAACAGGTCAGGTCAGGTCTCAAGACCCTTGACCACACATTTCGCTGATCCTCAGCAATCACGGAAGGAGCTTCGCTACTTCGGTGACATGATCCATTGACCACTTACGTGGCAAACACTCGTTCTCACGACACGTGTGACACTCCCTTGAACGAGGCCTTCGAACCGCGTTCTCGGCGCCCGCCAGTCGACCGAGGCGCCTCTCGCGGCACGTGGCGCGTCTGGCGCGTCTGGCGCTCGGAAGTCACGGCGCTAGGAGTGCACTCAGTGCACTCCAAGCGACGTGTTGAGCGAGTCCATTTCAGCGCTGTAACACGGTCCGAATTTCGGGGTGTCGTGGCAGCCATGCCGCTAACAGCTTGAGCCTTGCCGAATTCCCGGTCTTCGTCCCAGCCGCTGTTGGCCGTTCTTCGATCGCGCAGTGTCCATTTTGCATGGCTTGGGGAAATGGCTTGTGTAGCTGAACTAGGGTGACCGATCCCCGTGAACGACCCCCTGAATAATGAATTCGGAAAATAGACCAGTCTACCCAGCCAGGGGCGAGATTTCGGGGGTCTCCCTATTAATATACACAAGTGAACGTAGAATACTTGCGCCAGTCTTGTTGCCTGTGCGCCTTTGTGTGCCTATCTCATCAGCCCTACTTAGCTAAGCGAATTGAAATCCATGCTCCGTCCGGCCACTGTTGTGAGGTCTGACGTCACCTTTCTCCTGCCTGTAAAAAAAGCAGGTGAGACATGGTGAGACCTACATGAATCCATCAAAATCCGGCTAAAAGATGCTTATCAAGGATAAGCTTCGAACTTCAACTCTGCGATTCCCATTTGATCTCCATCCACCTAAACTTGGCCTCGGGCTCCACCACGGCTGCAAAGCTGGCTGCGCAGCGCCGATAGGCGCGGCCGATAGGTTTTTGGACATCCTCAACAACAGCAAGAATTGCTCAGCTTCTTTGCATTTTGCAAAGGCGTAGGTTGCCAAGCAGTGACGCAGACCTTTAAGGATACCTGGCTACTACGCAAAGACAGTGTCCAAGTTGTGTTGCAGCAGAAGCTGATAGCTTTTGCGCCTGGCAACGGGCTGAAGCCCCATAAGACAAGACTGGCACATCGCGTGGAGCAAAATGTCTTGCGCTTGTACAGCATGCTGGTGTGTGTGTGTCCCACCCTGTACCAAAGGGTCCCACTCGGTTCAGGTTTTGCTTCCAGCAGGGGGATGCCAGGGATTTCCATGGTCGGCATCCAACGAAGACACCATGGATTTCCTGTGATTTGAGAATCTTCCGAAAAGGCCTACTGCAGCCGCCATGTCGAATTTTTGTTGCGGCTGAAGTTCAAACATGTTCAATTGCGTTGACCTTTCACTCTACTGTTCCATCGAGTCAAGGGCCTTGCACCGCGGACCATCTTTTGGATTATCGTTCGTAATGAACCTCTATCGAAGTGTGTTCTGCTACGCTTTCCCCCTTGGGCATAGTGTGACCCCCCGCAAGGGGCGCTGAGACCATCGGGACGCTCCATACTCAAGAAGCTTTCTGATTGCTTAGCGCATTTTTCACGGATCAACTGCTTTTGAGCCTCCGGGCCTTCGGAGAATACCATTTCCGCAACTGCAAGAATGCAATTACCTTCCGAGCTGTTTCCAAATTCCTCCATTGCTTTTTTTTAGCAATCGTAAAGCTGCTGCAGTTTCAGAATTCAGCACGTTCACGTTTTTCCAGGGAATCTTCGACTTGAGATGCGCATGCCACTATACCGATCTTTCTCTCTTGTCTTTTTGCTCTTTCGGTCTTTTTCTTTCGTCAGGTTTTTGACACCGTAATTTGCCGTTGCCTCGGCACCTTTGCTCGCCCGATGTCACTACACCTATCTTTCTCTCTTGCCCTCTTCCTTTGCTCTTTCTCTCCTCTTTCTCTCTTCTTCTACAGGCTTTTTTAGGTGGCTATTCAAGTATCTGAGATTGGAGCGCCGCACTGCGCCGTGTGCGTGTGTGTGTCCCACCCTGTACCAAAGGGTCCCACTCGGTTCAGGCTTTGCTTGCCAGGAATTTCCATGGTCGGCACGCAACGGAGACGCCATGGATTTCCTGTGATATGAGCCAAGGACGTTTGACTCACATACGTTCTCAAGCTGTTCACCCCAATCTTCCGTAAAGGTCTACTGCAGCCGCCATGTCGAATTTTTGTTGCCGCTGATGTTCAAAAAAAATTCATTTGCGCTGACCTTTCACTTTACCGTTCCATCGAGTCAAGGGCCTTGCACCGCGTACCATGTTTTGGATTATCGTTCGGAATGAACCTCTATCGAAGTGTGTCACCGCCTGTTTCAAAGGAATGACCGCACTTGTACTGTATGCAGGGGATGCCCCACACCTGCAGAGAGGGCATCTAACACTTCAGGTTGTGCTGATATCAGCAAGAACGCTTATACTGAGTACCTGCACCAATTTTCAAGTATATCGTAAAGGGCTAATGCGTGTTGTTGAAACCTTCTGGTTGATTGACCCAGCACTTTTTGTTGCTGTTGAATGAAGTCAAGCGCTAAGTATTCACCTAAAGTGCTAGCTTCACATGGAAGTCAAAACTGATATAGCTCTTGCGAGCATGGATCTCAGTGTGTCCACGTCAGTGCTTGGTTGTTTTGCTCGTTTCTCTCCTGGCCAGCTGTTTGCTCGAGATCGCTGATACCAAGCTGCAGAACGTACTGAATCCACCTCAGAGAATGACATGCCTTTCACTCGTCTAAGTATTCTTTTGCAGAGACCATGCTGCTAAGTATTCAGTGCTGTCTTACTTTTCCTCCTTCGGTTTCTCTTCGTTTTCTAGGTCTTTCTTCGTTTCTAAGGGCTTTGTATGTGTAACTGGTGCTTTTTAGAGAAGGGAGCGCCGGTTTTGGCGTTCTGGTCAAATGCCTTCGGGCCTGAGCCGGTCACCCCACTCCACCGCACACACACCCCTGCACCCCCTTTCTTCCCTTGCCTTTTTCGTTTGTTTGGTCTTTCCTTCAAGCTTGTTAGGTCGACTTTTAGGCTTGTTTAGTCATTGCACACCCCCACAACCCCCCCGCGCTTTCTTTCTTTCCTGCTGTTGTTTCTCTTTGTTGGTTTTTCATGGTTTTTCGTTCTAAAGGTTTTTTTAGGTTTGTAACCAGGTTCAGTCAAGTGCCCGCCATTGTTCACCAGAGCGCCGAATTCGGCATCTTGATTGTGTGTGGCACCTCCTGTTTCAAAGGAATGACCACACTTGTACTGTATGCAGGGGGATGCCCCACACCGGAAGAGAGGGCATCTAACAAAGAAACTCTTCAGGTTGTGCTGATATCGGCAAGGACGCTTATACTGACGTACCTGCATCAATTTTCAAATATATCGTAAAGGGCTAATGCGTGTTGTTGAAACCTTCTGGTTGATTGACCCAGCACTTTTTGTTGCTGTTGAATGAAGTCAAGCGCTAAGTATTCACCTAAAGTGCTAGCTTCACATGGAAGTCATAACTGATATAGCTCTTGCGGGCACGGATTTGATGTAAGCGTGTGTTGTAGGCACAAATAAAAATAGACCATAACATAGCACTCAAATAATAAACCATAACACAGCACTCAAATGTCGGACACGTCGACCTGAGTGATGAGATGAGTCGGTGAGTCGGCACGGCGCAGCCTCCTCTCCTCCGGGTTTGTTGGTGTTTGAGGGTCTCTCGACCAGGTGCTCGGCAGTGCTCCGCTTCTCCCTGTGGAGATCAACTTCCATCGACGCTTGGCCACCCTGGGTTTAGTCGACACCTCTCCCGCTTCTTCAGCCCGGATGCAAGCCAGGGATACAAGAAACTGATTGAGGACCTTCAGTCCCTGACCTGTTTGGAGTGTCTAAGTGACCTCTTCAGGGACCAAGTGACCTCAATCTGAGATCTCAAGTTCGGTCACGTTGAAGGTCCTGGCAGTCCAGATCTCGATGTACTGAACGTGTCTTGGACATAATATGAGAAGGAAGGGGACTCTTCACTGGGCTATTGAGAGGAGAGACATGGAAAGACCCGAACCAGAGAATCTTTGCCACAACCAGAGGAAGTAGGATATAGGAAGACTCTCACGAAGCACTAATCTGACCTGAAATGTTCATCACCGTCGGAGGCGACTCGACGACCCACTCCACTGAGGTGATGAAGCGCCATGTTTTAACCATCCCACAACGCAAAAACCAATGAATCCGGACAATGAGCCGAAACCACCAATGGTTCCATGGTTTCGTGGAGTTCATCCCGTGCTTGGTCAGTCTTCCTTCATGATCATCCGAGTCGACTCGGGGCACCGTCCACTTCGATGGAGCGAGTGTATCAATCAGCCCTCACAACAGATGCTTTCAAGGATCGTGCGTCGCTGTGGCCGTTGCGGCGGCAAACGCAGGCTCGGTCGACGGAGATCACCCGGGCATGACCCAGTGGGACCATATTTGGGGAGGTTAGTGAGCCCAAATACTTTGGCAAATCAACTGACCCATATTAGCCCTGCGGACTTGGGTGCATGTATGTGCATCTATTATTGCATGTGTGCTTTTTTTTTGCACCTCGAAGGGGGATCTTTCTTTCAGATTTTTACAGAACCTGTTTGGTTGCTGCTGTGGCTCAAGGTGGTCTGCCTCGAGGGGAGGTGACAGAACGCCACACCCATCGATCGTCGCCTCATCGCCTTGCCTCGCCATGGACGAGAGCGATGATCTCTTCTTGGACGAGGGTCCGGCCGAACGCCGTAGACAGGAAAAGATGCACTTTGGAAGCCGATTCTGAAGAAGATGGACACATTCACTCGATACACTGCACTGTACAATCACTTTGTAAAGAAACGTAATTACATGGTTCATACGTGGATTGCTGATGGAGACATTGGACGAAAAGCGACAAAGTCACTGGCAGTTAGCAGTTGCACTGTCCAGATCGCATCGATTTCCAGATCCCATCACTCTTCTTGGTGAACTTTGTTCTTGGCTTATCACAGCTCATGCCGAGCTTAGGCATCGCAGAGCCTACTTGGAGCTTTTCTTGAAAACGCACGGGTTTAAAGATGTGCATCGTGCTCGGCCAGGGCAGGGTTTCTTGGAACGAACTGCTTAGGCCCACGACAGCCAGAGAATGTGTTCGGAACATATATTGTTCAGGCTGTTCTCCAGCTGTGCCAGACGGACATAAAAGAGACAAACACAAGCTGCTTGTGTTTGTCTCTTCCTTGTCCTCTTAAGCCCGGAGAATTCATGGATTTCACAACTGGAGACAGTTCATGACGCAGGTGACGGTTGCTCGGTTGGACGTTTTGCTGTTCACCCTTTGGCGACCTGGAATCCCTCAGGTTGCCTTTCGAACCGTGAATCCGTCTACCCGATCCATGTCGCTGCCAAGTATGCTGATGTGGAACCTTGCTCGGAGAATCGGGGCGAATGGTCACCTGCAAGACGGGATGCGAGTGGTTGGACGTTGGATCCATGGTATGCTTTGTTCTTCAATCCTAGCGGTCGCTGGTGTTCTTAAGCAGCTTGAGATAGACCCTTCCACCCTTCCACCCTTTCCTAGTCAACTGATTCATGGCTTTTGAAGATTGCTCAATTCAATACATATGCCACATGTTTAAGCAAAAGGAGTGTCTAGAGGTGAAGACAGTTCAGGGAGCGCTTCTTTAAAGCTTATTAGATCCTGATAGTCTTCCAGGCCCCGTAACTCGGGCGGAGCTTACGCCCGAGTAGAGAGTTCCCATGACCCCCGACGTTTTGATATTGAAGTCGGACCATAAATACAGGTCAATTCAGGTACTTGGAGCTTAAGTTCTTGGAGGTGCTTGGAGGTCATTCAGCTTCTAGCTAGCTAGATATGTAGTGTGACTGGAAGAAAGCTCAATAAAGTACAAGTTTAGAGACTGGTGATGCCATACCACGTCATACCCCTCAATCCGGGTCAGGGGGCCGCCGGAATACAATCCATCTACAGAGGAGGCTTAGTTCATGACTTGGATGGAAAGTGGGTAGCAATATGTGCATGATGAAGCTTTGGCCTTGGAATTTCCTTGAGAGTTAAACTCCTGGTAGCCCTGACACCAGGCAAACAGATACTCTTTCACTTTTTTGGGGTTGAGCAACCTGCCCAGCGGCTGAAAAAGTGGAACAAAAACAAAATAAGCAGAGATACCATCTCAGGAGTTGCTACGGATGCTCTTGGCGAAGAAGGTCGACCTTTTCAAGGAGACCTCCGCTGGCCGCACCGCCTACGAGATCGCGGCGCAAGCCAATCGACAGGGCTCACACGACGAGGCTCTGCGAAGAACGGGTCGAAGAAGACCCTAAAGCGAAGATGACAAGATGACGGGTGCCACCAAAAGAAGCACACATGGTATCCGAAAGCTTTTGGGGTGGTTGTTTCAAGATCACCTTGATAAAAAGGGTTTCCAAACTGGAACCTGGTCTTCGAAATCCCGCCTTGGGCGGGTGTATCAACCCTCTGTGATGCGAAGGCGTGAAGAGGGTCACCCGGGTGACCCTTCCGCTGCACATGGCGAAGAGGTGCTTCACTATCTCGGCGAAGAGGTGAAAGTCCTAACAATGCGAGAGGCCATCCAAGTGATGATTCTTGGGATTGGACATCCAGACCGAACCTGGAGTTCTTGTGGTGCATCTTTGAATCCATAGGGTTTAGGGTGTTCACCTGCGACCCAAATATACCCAAACTCCTCAATGTCAAAGCACCTCAATACGTGGGGTGCTAATATATATATATATATATTATACTGATTCTCCAATTGGTCAAATTTAGATGTTGTGCCGGCCATTTCTGTCAGAGGTAGTCAGCGGCTTACCCAAACTCCTCACTGCAGTCACTGGACACGGGACTTTTGTTCTTCCTGCTGGTTCCATCAGCCCGGTCGAAACGGACCATTTGGCTGATGGAACCAACAGTTGAAACAACAAGCCAACTGAGACTAAGATGTTGATGAAAAGTAGGACAGGTGGATCGAGCCCGCATCCTCAGAAGCTAGTTAGACCCTCCAAATCCACCCCCACCACCCCCACCACCTAAGGATGTGGTTGGAGCTCACTTTGGAGGGGTACTGCAGTAACCCCTTTTGTCGCTCTTGACATCTCCCACCAAGGAAGCACAGGTGCAAGGGCACTTCTGAAGCTCTATCCGAAGAGAAGCCGCTGGCGCTTGGAAGTTCAACTTCGTCCCCGTCATCTGAAGAGAAGTCACCTGAAGAGATCCTACCCATTGCACTCTCAGGGGAAGAGATTCGTTCCATCTGAGCATCAGCTGGCCGCGGCCGTGGGATCTGAGCCCTGGATCTCCGGCCAGCTCGAGGAGAAGTGGAGTTGAAGAATCTTTGAAGACAATTTGGTTGGATTTTTGAGTTGGTTGGGGACTGAAGGAGTCCAGCTCGATTGCTCCGCCTGAAACGGACCACTTGGGTTCACAAGTAGGCAGTTTCAAAGCTCTGTCAGCGTCGTTTCCTGGATGTTCGGCTTATTTGCATTTAGTAACTCATGTCTTGCCAGGAAGACTCTTAGGCTGCATGACAAGGAAGCTTGTCAAGCAGAGACTGCATGGAAAAAAGAGGCAGAATCGGACCCCTCGCGCGATGAGAAGTGGAGCCGGTGCTTTACTAGTAGTAACAAGTGCCACGCTACTAGAAACTAGTGCATCGCTACTAGTAACAAGTGCATCGCTTCTAGTAACAAGTGCCTTACTAGTAGTAACAATGTCCTTGCAGACACTTCACATTCGAAACAGGTCAAAACCGTCGTCCAGACAGGTCGGTCAAGCACGTGTCTTGCGGTCGGAGGGTCTCCGGTTGCCGACCCGGTTTTCTCTTCGCTGTGTCACAAGGGTCCAGGAGGTGTTCGAGACTCAGCGCTCTGCCTGCGAAGCACAGGCGAAACACCTCGAGCTTCATGTTCGGAATGGACCAGAGTAGTAGGCTGTGCCCAAACAGGAAGCCGCTTCAGCCGTCGCCATGCAACGCGCACTCAATAATCCTCGTTTCGGTTGGGTGAAGGTCGTCAGGGTTACCAGAGTCGCTAGATACCCTGCAGTTCGTTCCTCTGTCATTAATCTTGACAACTTCTTTGACTAGACATAAAGCTTGCATGAGTTTCTTCGATGAGATGAAACGTAACAGAGCTCGTTTGCCCCCAAATATTTCCCCAGTCAAGCGCTTTTGTGCATCAAGATTGGTCCTTTCAGTGTTGAAATCGCTGCCTTGAGAGCGAAGCTGCAGTCATTTGGGCAAAAAAAAGGAGAGTCACATGGAAGATTCCGCAAGCCTATGGCCTATAGCCTATGGCTCAACATGACTCCAAAAAAAGCGTGAAACCCGACAGATGACCGATACATTCCCAGACCATCCATGGGACTGGAATAGTTGTACATGTTACGCCATTTATGACCCCAATGTAGGTATAACTATTCCAGACATGGGTGCTTTGGGATTGAACAGACGGCCAGGTGGTTTTGTAGTTTCTAGAATTCACTCCCACTGACCGCTTGGAGAGCCCATTGGGCACCAAAAAGATGAAACAAGTTCATGAAAGAACTCAGTCAGCCGTTAGAGGTCTTCATCATAAGGAGAGTTGATCGACAATTCGACAATTGATGTTGAACAGGATCAGCTACAATATATGGATTCGGTAGTGTGTTTGCTTTATTCCAGTCCAACTATACTGAGTCTCAACTTCGGACCTTTATTCAGAGATGTGTAAGCAGAGTACGAAATCGATCAGAGAAGAGAAGACACATGGGCCATGTCACATTGGTTTGAGGGCTCCTGGCCCTACTACTAGGGGCTCCTGGCTACTAGTGCCACTCGTTTCACTCGTTTCCACGGTGTGGCGGACACCGACCGCACCGTGATGGCTGCACCCATCGGACGACGGAGCGAGGAGGATCTACCGTGGCTCGGAGCGCGGTTTCGGCGGTTTGAAGTGCGTGTCACATCCTGTTTGGGAAGAAGTGACCGCCCCTGCAAAAAGCATTCGAAGTGGGTGAACTCCGTCTCTCCAGTGGCCAGGACTTAGCCACTTCCGAACGGTGGAGAGAGGGCATACGATGGGTCAACCAACGTCCGGGCCTGTCATAGAAACGTCGATCCCCACGAAACTCTTATTGGGTGGGGCTCCTACTTCTGGAAGGGACCTCATTTTACTGGAATTGGATCATGTAAGACACCTACGAAATCAGATAAGAACATGAGGTGTTCAGATTTGGACCTGGGTCGGGATCAGTGATCATTGAACATGATTCGATGTCCCGATCCGATCGGAGATGCCCCGACCGGTCTGCCATCCATTTTCAGTCTAAAGATTCCAATCCCAGACACGACGTCGATGGAACTGGAGTCTTAGGCAGATACATTCCCTTTGAAAACGCTCCCCCAATGTATAGATATGGCATAGATGGAGTGTTTGAGAATTGCTAACAGATGTATACAGTTGCAGTAACGTATAGTTAAATTGAAGATTCAACAGCGTGGCGCATCTTTTTTGTGGAAGTTCCTCGGGCCATGGTCGACCGGTTGTCACTTGTCTGCCAAATCCATCTGGTTCGGGCGACGGACAGTTGGCACGCACCCCTCACATACCTGGATATTCCAACTAATGGTTCCCTTTTAGTCCATCAAACATGTTTTTAGATGTAAAAAAAGTCACTCATGAATTTCTCAAATGCACTTTCTTACATGTAGAACACATGCAACAATTTGCATAGTTGGAAGATCAAGGTATACTTCCCCAGTGTATACCCAGTACACTATAAAGTACGCTCAAAAAGCCACTGGTTTCGTAGAGAACCGAGGTTCATAGACGTGTGTTGAGCTAACAAACTTGGCTTCCCAACGAATTGAAGATACGACTTCTACATGCATACAGAATCTAAACCTATACCTTCTTTTGACCTCCAAACTGGACGTGTCCAAGAAGATAACATCTATAAGACTCTTCCGCAAAAAAACATAATAACAAACATGTCACATGTCCCAAACTACTTCAGTGATTCAAACAGAAAAGACACATGTTGCAACATCTCCCAATCCCAACCCTCCCAGGCCAACCCTATCCCAACCCTCCACCCTCCCAGGCCTTCCACCACCAGGACACTTTCCGCGGAGGCACTGGCAGCCTTCAGTGCCTTAGAGGTGACGCGGCCCGACGTGCTCCGTGCCACGCCCGCGTATCGCGCGTTGGAGCACTTTGGCTTGGCACTCCGAAGCTTGGCGACGGGGCGGACGGGGGGGGGGAGGAAGCTTTGGGCGTTTTATGGTGTTTTGGGTGTTCGCAACAGACAGGAGTTCAAGCTCTTGAGAGGTGGAATTTGGAGACTTTTGGGAGGTCGAAGGTGATTCAGAGACGGAAACCATCGGACACCAACACTGCCACAGCCCCAAGACAAAGTATACGTATGGATGTGCAGCTCAAATCCCGTCAACGACCTCCGTCAACGAACCCCAGGAAGGTTCGAAAACTAGACCATCCTCCCAAATCATCCTTGACCCAAGGGATCTCAATTGCACAAACCTGATTTGGGTCCCTTGATTTGATGGAAGATGAGAGGGCCCTCCCATGGAGGCTGGAGGCTCATGTTTAGAGCCTGAGAAGAGAAACCCCGAAAGTCGCTGAAATTGATCGCAGAAAAAGCACCACATTCTTCGCATTGCACCGGTTACGGGGTGGTTAACCACCAATCGATCGACATAATCAGAATAGACTACTGGGGAGGTTACATAATGGTTTAGGCTCCGGGTTTTGACCCATGGCCCATAGTCATATTCCTTTCCGTAACTGGGCAGATTCTCATCGATTCCAGGAAGACGCATGGTCATGGCGCCTTGAAACTGCGAGGACCTGATTTTGATGGAGATCTACATTGGAAGAGCGCGAGCACCTCCGTGATCGACACCTTCTGGTCTCATTCTTGGCATGGCGGATCTCGTTCCTCGCTTCAGCCTGCAACACCTTGTAAGAACACATGATTTGAGTGGTCAAGAGAGAATGAGAACTTCCGTGGAAAGACGAAATTGAACTACCCCACTTGGACGGGAGTGGCAAGTCACTTGGGAGTTCATAAAACGACCAAAAACGACCAAACATCATTAAGTACGGAAGTGGATAGCATGGCCGGACAGTCAGAATACCACACAGAGGGTGTTCATTCCACTTCTATGTTCTATGTTTGGAGGGGGGGTACTGGGTTACTCACAAGTCCTGCGGGGCCTTTTTGCTCTGTTCTGGGGGCCTTTTGGGGCACTTGTGGAGACGTATGATGTTCTCGTGATCGCCTTCACTTCCCAGACACGACTCATTGGACTGGCATATGGGACTCGGTCCCGGGTGGTTGAGTACAGATGGTCAATGGGGCGACACATATTTACGATATATATATATAACTAAAAAATATATATATATACCGTACCGTTATAATCAGCACCCTCCTGGCCAGGTGCTTCCTGGCACGTCGGGTCTCCAAACAGCCTGGCCAAGAGGGTCCGATCAATCTAATATATATATATAGTTTCTTTACAAAGGCATGAAGTGTGTGGATTATCGTTTCAGTGCCAGTGAAGTAGCGTTTTAGTTGCGGTGACACCACTTCACTGCCACATCAATCGTGGCAGACCCAAGGAGCGGAGGTCTGTGCGAAAAGAAAGACACCGGTCACTTGTGGAGCTTCATCAAGCATCACCACGGATGACACATGTGTGGGTGATCTTTAGAAGTAAAGCGACCCGAATCGGGCACTACCGTCTTTTTTTTTTAGCGGGTGAAATGGAGGGATGAAGTCACCCTGTTGAAACTCTTCACACTCTCGCTCCAACCAACTCTGACTCTCCCATTCAGCCCAACCACCTTCTCTTTGGGATGTCGGGCCAGAAGTCCTGCAAAGAGATGTACTAAATGACACATGGAGATGGCGCTAAGCCACCGAGGGAAGAAAATCCTCACGCTGCTGGTGCTTTACAATGGCCGCGCAGCCATTGCCTGGGGCTTTCTCACCGTCTTCATCAGCGCGTGGCTAGGTTGGCAGACGAAGGTAGCTGATCCAACAGCTCAACGAGAGGGAACTCCAATGCAAAGGGTCTACTCTTTGGATGATTCTGATTTCTAAGGGCATCGCTACTTGGAACAACAAGTTCCTAGGTTGGAGGCCATCGCTACTAGCAGCAAGGACGCTACGATATTCAGATGCTTTAGATCTTCAGTTGATTCAGATATCTTACGAAGAGGGGTTGACAAATATCAACACTTATCACTTGTGGACCAATTCCCAAGTGATCGCCACTGTCCGAGTCTAAGTTCTCCATGTGCTCGATAGGACAGACTCAAATTTGGTGGGAACAGCGGGCAACTCCTTCCCCAAGTATCCACTCCTTGCGTTTTTTGCTTTTCCGCTGACGAAGCGAAGTGCATTCTTTTAGTATTCCGGGGTGACAACAAATAAAACTAACCACAAAACCCAAGCTGCCCCCTTTTTCAGAGATCAGACTGCAACAACGAAGTTTCCCCAGTCAGATCGCTTGCAGCTTTTGTAAGTTGACACTCTTGGTGCTTTTCCAGGTGCTTTGGCCATTTGGTGTAACAACGTGTAACATACTGTAACATACTCTTACCAGGACTCACAAAGGAGTGGTGTTTGGTCCCTAAGTGAGTGCATAATGGGCACTCCTAACCTCCATGGATAGCACCCCGTCTTGTGACTCCTGGTATATCTCAATCTCTTATGTGCTGCGGCAGAACTAATGGAATTGGCCCTCCCATGTTTTCTCCTTCCGTTTGCACTTTCCAACGCCGCGATTTTCTCTGATGTAGTAGGGGGAGGGATTGCACTGGAGGTCTCAGGTTTGGGGACCTGATCTCGATCACAAGAAAGAGATCTCAAGAGGTTTAAGACTCCAAGGGATGCTGTATTTTGGAACCCGAGAAAAGAGACACCTTTTTGAAGAGTTAGTGCACAGGCGCCGTTGAGACCACGGATACGAGTGCAGCGATGTGGCTCTGAGCCAGGAACACCAGTTTTCCAGCACTCCTTGTTGAGACCCACGGATAAAAACAACTACTGTATATATATTGTATTAGACAAATTAGATGGTGAAATGAAAAGCTCATCTTCGTCATGTAAGGTTTCAATGTAGATGGTCGATGAATCCCCCCATGGTTGATGGTAAAACCCTGATGTTTTTCATCAGCAGTCTACATGGATGGTTTGATGATGTCTCAGGTCTACCAGCAAACATCGATCTTAAACAAAAAACTGAGATAAAGACTGTTGAGACTTCCTGCGTTCGACCCCTGTTGTGGTCACCGGATTCGATGTTCGACATCGGATTCAGCGTCTACCTTTAACCCGGTCTTTCGGGTTGACCGGAGGGTTAACCCGGTTCGAGACTTGGGTCCGAGTCGGGGTTTTCTTGGATGGAACATCGGTTGATATATGTTTTTTGTTAAGACTTACAAGCTTCTTGTTTCTACGTTCGCTTCTTGTTACTACTAGTGAGGCACTTGTTACGAACGAAGCGATGCACTTGTTTCTAGTAGCGCACATTGTTTCTGTCTTTTGCACCTTTTTTGCCCCAAGAGTTAGGAAGAACATATGCAAGGAGGACTTTTTGTTGGAGAGAGCGGGTGGTCATGGGGCCTGGGTTTTGGTTTTCCCAAAATTTTAGGTAAATCCTTCAGTGGCAGCCCCTCTCCATATAAACACACATATAATCTATTCCTGCTCTCTCTATATGAACAAATATATTATGTATTCCTGAGTCAGGGTCATTTTATTGTTTTGGAAGCAGCAATCAGTCATTCAGATGGTTTTGAACCAGATGATTAGGAAAGAAGCAGGTCATAAAAGTGTTTACTTTATCAGTTGTCCTCTTGATCTCTGGTTATAATTATGTTTAGATTTGGACAGATTGTATATAGACGCTTTTATGTTATACAAGGTTCTCTATAGATATCTGCAGATAACCATTTTTAGATTTAAACAACTATATAGAAACCTTGTATGTTAAAAGCTGTCTTCTAGATTTCTGCGGGTAAGAGCTTGCATGTTCAAAGCTTTCCTCTGGATCTCTGGGAAAGTAGATATCCCATATATGTGTGTTTTCATGAAAGGAAAGCTCTTGAAAGAAAAGCTTTTTTTATTGACATATAGCATGTTTAAATTGACATGACCATTTCCAGAGATCTAGAGGAAAGCTTTGAAATGAAAGCTTTTAGATATTTTTATTATAGAAATGATCATCCCCAGAGATCTAGAGGGAAGCTCTTGAATTAGAAGCTTGTACACAAAACATTTTTAATATGTCTATATTATCTCCAGTGATTACTGTAAGTACATAAATCTAACTATTTACTCCAAAAAAGAGTTTTAGTCTTGTTCCCAGCACTCCCAGGGCAACAAAAATACTGCAAAACACGGGGTTTTGTAGCATATGTTTTCTTAAACTAAATAGACTAGAGCTAGAATAGACTTAGGTATAGTTAAATTGGATTTGAGTTAGAGCTAAGATTGAACTGAATTAAAACCGAATTTCAACTAAACTTGTAATGAACTATAACTATAACCTATTTGAAATCAGATGAGAGTTGAATTAGAAAGGAATTGGAATTAAAATTAGACGTTCGCCAGAATAAGATGTAAAACGCTTGAGCTACAAGATGCACAAGTCGAGGAGGCTTCGAAATTACAAAGCCGAAGCAAATGCAACAAGCATTGAATTAGAACTACAGCTTACACAGATTCATAACAGTTTCATGTACATTGGACGGTGTCATTACAGTTTCATGTCAAGCTGATTGGACATGCAATTGGCAACCACATTGATACCAATCAGAAGTTAATGCACAGACTTGTACATGGAGATTTCGACAAGGACAAAGGGAGTGTTGGGCTCAGACGCTTTCATTGTAAGAGCAAAGAACATATGCCTTTAGGTGAGACTTAGGCTCACATGCTTGAAGGTTGAACCAAATAGTAATAATACAGATTGACCTAAATAGGAAAACCAAAAAAACAAAAAACCGTGAGACAACCAATATCAACCTAGGAAAAAACAAAAAAACAAAAACGACCTTGGAAAGCAGCAAAAACAATTCTGGGGAAGTCTTGAGGAAAGGGGGGGTCCAGCCAAGAGTCTCTGAGAATTGTTTTTTTGTTTTCCCAATTATTTTTTGTTTTTCCCTAGGTTGTTATTGGCTTTCCTAAGGTTTTGTTGTTTTTTTAGTTTTTTTCATAAGTTATTGTTTTTTACTGCAACTTATTCAATGTTTTATTTGTAGTGTTGATTGTATTTGTTTTTTTTGTGGTTTTGCTTGTATTTGTGAAAAGTTGTTGACAAATACAGAAAACCAAAAACCCAGGCCCCACGGCCAGAGTAATGAATCCCCCCAAAAAACAACCAAGACTCTCTCTTCAAGCGACGCTTTTGAACCCAAGCGAAGCGTCTTAGAGCGAGGCTCTTGTTCGCTTTCGGCCACCTGGATACGAATGCGTCGGCTGCGTCGGGTGCGTCGGGTTTGGGACGAATTCGAGTCAAAGTCATGGGACTGCCATGCCGATCAATTGACCCCCGTATATGTCATATCCCAATGTAGGCATATATGGCAGTCCCATGGGTCGTGTCTGGGGGACCGTGTCGGGGGTGGGCCGGTTCCCATGTTCAGACCAAACGGGTAGTGAACTCCACTTCGACTATTTCAGGAAGTGTAGTGCCATCTATAGTTGCGGGCCCCGCCATTCTTGTGGATGCTCACCGCCACAAGGCGGACACATGGTGAATCAGAGACTTCACCGTGTTCAACTGGTCAACTTCACCGTCATCTCTGTATCCCGGTTCTTCCTGGTGTTTCTATACAGGAAGAACCAGGTTTGCATCCACAATGAATGGTTCCTGGTTCCTTTATTATAGGTATAGGTAATAGGCATCATTTGGCATCTGGGTACAACTACCGGCGGTTCATCCGGAGGAAGGTTCCGGATGATCCCAACTTTCTTTGATAGATATCATCTTTCTTTCAGTTTATAATCATATTCCTCGAAGACCCCAAAAAGCTGTTCACTGGAGAATATTTGGGAGGCCTATGGGACTGAGACACTTGAGATTCCGCATTTCGCCTCTCCCTGTCTTCTCTTGGCCTCGAGGTTCCGTTGACATCTGAGGGTTGACTCAAGCTTCGGCTTTCTGGTGAGAAGTTTTCGAAGTCCCAAAAACGCTCCGCGAAAAACGTTCCACGACCAACTGAGATCAACTGAGGCATTCTACCTGGTTTCAAGAGAAACGAGGAGCTGCTTCGTACCTCCTCATGGTGTTTGCCTTGTGGTTGTTTCTTTGCTGCTGGGCTTTAAGAGAAGGTCTGCAGAAATTGGTCACAATAAGAAATGGGCGATCCTGGATGTGGTTTGCTGATGAATAAACAGAAAGCATTGAAAGCATTAATAAACAAGAATCATGAAACAAAATCATCTCCCCTCTACACCTGGATCAAAGTTGGGATTCCTGGCTCACTGTGCTTAAGTGTTTCTACGAAGCAACCCATTCTTTGATTGAGGGTTTTAGACTACAAAATCAGGTCAACCTCTCTTTTAATATGGTCTTTGCAAGGCGCCATTGAGTTTCAACGATTCTTTCACCGTGGCCAATCTTGCTTCTCTTCCACTGGGGTCCCACACAACGGCGCATGTCCAAGCGTTGTCCAACCCAACCCAACTCCGCGCAACGCTCCAGGCCTTGGCTGCCTTGATCACGAGTCGCCCGAGGCAAAAGAGGCTCGGCGGCAACGGAGGCTAAGCCCCCCCGAACAAACACCTTCAAATGTTCGGCGCGCCCAGCGGCTCCGGATGATCGATCACATCTTTTTTGGGCCGTTAAGGTATTCGTAACATCTCCAGAACCTCTTTTTTTTCACTTTTTCTATCATCTCTTGGCAATCCCTTCCCTTAAATGACTCTTCTTTTTATCGCCTTGAAGAATCCACCCCCCCCCCGAAACCTCATTTCAAGCCCACCTTTCTTTCTTTCTTTCAAATGGACGCTTCGATTGGACGGACCGGCAGGATTGAATTCGGTTGTAGGCCTCTAAGAGCGCCAAGATCAGTTCTGAGATTCACAAGGATCGTCACCCCAAACACGGTCAATTAAACAATGGGCAATCGCCTCATACTTGCATCTCTTGAAAAGAGAGTGAGGGATGTCACGTTGAGTCAAGTCATTGAGCGACATGGCAAGGTGCACCGTGAGCAAGCAATGGAGCCCACATGTATCATGGTACAAGTCAACGTGGCCAACTTGAGGCATCGACAACAGCATTTGTGTGTGGTGCAAGAATCTCAGAGAAGGTCGATGCTCAAACAAACATGGCACATGATACCGCCACGCACAGGCACCAAGCAACAACATGCATTGTACCATGGCATTGGCCTTTGCAACTAGGTGATGTTGGCTCGCTACAAGGTTATCACGGCCCCAAGGGAGCTGCAAGGTGCGATTGGCACAACACACCTCGCCATAAAAATCAACAGGCCCAATCATCCAACAAGGATCAAGCAAAGTACCAACAACGGCAACAATCCACCCTTCATGCAAAAGCCGCATGCAAAAGGTCTGGATGTCATGGTCAGCCAAGTCCACATCAAGTGCAAATATGTACAAGTCAGCCTGCTTGTCAGCCGCTGCTCGTTGCAGGGAATTTGCAAGCTCAGTGGTGGCGCCGGCCACGGCATAAGGCATCAGAACAGTGTGGCCTTTTTTTAGGGGAGAAGGTTGAAGATTGGCGAACGAATCCAAACGCGCACAGTCAAGCAGCAACCATTTCGAGTTAGCCAATCTTCTCGCCCGAATACCAAGCTCAGGCCTGACGAGTTCGGCAAGCTCCCCAGGGTGAAAGATCCAAGCAACAACAACAGACGCACGCGTCAAAGCGTGCTCAACCTCAACGTCATTAGCATGATCGGCAGCAGCCGTTATGACATGGGCCAAGCCAAGCGCAAGTTGGGGTGCATGCTTCACAAAAGGCCAGCAAATGTTAAGAAGTTCATGCACACAAAAACCGAGATCGGTGCAACTTTGAGCATCAACGTGCATTATCCAATTCAGCAATGAACTTGCAAGGGCAAGGTCACTAGGCAACGCTGCTTCATCCTGTGGAGGGTCTGGAGAGGGCTTCAATGTCGCCCACCAAGGCAAAGGCCCAAAGCTTTGGACAAGGGGTTTGAACGCGGTGCGCGACGGCTGGCGTTCCAACTCAGGAAACTCAAGATCAGACTGTTCCAGGATTGCAAGGCATTCCTTCTTCTGCTTCAGGTGGCGCTGAAGACGGGTGGAATCCTGACAATTCAGCAAGCAAGCTTGACACACGCTACCTCGCGCATAGCGATACTCTCTCGCGTTAGTACCATGATGCCGATAATTATGAACAGCGATCCCTTTCGCTGTTTGCATGCACTTACCACAAGTGGCACAGGAAAAGGTTGCCTCTTCATCCGGGAGATTGGCCGAGCAATCGCCAACATACACCCCGACGTCCGACATGAGGTCGCAAAACCGCACGCTAAACTCTTTCCCTACGCACTCACGCGTTTGGTGCAACTTAGCGACTGTCTGCACACGCTTAAGCAAATTTTTCCACCATCCAGAGTCATGGAGAATGCGTGTATCCAGCAACGCAGTAGGCACACCATGCTCAAGACCAATGGGCTCCATGTAATCAATCCATTGCAACGACTCATGCAAGTGCTTTAGCCAAGATTGCTCTTTCCGTAGAAGGGCCCACAAGGACCTGGGACCACATCGCAAGAGGCGGCCGTAATATCTGGCTCTTTCCACATAAAGGATGTAATCCGGACGGAGAAAAAGCAGCTTGTTGCACACCTCGTCATCCGTCGTGTTTTTCGTATGTCTCCGGAACAGGGCGCAAAAAAGGCGGCGGTAGAGGGACATAACGCATGTGCGATAACGAGCAGCCTCACTGGCCCGACTGAAAACCCAAGTGGCAGCATGATGCAAGAAAGATCGCAAAACTTGAGAACAAAACACCTGCTTTTTAGTTTTCAGAGGGAGAGCAGGATTGCGAAACACATCCTTGCAAAGCTGTCTGAAAGATTCATGGGCTATGGCGTTTCTCTTTCGCAGCTCAGGGGTCATGTCGCCATCCCACTTCAACAGTGTGCCAAGGTGCACATATCTATCGGTCACTCGCAATGTTTGGTCTGGCTCACCGGACACAAGGATTTCACAGCCTTGGTCGATAAGGACCTTGCGGCGGACAGCCCTAGAATTGCGGCCATACAAGCAAAACATGCACTCACTTTTACCCTGCTTCATGTTCATTTGAATGCCAATGTTTTGGAGTCTGCGGCGGCAACGATCAGCCACGACCGGCACAAGTTCAGCAAGCTGTTCAGGGCATGGATGGGTGATCAACAAAGCAATGTCATCAACCCAAGTCGGAATAGGCATTTCACATTCTGCGTCGCCATCATTCAACAAACAAGCGGCGGCACCAAGGTTACGCAAATCCTGATGCAAGCGATCCAGAAAAAACGAAAAACCCACTTGGAAACACAAGTCCGCAAGAGGGCCACCAGGAGAAGCCCCCGAGGTGGTATGGATCACTTTAGGGCTTCCACGAACTCGAAACCAAGTAGTGCTCATGGCATCACGCAATCTCTGAACAACATGAGGGGGCAAACCAGTAACCTCCTTGCGACGCAGGGCGCAGATCAGTTCCAACATGTCTTCCTGCCGCTGAGGGTCATCTGTCATGGCCTGAACAAAAGTGCAGGCTGCAGACGTCGACTCGCCCAAAATGACTTGCCGAAACACCGCATAAAACGCATCTTGTCCGTCAACAAATAAGATAGCAGCAGGGAACTTTGCGCGCTTGGCGTATCTAATGAAGGAAGCAACCAAATGGTGGGGCATTTCTGTGGAAATCCCGGGCCGAGCGCCACATTGCATGTCTTGAGCGCGCCAATGCTCACGAATCTCAGCTCGGAGCAATTTCTGGTAAATCTTAGCGGCAGTATCATAAAGCATGATATTTCGCCAAGACTTGGGGTGGGTCAAATCAGCTCCATGCTTAGGTGTAGGCACCACTTCACCGCCCAGCCACTGCAGTGGGGGCTCGTGTCGAAGCCATGTCTTCAAAAGAACCGGCATCAGAACAGCTGTCGCAGCGCGTGGAGCAACTTTATACAACTCACCGGGGATGCCATCCATGCCGACAGCCTTGTGAGACTGCAGCTCTCTACAAGCTGACTCAACACGATACCATGTGGGAACACTATGCAAATCCGAACAGCCTTGCAACAAGCCAACATCAGAAGCATGAGCATGAGCAAGGGTCAACGCTTCTCCAGTCACTTCCAAACCACGTTCAACACACGCGTAGTGCCCAGCAAGAACATCAACAGCTTCAGCACGGCACCTGACGGATGTACCATCTGGCCGCTTAAGTGCTTGCATGGCATTAGGCCTGCGCGCTTTGCGACTTCCCGTCATTTGCCGCAAACAAGCATGGAAAGCCCGAGGACCAAGTGTAAACTGGTTAGCAACAAGTTGCAACACAAAGTCAGCCTTGTCTGCCACAAGTGCCTTTTTGAGGTCTTTGGTCGTACTGTGAATTCTGTAAGAGGCGACAGCAATAGCCTTATTCATGCGCTTGATGAAGGACGGCAAGCTTTCACGACGCACGACATGTTGACCATGGGTCCACTCACGCCAACGCACAAAAACAGAAGCCAATCGAGTAACGTGTACAGCTTTGTGGAAACAATGAATGTCTCGGCGGGCAGCGCGACGTTTTTGGATAAGCTGCCAAGTTTCATGGCCAATGCATGACTTCCTTGGTCGACGCTGTGGCCGCGGGAATTCCTCTTTCAATCGCTGCAAAATGAAGCCTGACACCCGTGACCAATGATCGGTGCTATCAGTAGCCCAGGGGATGGCAGGCACAGAATCAAGTATTTGCTCACACTTTACGCGCCCTTCCTTTGTCAACATCTGGCCAACATCCAAACCGGGATCCAACTTCCGACAAGAGCTCACAGTACACTCATGCTCACCCAGGGTCGTAAAGGTCAAGGGCACATGGTCAGTGATGCTCATGCAGTTTTCAAACATGTCAAGAGTTTCAGTGGTGCTGTCCGGCCCACTCCAGTTATGGGGCAACATGATGTAATCCAAACACGCTTGCGCGTTGTTAGGCCCCTTCCAAGTGATGATCGGCTGACCACTCTGATCAAAAGAGGCCGACAACACTGCCTTCTTTGACTTGACCACACCAGCCAACCTCAGTGCGTTTGGATCAGCGGGGTGAGTCAAATCGTGATGAGAGCGACGATTGAAAAAGCGACCGTTAGCATCAAACAAGCCAACAACAGGAGTATCAGAATGTATCTCAGCAAGCGCTTCCTCAAGTTGGTCCCACCACGCATTGCACGCTTCATCCGTGTGATCACTGTTGCTCAACGCATGCCCAACGACAAACGCAACAGTAACGGTGTCTGCCTTTACCGTAGTGAGTAACAAGCGTGGGGTCGCAACATGGATGCAAACAGAAGTGAAATCCCAGGAAACGTTGCGTTCCTCATCTCGAAAAAAAGGGATCCGTTTACTGAGCCACAGTTCACATCCTCCAACACGCCTGTCATCAGCAGCAGAAACAACGCGCATGTACGCACCAACGCTCGAGAGGCCAGTGTGCTTTCCACGAGCCTCTTGGATGCCAACAACAGCACAGCCCAACTTGTGAAACTGCTCAGCTGTTAAACAAATCTTGCCTTCTTCCCTCAGGGTCATTGCGTTGTAAGTCGCACACTTCCCGACAACGCGAAAAGACCGCATGGCGCTTGCATCAGCAAAGCCTATGGGAGCAAGATGCCGCGGCACAGACAAACTTGAGAGTTGTCGGGGTTCAACAAGAAAACAAGATCGCGAATCATGCTTAATCACGGGGGGGTACATTGGCAAATCACCATCTCTCAACGAGGAAACCCACATCCAGTGCCAACTATCCTCAGGGAAAACGAAAGAGTCAAGCAAAGAGGGGTCATGCTGCCACGCAATCAGGTTTGAGTCAGGACGTACGGCGTTCGCCAACACATCAGCACATTCGTTCCAAGCATGCGAATTATGCGCGCGAACATGAGTCAAGCACAATGAGCGGCGATTGTGAGCATGCAAAACAAGCGAGCGCACAAAGCCAGCCAGCGGATTGTCAGCAGCAGCACTGGCCAGGCCAGCTGCTGAGAAACCGGCGGTTTCGGAGTCAAAGGAAATCTCAACAGCAACACCAGTCGGGAGACTACAAGCCAAGAGAGCCGCGAAAAAAAGGGCCATGTGCTCTGCAATGGCTGCGCTGAGTTTAGGCTTGGGCCAAGGAAAGCGCTGGTCAAGGCTCACGTTCCCACTAGCAACTCCAAGGCGCACAAGCTTGGGTTCATGGCTAGTCAAGCAACCGGGCAATGCTTGCACCTCACCAAGTGCGACAAGAGCCCAAGTGGCGCTTTCAGCCCCGTCCTTTTGCCGTTTGAATGACCCATCAGTAAACATGTGCACCTTTGCAATATCCTCACATGTCCAAAGTGGAGTGACTTCAAGGGCCGCGACAGTAGCAGCATGCCAAATCACATGGTCAGGAAGCGACTGGCTCAACATGTCAACAGTGAACGCCCTCTCAACAGCATGTCCCATCTGAGGCTGAAAAGGAATATCAACAAGTCTGTTTTGGTGTTCCCAAGACACAAAATTGAAGGAATCTTCAATAAAACAAGCAACGTTGGCATTGCAAATCTCAGAATCTTTAAACAAAAATGGAGGGGAAAAATCCTTGGCCAGTGGCTGTACAGTGTGGCTGGAACCCCTCAGTTCATCTACTGGCGCACGGTTCCGGTAGCTCTGGGAGCTCAAATCATCTTCGTCATGACCAGGAATCAGGTGATCAAGGGCCAAGATTACCGGCTTGCCCCGGCTCTGCTCTGCAAGACCCATAGCAGCGCAAGCATCATTCAAACTGTTGAGGGCATCAGATACCACAACGGGTTCAACCGGCACTGCGCAGCTGTCCATGGCAGCAACGGCATCTGAAACTACAACCCAACTAGTATCACTACAGGGGGCCTGGGGCTGGCCAACATTTGCTATGCTCACATAGCTTTCGCCGACCCTAGGTCGGGATTCAGTACTTTCTTGTATGTTTTGTTTTTGGCCCATTGGCTCTTTTGTCCCTTTCTTACCCACGCCATCTTGGGGGCAGTGGGATTTTCCAGTCAAGACATCTAAGCCTAAACGGATCCTTTCACAAGAGCAGGGCACACGGTCAACGTGCACTGCGAAGGAAAGGTCAACTGCTCTTTGGCCGGCTTGAAACACACTCAGGAATGTGGGATCACCGACGATGGTATGACAAAATTGATGAACCCAAGCTTCACAAGTGGTAAGACCGTGCTGTAAGATCCTATCTTTACAAGAAAACTTCACAGGCACTAAACAATCAAGGCAATTGCCAAACCCTGTAGCAATTGGCAAGTTAGGCTGGAAGAATCTTAATTCAAGATGGTGTGAAAAATCTACCCTTCGATTGCGTCTAGGCCCGTCACTGGCATGCTCATGTTGTGCAACTTCACCAGCAGGAGCATGGGAACCACAGCTTAGGCCTATCCAAAAACTGCCTTGGACTCGTTGTTTTGAGTCTTTTGGCGCTTCTGCATCGGTGCTTCTTTGAGTAACTCCATGCAATCCATCAAAGCCTTCTGCATTGTGCCAACTGTCACATCCAAATCCTGGTAGGCAATTTCTGGTCTCTTGACGCTCTTTGTCCTTGGCGTATCTGCTGCTTCTTCTTCGTCCGCATCTTCTTCCATCTCTGCCTTCATATCTTCGTATGCCTGAAGCGCTGCAGGGGACAATTCGCTGGGCATACCCCCGCGGTCGGACTCCATCAGCTCTTCGATGGCCTGTCTGGCTTGGTGTATCTCGGCAAGGCAGCTCATCTCGGCTTCCGCAAGCTGCTGCATGGTGGACTTGAAGATGGCTATATTCTCTTTGAAACGCTCGGTGGACTTTTCGAGGTAGTCTTTCCAAGCCTCCATGTGCTGAGCCCTGCCCTCCTGGACCTGAGCCAACCTCTTCCGAGCCCCACCAAGAGCTGATGCCGACTTGTGGAGCTCTTTGGTGGTGAGCTTGTGCTTTTGTTTGTCGTACTTGGCCACAATCTCTCGCACAGCTACCGGAGCTTGACCAAAATCTGGGCAAGTCTTCAAAGCATCGATCAGCGTTTTGAAGTCGCTGGCTTGTTGGGAAGAAGCGGGAGCTGTCGCTGGGGCCGAAGCTTGAGCATGGCCATAGGCAGGAGGCCAAGCATGCGGTGGCGGCACAAAGTCTGCCTGACTGTATGCCGGGGGAGGCGCGACTTGGCTTTCTAAGCTTGTTGGCCCTTTCCCTGCATCTTTGGCTTTTCCTTTTGCCATGCCTTTTGCATGGTTCTTTCCCTTGCGCTCCCGCCCACGAGGTGTGGGAGTACGGCGCGGCGACCTGGGTCGCGGCCACTGGTTCCATGGCTGCCATGATGCCTCCACTCCATAAGATGATCCACGATGCCACGAAGTAGGATGGTCCCATCCAACTCCACACTGATTGCAAAAATTGGCTGATTGCTTGTTCCATTGCCGACAGCCGCTGCATTGCCACGACATTGGTAGGGTGTACCTTGGTCGTGTATGATGGGATTCCAAATAGTCAGCGGTCTGCCTTAATGTTGACAATGGCACTTCAAGGCCAAGATGTCGGGCTGCAATTATCTGTGCACGCCCAATGGATCTTCGTCGTCGGAGGTTCCGATGCCAGGTTGGTTCACGCCACACACTCGTGATTGGATACAAGGGCACAAGTGAAAGAGTAACGAGGTATTCGAAGAAACCTCTAAGGCTTCTTTTGAACCGAAACCTTTTCAAGCCCACCCCAAAAACCAAAGAAATCGACCAACCTTTTTGCTTGTTCATTTGACTTGGGCACCTCAGTCTAGACACCTCTTCCATCTGGTCCATGGACCCCAAGACGACGCGGCGAGGCGACCTTCTTCCGTGTTCCGTTTCGCTCGGACCAAGCAAAGGTTTTGCAAACGCGTAGCTCGGTCCCCTGACCCGCGCGCCGAAGATTTTCTTGGACCGGATTTGCATCAGCCAAGGGAATCCTGAGCTTAAGAGGTCCGGTTTGGGTGTTTTTTGTGGGGCTGGTTTTGGGGATGGATGGATCGCGTTGGGATTTCCATGGGTTTCCGGCCAATCTGATGGATTTGAGGGCAACCACTTCGATTCATGCCTGGTGCAGATGGGTTCTTTTGCATGTGCAATACAGGCCACATTTTAACAGCTTAAATTTGTTTCAACATGGATTTTCAAGAGGAACTTTGGTGCCGGATCAGTGTGGGTTTGGATTGCCAGTTGTGCCAGAAGACTTTGCATAATCATATCTACTAAGAATTTGGGCCTTCAATGGGAAGGGTTTGGAGGGTCCAGACCCCTGCTATGGAGGGCCCAAGGATGAAGAGGTTGAAGGGTTCGCATGATTTCAAGGTGCCTCAAGGCTCCTTACTCATCAGCCACATGGATGAATGATTGTTTCCGTGGTGTTTCCTCTTTGTAGACCAAGGCCAAGATTCCTCCTGCATGAGAGATATAGGATCCAATCTTTTTTCAACGAGGAATTCGTTCCTTTCGGCAGCCCAGCTCAGCCCAGCTCTGAGGTCAAACACTTGTCACTACCCCAAAACCCGTTTCCATCGGTCAAACGACGCTTGGACCATCGGTCGGTCAGGTTCGACGGCTTGTTTTCATTGAACTCCTCGCGTGTTGGTGGGTTGATCGAAAGCAGCGGAGGTAGTTTGGTGCTTGCCAGTAACGTCATGTAAGGATATGTAAGGTATACTTGTTATATCCAAGCAACGCTTTATGAGAATAGTAAGGTTTTGGTATGATAAGGATGCTTTCTTGTCTCATATACTAAGAATCAGGATCAGTTTGTTAAATTCTTGTCAAGTATACTGTCCCTCCAACAAACATGGAGGTGGCGTTCACCCCCTAGGTGTAGTGTGTCTTTCTAATTCAATGGCAAGAACAACGGAATAACTTTTAAACACTAGATGCAGCCAGGTCATGGTTTCTTGCTCCGGTTTCTCGTCAGGCAATCCATTTTGAGCCTGGCGGGTTTGCTGAAGAATTCAGAGACTTGGTCAAAAAAGGCACTGAAACACACATGATGGGAAAAACAACAAAAGAAACCACACACTTTCCTTTTTGGAAGCGTTTTTGGTCTCCGAACGTGCCGAGTCGAACCTGAGTCGGGATTTGGTCTCCGCGGAGACGCGGGTCTTTTGGTCGTCACGGTTCCACCCAGTTGGGCTAGGGCAACTTCACTTCCTCAAAAACTTGGGCTTCACCATGTGTGTTTTGTTCCATCATCTTCCAGCATGTTTGTATGGTTTTTGCATGCTTTTGGCCGTCTTTGACCTCCTGGCCGCCCCTGACCGACCGAGTCGGCCTTTTTGTGGTCGAAAAGACGTCTCTTCAATCCTCTTCGTCTCTTAAATCCTATTCGAATTCGGATTTCTGGTCATGTAGGTCCTAAAAATCATGACCATCCCCCATTTGGGGAGGGAAAAACAACCTTTTCATCATTTTATTGATCAAGAGTCGATGTGTGGGATTTTCAAGACCCCCATCCCGAACAACTCGCAAGAATCCTTTTTTCTCTTCCAGGTGTAGTGTGGTTTCATAGACCATGAGAGGCTTCCAGTTCGTGCCCCCCCCGCCAAAAAAAAAGCTCATTTTCTGGTTCCCACGTCTAGTACCACGTCCATATCTTCAACATTCTTCAACCACCTCGCATGAAGACATATTTCCAGCTACCCAGGGGCGAAGCTTCTGGCCGAACGAAGCCTGGGCAAGTCTGGCCTCTGCTCGAATCCTCCGAATCGGAGTCTCCAAGGAGAAGATGCTGGTTCTATGGGATCAGACGTGGAGTCAGAGACTTTGGCGACTCGGCGGTCTGGAGCGGAGGTCGCCCAGAAAGTCGGAGTCGGTCGGAGGGCAGAGTGCACAACAGGTGCAGATTCGGCGTGAGGAGTCTTTGATATCCTACCAAGGGGGCACCAAGTCTTCCATGACAAAAAAGTTGAAAACAGTATTACACGCACCTGAATCAGTTCTTGATAATCGATACTTGTTACTGGTTTCCAAGCTTAATTGAGCATCATATTTTTTGTTAGAGCAATAACCTTCATCAGAGATCGTTGAGCTTCTCGTCCTACCTCGGGTTTGCTGGTTCAGTTCAGTTCTACTAGAGAAGAGAAAGGCTTGTAGAACTCTTGACCTGGTTGATGAAATGGGTAAACCAAGAGCCCTCATCAACTCTTTATCCGCGCCATCGCACTAGGCACCTGTTTGCGGTCGATTTGAGGTGCCTGTTTGAGTTGGCGGCCTTTCTGAAGAGCAGATCCAGTCAGAGCAAGAAGCTGGTCACTTGGATGTAGAAAGAACAAAGTGGTCCATGGTTGTCTGAGTGGGGAACTTCCGTGAGCCAGCAATGAACAGTGAAGACGGGTGAAGACGGGTGAAGAGCACATGGCCAGAGCAAGGTGATTTCACCCTCTCTGCTTGGGGGGAGAAGATCTAGTTGAACTATGTTGAACTCAGTGACCTTCTTGGCACCGGGCACCTCTGAGATCCAAGTCTTCCGGTCAGACACGGCACAAAATGAATTGACCTTGCGGCATGAATGAAGGGGGGTTGCTGAGATGTTGAGGATCTGCAGATCTGGAGAATTGAATCTGCTGAGCACCATAGAGTATACTCAACAGATTGGATGAGGTTCTCAGGTTGGGATTGCATGTCTGGTGAGCACTAATCATAACGTCCTTGAGTTGGAAGGGCTAGGACCGTGAATCTGGTGCATCTGAATCCAGGTTAATACACTTCCGATTCAATCGCATCTAGGATCCAGAAAACCTTGCTTAGTTGTCCATGTTATTGAATTTTCAACTAACAGAACACTTGTCCATGATGGACAACTGCCATCCATTTTCCTGTGGTTTTGGATTCCATTGGTGCTCCACTTGAGCCTCCAACATTCCCGCATGAGAATAGCCAGAAACCGCATACCCACCACCAGACATACCCTTTGATAGAGGTCGGACCCTTGTGATCGGAATTACCCTCCGAACGCGTCACCTGGTGCACTCATCGGATCTCCGAACCCGCCACGTCACAGACTTGAAGCCACGTCACAGACTTGGGCATCTCGGAAAGCATCTCTACGATTGAAGCCCCTATAATATATAACATCCCGGATAGTTCACTTCGCTGTTGGGGACATGTTCAAACCACCGGACCGGCCTCGTGGCGCGCGCCCGCCCGCTGCGCTGGATGGTCTGGCGTCCGCCACGCTCGCCAGACCATCCAGCCAACCTTCTCGGGTCCCTGCTCTCTCTGCGCCTTCATCACGATGTTCGCGGCCGCCTTGCCCTTCACCGCAGTGCCCATGGAAAATCAGGTCCGCCTCTGGGTGGCTCGGCCAGCGGAATTACTGGGAGGTGGGTGAGATCAACAGGGAACTTACTGGGCTCGATATCTGCAAGTTCAGCAGGATTTGCAGGCTCAGGTGTATGCATTGTGTATACCCCACATGAACCCAGCAACAAAACTCTTGGCAAGAGTCGCAAGTGGTGTTTTTGTTCGGGTTTGGGCGAAAAAAGACGGGAATTTGAGGTTGGAGCTCGGTATTACTTTGTTTTGGGGCAATGGGGTACGAAAGTATTTCGAGGAGGAGAACATGCTCAAAGGTTTTTGGGAAGACTGAAGACCCACCTCTTCGACCTCTACCACCACGAACATCAGTGATCTTCTAAATGTCACTATGGGTGAATCCCCGACAGCAAATCTGGGGAATATATTAAATATGTATATAAATATGTTTGATATGGTTTGATATATGTTTCCTGGCAAAAAAAAAAGCAAACCCAGGTCCAAACTCATCGCAAGTCACAAGGGGGTCGAGGTAAAAACTGAAACATCAAGATCCTTCCTTTTGTGAATCAGTTCCTTCATTGCAGAAGACACCCTTTGTTTGCAAGAAGCAAGAAGCTGTTTTTGTTTTTTCCCGATGCCAGAATATGGCAGGAATAATGTCAGGATAGATTGCAGATAGACTGCCAGGATGTCAAACAGATGCCAGACAAGATGCAAAGACGCCAGATGCCGCATAGAATGCTAGAAAAAGTGGCAGAAAACATGTCAGAGTAGATTACAACATACATTTGAGAGAGAATGTCAAATAGAATTCCAGAATATATGGCAGAAAGAATGTCAGATGATCAGAGGCAACTGTTTGAACTGCTGTCAGACCACTCGTGCCAGAACACATATCAGGCACCAATTGTTGGAACCCTCTCAGAACTAATACACCTGTTGGAACACTTGTCAGACAAATGTCAAAAGATGGAACAATTTTACACGAGAACCCATGTCAGAGCAAATGTAGGACCTTGTCAGACATAATTATGCAGACAAAGTTGTCAGAGTGAGTAGGTGACCGAATACATGTCAGACGTCAAAACACATGTCAGAACAAATGACAGGTTTGCTGACAGAAGAAGTGTCAGAAAACGTGTCAGAACACATATCAGGACACATGTCAGGCTTGATGCGAGAGCACATGTCAGACTTGACGGCAGAAATGTCAGAACACATGCCAGAAAGGATGTGAGACCACATTCCAAAATAAAATCCCTTGCCTCTATGCAAGATATGAATTAGAAGAGTGACATACCAGACTTGATGCCAGAAGAAATGTTTGACCATTGTGGCAGCACACGTCGGACGTGTCAGGCAGCATTTGTCAAAACATACCTTATTATTCATCCTTGTTCCAGCCTTGCGTTTCAGGGTGAGGATCACTCGAAGTAAAGTAATTCTATGTTAAAGCTCTTTCCAATCAAGCTGGGCGGTGTTCATCCAAGATCGATACAGATCGCTCGATTTTGAGAGCCCTTTGAGCGTTTTCACAAAACGCCACGCGTTTCCACAGCTCACCACAGCTCACGGTTCCGGGTCAGGGGCGTCGACCCTGTTTTTATGAGCAAGTAGCTACTAGTAACAAGAAGTCTTTCAGATCTTTCTCTCCCTCTCTCCACTCTTTAGTGAGTTGAAGTGATGTCCGACCCCCCGCTTTTTTCAGCGATCTTGCGTGGGGATGCAAATCAAAGGTCGCTAGGCGCCCACGGCCCCACTGATCCGTGGAATGTTCAGCCAATTCAGCGGCAGAAACCACCGAGGTGGTATATCCTTTGTTCACGGTCTGTGGAAGCATCACTGGATATGTGGCCATCTTGGCTTTTCGCGGTTATTTCCGCTCCATTGGAATCCTCGAGGCCGGCTTTGTACGTACGTACACCCTCACCGGCCTCATCATCGTCGTTTTTTTGTTCGTTTGTCGTGCTGGGTGACATGTCCTCCCTTGCGGTGGAGTGGACATGGAAATCAAAAAGAAACAATTAGATGCTTAACAAACCGACTACACATACGCCACAACAAAAAGATACATGGTGATTTGATGTCATTTGTGTTCAGTTTGGTTTTTGATGTTGTTACGTTGTTGTTTTGTAGCTAAAAAAGGCTATATCGGTGTCTTACAGGATGCTTGTTTCCTTTTTGACTATCCCTCACGTTTCACGTTTCAGGCGGCCACTCGGGGTCCTGGGGTCCTGGGGTCCAGGCACCGGAACAAGACGAATCCGCCCCCCGTGGGTGTCACAACCGCGGCCCGTTTTGGCAGGGCCTGACTGTCGGCCTGTGATGCAAAGAAGAAAAAAACACTCGCAAGAAAACAACATCTAAACATAAGTTTTTGATATCTTCGGATGGTGATCAGTGTGAACCTGACACTTCCCTGCTCTCTTTTGCAGCTCTCCATTTGATTCCATCAGGATCAGTTGCGGTCCATCAGCTTTGACCACACCAGAAGCCATTGCTGCGATGTGGGCCACAGTGACCATGGCCGGACCATCATGTGTGACAGAGACTTGGCCTTTTGAAGAACGTGCCGGGTTATTTGCTCAGTTTTTTGCCGTTTTTTGCACAGGTTCGCCGAACAAAGAGTGGTCTGATGGAACTGCAGCTGGAGTGATCGCAGAACTTTTCACCAGCAGAGGGTAATTTGCCAACTTGTATCAAGAAAACTCGGGTATCCTGCATGTAGTCACCAGTAACAAGTGCCGCTCTTTTTTTTAGCTGGTGAAAGCTGAGAGGTGCCGCTACAAGGTCCTAATGGCTCTGGCGAATTTGGTTTGTTGTGGAATGGCTCGGTCGTTCCGTGAGTGAGTTGGGGAGATGGACGTTCCAGGATTGGACCCAGTGAAAGGGCACCAAAAAGGCTATGAGAAGACCCCCCCAGTGAAAAGCACCAAGTTCATCCAAGTGTTCAATTGATTCGCGAAAGAAAACATGTTTTACATGCATGTAGAAACCATTTGAATATTACATGGAACATCTGAAGATGAACACCTGACATGGAACATTTGAATAAATATGAATATGTAGGAATGTACACATGGAACATTTGAACATGTTTCATTGGTTTTCACATGACTTTTATATATGTATAATCGGATTGTTCCAACTGGATGCGAACCTGATACCGACGCCTTGCCTATTGGGTCTTAGAGTCTTAAAGTATCTCCACGTGGCTGCCGCTTCACCATTTCATCTATGATCACAGACCTCAGATGGCCTCAAATCCCTTGGTCTCATGGCATTTCGCCATGGGATTTCTTCCAGGATCATAGATGAGATGGAATGAAATGGGATTTCTTCCATGATCATCCGTGAGGATTGCCATTTTCAACATGACACCTCAAATCCCTTGGTCACAAAGTCGAGAAGAATCGAGACACGACCGACACGAGCGGGGAGGAGAAGTGGTGACGGCCTGCGTCTCGAGCTGGTTCGGCAGCCTGGAAGCCTTCGAACGATGCTGTCAGGGAGAGGTCTTGGAGGCTTTGGCCCCTTGGCTTAGCCACTTGAACGACTTCATCCGTGTAGAACTTGAAGTACTTCATGAGTCATGAAGGTGACACCGTAGTGATACATGATGATACATGATGATACATGTATGGATGGGTCATAAATGAGGCCAGGTAAATACATGTGCACTATTCCACACGTGGATGATTTGGGAACTTCAACTCATGCCTTCCACGACTCAAGACCGTCGAAGCGTATCTTTTTTCTCTTGACTGTCCCACCGAGTATCTAGTGACTCTGGTGGACTCTGGGCACAAGGTTTAGGAACATCCATGGAGATGGACTTGATGAATCTTTGGAGGCCTTAAGTGCTTTGGAGGCCTTGCATTTCCCAGCCTTTTTGAGAGTAACCCGGCTTTTCCCATGCGCCAGCGTCTTCTGGGTGACCCTAAATCCATAGCATCCGGAGAATGGTGTCTTCTGGGGATTCATCTCCCTGATGGTGGGGTCCCAAATTCCACAAACAGTCCAGGGCTTCGCGCTGACATCTTCTCACACACCACCAAAAAAGTCTGTCGTACTATGAAGATGTCCCAATTTCCTTGGAACTCTTGCTGAAAACCCGTTCTCATTCTCCTTTTTTGGGCAGGTCTGCGACTTGCGCTACTCTGTCTTCACGCGCAGCTGGACCATTTGTATCGCCAGCCCAGTCTTATGGGCCTCCCTGGACTTAGCTGCGACCTGGGTGGCCATCGGTGTGTGGTCCAAAGCCATCGCTTGGCTCCTCGACTCTGGGCGCAAAGAACAGCCGAGTCCCTGAGCATCCTCGGTGCGTGGTCACCGGTCAGAGGAGGGCTGAGGTGTTCGTTTGTTCTTTTGGTTCCGATGCGGTGCATGTTTGGGCTTGTGCAAAAAAGCCGGATTCGGGTGGATGATGCAAGAATTGTTTATATATATATATATATGTTTTTGTGTAAGTATGCAATTGCTGGTTTTGATCTCATTTATTAAATATATATATATATATCATGATATATCACGATATATATATATATATATCGTAATTTATCAGAAGGGGTGGCCATGGGGCCTGAGTTTTTGGTTTTCTGAATTTGTAAACAACTTTTCACAAATACAATCAACATCACAAAAAAAAAGTAGAATCAAAACTACAAAAAACGTTGAATAATTTGCAGTAAAAAAACAAAAACTAGAAAAACAAAACAAAACCTTGGGAAAACCAATAACAACCTAGAAAAACAAACACCTTGGGAAAACACACAAAAAACAATTCTGAGAGACTCTTGGCTGGATCCCCTTTCCTCAAGACTTCCCCAGATGTTTTTTTTGGTTTTCCCAAGGTTATTTTTTTTGTTTTTTTCTTTCTTAAGAGGGGGGTCCAGCCAAGAGTCTCTCAGACTTTTTTACCCAAGTTTTTTGTTTTTTTGGTTTAGCATCTGAGCCTACTTCTCACCTCAAGGCATTTGTTCTTGTTTCTTACATCTGAAACCGTTTGAGCTCAACACTCCCTTTGTCCTTGTCCAAATCTCTATATACAAGTCTGCTTGCATTAACTGCTGACTGGTATCAATGTGGTTGCCACTTGCATTTCCAAACAGCTTGACATGCACTTGCGATGACACTGTCCTTTACATGAAACTGTTGGGAATCTTTGCAAGCGTAATTATGTGCTTTTTGATGTTGTTTCTGCTGTCTAATTTCAAAGTCTCCTCGGTTGACGCATCTTGTCGCTCAAGCTTTTTACATCTTCGTCATCTTTGTGTCTTGTTGGCTTTTCCTCTGTGTCCACATGGCTGATCTGGAATTGGGCCGCGGTGATGGGTTCAATCGTGATCTCGGCGGACAAGACGGCGCCCTTACCTTCGCCGAAGCCCTGGGCCAGGTCAATTGCCAGAAGCTCGTGGGACTTCCTATTTAGGTCAATCTCTGTGTTATTGCTATTTGGTTCAACCTTCAAGCATGTGAGCCTAAGTCTCACCTAAAGGCATATGTTCTTTGCTCTTACAATGAAAGCGTCTGAGCCCAACACTCCCTTTGTCCTTGTCGAAATCTCCATGTACAAGTCTGTGCATTAACTTCTGATTGGTATCAATGTGGTTGCCAATTGCATGTCCAATCAGCTTGACATGAAACTGTAATGACACCTTCCAATTTACATGAAACTGTTGTGAATCTGTGTGAGCTGTAGTTCTAATTCAATGCTTGTTGCATTTGCTTCGGCTTTGTAATTTCGAAGCCTCCTCGACTTGTGCATCTTGTAGCTCAAGCGTTTTACATCTTATTCTGCCGAACTTCTAATTTTAATTCCAACTCCTTTCTATTTCAGCTCTCATCTAATTTCAAATAGGTTATAGTTATAGTTCAATACAAATTTAGTTGAAATTCGGTTTTAATTCAGTTCCATCTTAGCTCAAATCTAACTTAATTCTACCTAATTCTATTCTAGCTCTAGTCTATTTAGTTTAAGAAAACACATGCTACAAAACCCTGTCTTTTTACAGTATTTTTTGCACTGGAGTGCTGGGAACAAGGCAACAACTATTGTTTGGAGTAAACAGATAGATTTATTTATTTACAGTAATCATTGGAGATAATATATAGACATATTAAGAATGTTTTATGTGCACGCTTCTAATTCAAGAGCTTCCCTCTAGATCTCTGGGGATGATCATTTCTACAATAAAAAATATATAAAAACTTTCATTTCAAAAGCTTTCCTCTAGATCTCTGCAAATGGTCATGTCAATTTAAACATGCTATATATCAATAAACAAATTATTCTTTCAAGAGCTTTCCTTGCATGAAAACACACATATATGGGATTTCAACTCGCAGAAATCTAGAAGAAAGCTTTTAACATACAAGGTTTCTATATAGTGATTAAATCTAAAAATGATTATCTGCAGAGATCTATAGAGAATATTTTGTAACATAAAAGCGTCTATATACAACCTTTCCAAATCTAAGCATAATTATAAGCAGAGGTCTAGAGGACAATTGTTAAAATAAACACTTTTATGGCCTGCTTTGTTCCTTTGTCTAGTTCAAAACCATCTGAATGACTGATTGCTGCTTCCAAAACAATAACATGACCCTGACTCAGGAATACATAATATATTTGTTCATATAGACAGAGCAGGAATAGATTATATGTGTGTTTATATGGAGAGGGGCTGCCACTGAAGCATTTACCTAAAATTTTGGAAAAACCAAAACCCAGGCCCCGTGACCACCCGCTCTCTAATTTATATTGATATATCATTTGATATCATTTGGTTGGTGATGAAGTTCAGTCTGCTTGGGATGAAGGGCTGTTACGGCTGCGAGGTTGTGGGAGAACACCGAAGATCACGACCAGCAATCGCTCATCACGCAGATCATAGTAGCCGGTTCTGTTGTTTCCTGCCATCGGACCGGATTCCAGCAACGTTTGGTTTTCTGATGTAATTGTTTTTGTTCAATCAACAGTTCAGTCAAAAAGCTTTCAATCTTGACCCTAATGATGTTGATCAACGATGGTTTATATAATCAGTGGTCGGTGGTCGCCAAGTTTTGAGACAAACTTCAAGAAACAACAAAAACATGATATTTTTGTTCAATGTTTTTTTTTTTTTTTTTTCCGACCGTGTCTCAACTTGGCACAGATCGAACACGCGTTTATTTTTTTCAGGGGAAAGGAGTGTTACGATGTGCTAGCAGCTATGATATGGTCCACGTGATTTGTGGATGAATTCTGCCCAAACCCCGGAGCGTCCCCTCCTATGGGACTGGAATCATTACATCTACCCCATATAGAAAAGGATCCATGGTCCATGGTGGCGTAACTCTGCCATACCAGCCCAGGATGGCTTCTCTTGTTGGTTGTTGCTGAATCCACTCTTTGTGGACTACGTGGTCTTCTTGTCGCGGCGCTACTCAAAAGAGGCCAAGCCTTTTCGAAGAGAGCTGCTTCTCAATTTGCCACTTCGGCTTGAAAACTGCGACCCCTCCCACAACAAGGGCTCTGTTGAGTTGGGGTGGAACTGGTTCCTCCTCTTTCACCTCGTTTTCCTTCCCAGAGAGGCGTTGGAGCTCCAAAAAAGCCCTGCGCAGCGTTCTTCTCCGTGCCCAGCAAGTCGGAGAGTAGCATCCACACCCTCCCCAGATGTTTGGTCGAAGATCAGATGAACAGAACCCATCCAGGTCACCCGACGAAACGATGTTCTGAGTCGACGAAAACATGAGCTACACGGAAGGCCCGACGAAACAGAGTTCTCCGGACGAGCGGCGGGCTGCGGGTTAGACACTATGTACTCGTAATGTTTCATGGGTGTGTAGCTCAAATAGGAAGACCTCCCAGTTCAACCCCCCCGGAAAGGGGAAAATAGACCAGTCTACCCAGCCAGGGCCAGGAGGTCTCCCTATATTGAAGTCACTTAAAATACGCACTCAAAAAAGCAACACACACTTGGCCCGACTTTGTGGTCTGCACATGGACATGAGTCTAGAGCTAAGCCGATGGTTGAGCGAGGCTCACCTCGAGGAGAGTTTCTCCCTCCACAATGGTTTGTTTTCTACATTTCTCATGTTTCAGATCGTCACAGCAAATCCACTTCAAAAACATCGGTGAACTGTATGACTCTGTCACACTGCATACTAGGTCATTCCATATCATTTCTCTCAGCCAGGAATCACAAAGGGGTGCCGAACTTGGGAGGAAGGCGGGGTGCCCATTATTGACTGACTGGATGGGACTAAACACCACCCCTTTGCAACTCCAGCATTTCTTTGCGTGAGTCCCTTCATGGGGCCAGGTTGATGCATATGTTGGACATCCGATTCAGCCCAACAGACTCCAAAACCCATTTGCTTAGAATCGGGGAGAAAGTCCTGCAACAGACACAAAACCCAAGGATTCCCAAGGTGTCCTGAAACGAACTTCTCCTTGAGCAGTAGCGGTATGGCTGACGCAACCCTTTTTTTGCCGCAGCCAAAGCTTACCAAGGCAAGTGATGCTGATGTCGATGCCTCTACTGGGTCTCATTGTGGGATGCCTGGGCTTACAAAAACTAAAAACGCATTGCTTGTTTCTCTTAGCTTATAACTTTTAAATATAACGAGGGCATAATCATCAAGCCGGAACTCCATGTCCAGAACCGATCTGCAGCTAGGATTCTACCTGATCTTGTTTCTGTGGAAGCTGCCACCAGAGATTCAATCAGTCATCTTCGCTGGCTTTTTGCTTTTGCTCACTACCTGTTCCTTCCTCATCAAGGCTTTATGGCCCCAACCCCCTCCATCCAGGGCGTGCGGCGTATCGGAGGGCCATAGCTTGTGATGTCAAAAAGGGCGTGCAGCGGCTGGGTGTGGGGGGCCGGCTTTGAAAGTCGAAAGCCATGGTGTAAGCCATGGTTGTAAGTCCTTGAAACCATAAGCCAACACCGTGAAGAGGTACAAGAGTCCTGGCAGTAAAGCTTGATGCCAACACCGTGAACGATCAACAACATTTGATTGTCAATATACATATATGTATTCCATTTACCCATGTATACATAACTCTTCCAGTCCCTTGCTGGGACAGTTCCGTCACCTCCCGAGCGGTACAAATGGCAGACCCAACCATGAGCAACAGCTTGTTGTTTTCGCCATTTGGCGAGAAGACTTTGCACACCAAATACCATTCTTAGACACTCCATGTGTGGAACATCTGCCTCTCAAGTAGGCCTCTTTTCAATCAAAGCCAGTCCATGCCAGTCCTGTCTGTATATCTGTGAATGCAAAAACCGACGCAGTGGAGATCCAGGTACCTGGACCAGGGCTGCGAGGTTGGTTGAAGTCTTTGGAACTGGTTTCCTATATTTTATCGCAGTCTTTGGCGTTCTTCAACAAACCCTATACCTGGATCCACAGTCTCAGCGAACACTTCAGTCACTTTCTTCCACGCATGGAAGGCTTGGCGAAGTGTCGGTCACGAATGAGCGCACCTTCTTGCGAGGACGGGGAGCCTTTGTTCGCAGCAGGTTGTGTGTGGGGACCGCTTTGGAACGGTTTTGTATGGTTTTGTCGTGCTGCCGACCTGAAAATGGAGATGTCAACACACAAAACCCTAAAGCATCCTATAGAGCCCTTTTTCAAGCAGCTTCACTTCGGCGCCGAAAGAGTTCCCTTTCTTCGAATCATGTCCAGTTTGGCCAGCAAAGGTGGAGCGTTCCGGCGTTGGTTTGGGAAGCAAGCCGTGGAGATCTTAGCAATTCAAACCTGGGACGGCCTCTTCATTTTTGTCGACGTGAAAACACGGTTTCACAGGTCATTGGACATCCCAAAAGTTCACGTGAGTCCTCCAACCTGGAAGGAATCTGCAGGCACTGTTTGCAGGCACGTTGTTTGATCCTATCAACAGAAAAAAACAGTCCAGTCCGACCCACATGTCGGGTTTCGAAAAAAAAAAATAATGATATCCGAACCGAGATGCGCGTGACATTGGTGACATGGCCTCAGATGGCCCAGCGATGGCCCATCGCTGGTGAAGGGTAGGAAGAAGGTGTGATCAACAAGAATGGAACATCTCCGATCATCTCCAGTATCATTTGGGACTGGACAAGATCAATCGGGGTATTTGAATGAAACATTGGGTCTTTGATGGTCATTAGGTGAAAAATCATAATGATGATTCGTGAAGTTAATGCGCAAGACAGATCACCACAATTGCAAGACAGAACTTCCTTCTTCGGATCTGGTTGCCTGGAGCGCCAGTCCCCCGTGCGCCATGGACACGTCTGGAGCTAGCTCGGGAACGTTCTCTGGCCACTCAGGACATGTGCCTCGGGTGAAGAACAGTGGCCAGTTTTTTGGGGGTTCGGGACAAGGCCAGCTGGGCATTCAAATGGTTGTGCATCCTTCCGAAAGTAGCTCTCCTGAAGGTACATAATCACTCTGCAAACCTCCCTAATTAAGCACCAAACCTATGAACTGAACAGAGCTATGTGGATCCTGATGATTTTTGGATTTGGAGCTTGGAGGCAGCCTTTTCCAATAAACAGTCATAATCAGCTCAGTCAGGACTTCAAAGTCACCGTGATTTTCCACCTGTTCTTGGCAGATTGAGAATGCTTGAAGCCGCCTGTGAGCGGTTTTTCAAATGAAGTGCGCACGTGTTTGTCTCGTTTTCTCGGATTGCAACTTTGCCATTGATGGCACGATGTATGGCCTTAGATCGGAACACTGGCCCCAGGTTCTGCTCCAGAGGTTTTCGTCTCTGGAGAATACAATCGATGGGGAAACACCTGGAATTAGTAGCAATGGCCTCCAACCTACTAGCGATGGCCTGCACCTAATAGCAATAGCCTCCAACCTACTAGCGATGGCCTGCACCTACTATCTCTGGGGAACACAAGCTGCCAGAAACTGCCGTCTCTCAAGTTTCCTTCAGAAGGCCTTCCCCAGAACTCTGCCACCTGGGGTCTTGCACCCGATGGGACACATCATATATCATCAATTATTGTGAATTTCGAACCTTTCGGTCACTGAGGAACCAGTCTTGACCCACTCAGGTGTGTTCACGTCCGAAGCCACGAGTGTACGAGGCCGCAAGGGTGGTGTAGGGTGGGTCACCCGTGACCTGAGCCATAGAAGCAGTGAGGACACTGCAGGGCGAGGCGCCCGACCGTTCGTACCAACCTTCAGGTGAGCTGTGAGTGGAAAACGCACGCGGCTGTGCGAGGGAAGGAGGATCTTTTGTTGCTACCTTTGTGTCAATCACATTGGTAGCGGAGCTACCGCTAAAGCTCCAGACAACACCTGACCCTTGTGCTTGGTTGTTGTTGACTGCGTGGTTGCGTGAGTTGGGTTGATTCATTGGTTGGCCGCAAGGCAGTCGACAGGTTGCACATTGATTTGGTGGTGTTGTCACAGAGTTGTTGAGCTGCGGTTTCCAGGGAGGAAACAGCCCAATGCCACCGGAAGGTGATTCAGCAGGCTCCAGTTCCTCCTCAGGAGGATTGAGCAATCTCCCATGGAGCCAGGTCCCATCTTTCAAGCCTGGGGAGACAGACCTCACTGAATGGTCGCGGAAAGTAGAGTTCCTGGCGTCACTATGGCCTCCAGAACAACTACACCTGCTTGCCCCACGAGTTGCACTGCAATGTGAGGGATCAGCCTTTCAGAGAGTTGCAAGGCTGGACCCAACAAAGCTGCGTGTTGGAAGTTTGGAGGGAGTGAGGGCCATTGTGGAGGCCCTTGGAGGGATTTGGGGAAATTCCTGATTGGAGGACAAGTTTGAAAGGTTTGAGCGTGCAATATACAGCACGGTCCAAAGAGCCGACGAGACCCATGAGAGCTATCTAGCTCGGCACGATCATCAATTCGAAGAGTTGCTGAGCATGAAGGTCGGCATGGATGAGTTTCGTGCATACATCTTGCTTCGCAACTCAGCCCTGAGCTCAGAAGACAAGAAGAGACTGATTGTTGAATCGCAGGGTTCACTGGAGTACAGAGAGGTGGTATCCAATCTGAAGCTCCTGGGGAGTCGATTCTTCCATGAGGTCCACTCCAGCGGAAAACAGAACAATCCAAGGACCAAAACCTATGAGGCCAATGCGTTCATTGCTCAAGAAGCTGATGGTCACGACCAAGCACCCGACGAGCCCACCTACAATCTCGATGATTGGACCGAGGAAGAATGGATTGAGAGTCTTGCAAATGATGGTGACGAGGACGCCGCCATGATCATGGAGTATGAATCCACAATGTTGGACGCAGTGCAAGACAACGAAGATCTAGCATTGACACAATCATCATACATGGATGCCCGTCGCCGCCTGTCAGAGCGCTTCAAAAGCCGTGGGTTCTGGCCAACAAGTCAGAACAAAGGCAAAGGAAAAGGGAAAGGGGGTGAAAAAGGAAAGCGATCCCCCTACTCCTCAAAGTTTTCTGGCAATAGAAAGAGCCTCCAGCAGAGGATCATGGAGAGCAGCTGCAGGATTTGTGGCCGAAAAGGCCATTGGAAGGCTGAATGCCCACAACGTGGATCTCAGTCGGTCCTATCGACAGCTGTTGCTCCTACACTGGTGACAGTGAATGATGAGCAGGACGCGCTGCCACTGGAGTTCATGGATTTGCCAGAGCTGACCGAAGAGACGCTCAACGCCACTCAAGAGAATACGAAACAAGTTTTGTGTGTTTGTGAATCAAGGGACACCGGTGTTCTGAAGGGTTTGTGGGAGACCAATGAAGGGGAAATCATTGATTTAGCCCACAAAGGGGAAATGATCACCGAGTGTGAGAATTTTGATGTCAGGACTAGCTTGCCAGAGAGTGCGTTTGCTAGCACCGCCCAATCACCTGAAGCCAAGTCGATGCATGACACCGAAGCCAGTGCATTCTCGAGCTTTTCAACTCGCGATGCCCTGGGAATCGTAGATACAGGCGCTACTAAGACCGTCATAGGAAGCGGTTTCGTAGCCAATCTCCTAGCCGCACTAAGGCCAGAGGTTCGGAAGCAGGTCCAAAGGTGTCGTTGTTCAGTGGTTTTTCGGTTTGGGAATCAAGGGACACTTGAAAGCAAGCATGCACTCGTTGTCCCAATCGGACCGCTGAAGCTCAAGATTGCCATAGTGCCAGGCCAGACACCTTTCCTGCTGTCGAATACTCTGCTCCGAGCCATCGGAGCCACCGTAGATATAGCTGGTGAAGTGATCAAAAGCACTCTCTTGAAGCGCAACATTCCAATTCAGCTGAATGCCAAGGGTTTGTTTTTAGTTGATCTAAATGATCTGATCACACCCACCAGTCAAGATGCCGAAGCTGAACCTGCCGAGACCTTCGCCACTTTGAATTGCAAAAGCTTGCCAAGTGTCTCTGTCCAGAAGCCTGGACAAATGCAGTCGGAAACCAAGACCATGATGAAACAGAACGTTCAGGTGAGGACAGAACAAGCAGAATCCAACAGTTCGAAGCCGCCATGCCCGAATTAACAAAGACCCATACGAACACAAAGAAACCAAACGAACGTCCGAGTGTTCGCGGGGGTGAGAAAGTCTCATTCGAATCGGTTCCAGGGGGGGTCCAACCCGGTGTCATCCGTTTTGGGTTCAAGACCGGATCTGTGCAATCACACACGTGTGACCATCCCATTCGTTCACCTGTGCCGCATCACTATCATGCCGACCTCCGAAGCAGCCGCTCTGAGTGCCCGCTTGGCACGTGTCATGGGGGAAGCAAAGAAGGAAGAAGCCCTCGATCAGCTCGAAGCCTTCAAGCTCCTATCACTGGACGAAATGGGCCAAGCCAAGATCGATTTCGGATCAGCCCATCTCGGTCGGACCTACTCGGAGATGTGGGAAAAGGAGGGCAAGTATGTGAAGTGGTTCCAGGCAAGTTACCACTCGTCGAACAAGGTCAACCATCAGAAGTTCATCCACTACATCTCACTGAGGGTGACTTATGCCGAGCACCAACTGGGTCTGAACAGTCAAGACCTGCAGCCATCACCAAGTCAGAGGCCACTTCATCTGGCTATCAAGAGCAAGGCCAAGGCCAAGCCGATTCAGGAAGTGACCCCACAGGACTTGGCAGATCTTGCTGAGGACGAATCCTGGGAACCAGTTCAGGAGATCGAGATCCAGCCAGAGATCTATACACGGAGATGGCAGCCATGGACACCCGCCTTCAGACCATCGAAGGTGCGATGCAGGAGATCATTGCCCACCTCCGGGCTTCATGAGCTCGTCATGGCTAGACTCCTTCGAGGAAGCTGATATACATGTATCGTCCATGTGCCAAAAAGATGTCAGTCCAGGTAAGACTCACAGTCTGTCCCATAAATTCCATGCACTGGTACAGCAAATCTCGAAGGAAGCCAGTCTAGCAAGGTGTGATCCAGTGATCTCGAACGGATGCAGCCGTCTACATTTGCTGGAAGTGTTTTGTCATGAGGCCAGTGAACTGGCGAAGCAAGTCCAATTGCTGGGCGGCAGAGCCAACCGTTTTGGAAGGGCGCAGGGGGACCTCAAAACCAAGGAGGGGAGAAGTGTTCTGTTTCAAATGGTGTGGAAACAAAGACCCCGTCACATATGGTTCAGTCCCACCTGTGGACCATGGAGCGCATGGAACACGTTCAATGAAATGAGATCAATCCAATTGTGTGAACATGTTCAACGAGAGAGAGAGAGAGTCACACTTGATCGAACTTGCGCTAGGAGTAGTCTTGCTTCGCATGTCACGTCAGCTAGGAAACCACATGCACTGGGAGCAGCCACGAAAATCCATCATGTTCAAGACCCCACTCCTGCAAGAGCTGTATTCATATACTCAGGAAGCCAATTTCGACATGTGTCGCGTAGGCCAGTTGACATGTCCAGAAACGAACAAACTCATACAAAAGGAGATGGCTGTAAGAACGACATCGCAAGAGATGTATGCCTCGTTGCATGGCCGGGTGTGTCGTCGAGATCATGAGCACAGACCCATTGCCGGATCCGTGACAACGCCTCTCGGGAGAATCACCGTCAGCAGCTATACAGACAAGTAGCTAAGGTGATGTTGAAAGTGAAACGTGAGCCATGGGTCACTGCCCTTGTAACCAGAGGAATAGATCAACCGAGTGAGGAAAGTGCATCCAAGCGAATCCGTGTGAGTTCTCCCACGCAGAAGTCCCAAGGTGGGCGACTGCCACCAACACCCCTGGAGCAATTGTCGAACGAGTGCAAGCGCCGCCGCATTGACGGCAAGACGGCCGAATCGCAGAGTATGAACATGTCACCTCAGAGACAACTAGAAGAAATCATCAAGGACATCCAACCAATGTTGCCAAGAGTAGGGAAGACTTTTATCACAAACCACCAAATCTTGGAGAGGCTTCAAAACATGTTCCCCGAAAAAGAAATCAAGAAAGTTCAAGAGTGTAAGGGATCAGATCGAACATTACCACCACCAAGGGATTTGGTAAAGAATGAGGCCCCATATCGTCGTGCCATCATCGTAAGCCGAATAGGGGGGGTAATCCAAGTAGAAAAGGACTGGGAATACTGGCAAGACCTGTCTCATCGGCAGCAAGTCCGCCCAGCACATCCCGCAAGAGTCAATATCACAATGTATGCATGTTTGCCCCAATCCAAGTCAGAAGCATCAGGTGATTCGACCGAACAGAATATGAGTCCCGAGGCAACGGGAACAAGCATCGAGCCGCAGGAGGCAACCGTCAGCCTGCCAAGCAGTGACCAAGCACCTGTCACAGAGCTGGATCCGGATCAGACCAAAGTGACAGGAGCGAGTTCGAGTCAACTCCATATGCCGAGCTTTGACCATGGCCCAAAGTTCAAGACCATATCAGCCGAAGAAAAATCGTTCTTGCTGAAATTGCATCAGAACCTAGGACACCCTCATGGTCAAAAGCTGTGTTCAATGCTGCGTCAACAGGGGTACTCACCCCGATTGTGTCAAGCTGCCATGGACCTAAGTTGTTCCGTATGTCAGAATACTAAGGAACCCAAACATCAAAGACCTTCTACAATCAAACGTGAGCTAGACTTCAACGACTGTATTGGGATAGATGGTGTTGTATACACGAATCTGGCAGGAACAAACTTCCACTTCTATCACATCATCGACTATGGAACAAACTACCAGGTAGCATGTGCAAGCCCAGGTAAAAGCAGTGATGATGCAATAGACAAGGTGCTCAATGGATGGCTCCAATGGGCAGGGGCTCCGATTGAGATTCACACAGACTCAGGGACGGAATTCACATCCAAGGAATTTGTCACTTTTCTAGGCCAGTTCAACATCAAAGCAATAGTTACCCCACCAGGTGCACACTGGCAAATCGGAAAAGTAGAAAGACATGGTGGAATCCTACAGGAAATGCTCAAGAAGTATGAACAGGAACATCCAATAACGTCATACACCAACCTGCAGACAGCACTATCGCACTGCACTTCTGCCAAGAATGCACTGAGCCAGAAACAGGGATACTCCCCAGAAACTCTTGTTTTTGGAAAAGGGTCCAGAATTCCAGCATCAATCTCATCGGACGAGCAATTGCCATCGCACCTCCTGGCAGACGATGACACCCAGGAAGGAATCAGATTTCGAGAAAAGCTGGCATACCGCGAAGCTGCACGACGAGCTTTTCACTGTGCAGACAACAGCTCTGCGTTGCGAAGAGCTGTTCTCCGGCGAAGCTGTCCTCACCGAGGATCCTATGACAGGGGAAACTTGGGTGATGCTATGGAGACAGACTCCAACCCAACGGGGGTGGTTTGGTCCAGCCAGAGTCATCCAACAAGAAGGTCCCCATTGTCTTTGGTGTAATCACGCAGGAAGCTTGGTAAAGACAGCCCCTGAACATGTTCGACCCGTAAGTGCCATGGAAGCCCAGCATATCCCCAGAGCTCTAAGTCCGATCGCAGGGATTGAAGGAGAAGATACACAAAATGCCAACATTCATGAACAAGCACCCGCAACTCCACCAGAGAGCCAAGAAGATAGAGCCAGATCAAGAGCCCTCGGTTCCAGAGAGTCAAGTGTCTCCAGCGAGCCGACAAAGCATCGAATTGCCGAGTGACCCCGGCGGTCATCAGGATGCAGCAAGTGTGCCGGTCCCAAGCGAAGCATCCGATCTCAGTGATGAACTCGTATGTGACTCCCTACTAAGTGTCGAAGATCAGGTCAACTGGTGCCAAACACAAATAGACTCAGAAGCCGTAGGATGGAAAGCTGAAGTCCTGTTTCCCCAAGAAACAATGATGAAATGGGATGAAAACTCACCAGCAACAGATCTTATCATGATGACTACCACCACCAAGCGTGACCGAACAGAAGTAAAGATGCACCAATTGTCCACCGAAGAACAAGCTCTCTTCCGTCAAGCAAAGGAAAAGGAGATCGCAAATTGGTTAAACACAGGGACGGTGAGTAAAATCTTTCGGGATCAGCTGTGTCCGGAACAGGTAATGCGTTGCCGCTGGATATGCGTATGGAAACCCCTTGATGCTGACGACCTTCAAACCGGATCAACTGAGAACGTCAGACCAGGACCAAAGACCCATAAACCGAAAGCACGTCTAGTAGTCCTTGGATATCAAGATCCCCAGTTAGACAGCATACCCCGGGACTCGCCGACACTTGGGAAGCAATCCAAAATGCTCTTGTTGCAAGCAATATCATCCATGGGATGGACTCTGAAAAGCTTCGATATCAAAGCTGCATTTTTGCAAGGCAAAACGCAGGAAGATCGAGTTCTAGGCCTGGAACCTGTTGAAGAACTTCGAAAGGCATTGAAACTTCAACCCAATCAAATCTGCAAACTCGAAAAATCAGCCTACGGTTTGATCGATGCTCCTTATTTGTGGCATAAGGAATTGGATCGGACCCTTCGTGATTTGAACTTCATTCCAGCACCCTTCGACCCATGCACATACGTACTATACAAACCAGGACAAAGCAAAATTTCGGGGGTCCTAGGAGTTCATGTTGACGATGGACTAGGTGGAGGAGATCAATACTTTGAAGAACAAATCTCAAAGCTAGAAGCCAAATTCCCATTTGGATCAAAGAAAGTAGGTCAATTCACGTTCACTGGTGTTGAGATGAACCAACAGGCAGACAAAAGTATCATCATGTCCCAATCCAAGTATGTAAGCAAGATTGAGCCAATCCACATGAATGCAAGCAGACGAACATGTCTGACGGATGAAGTGACCTCCGAAGAGAGACACTCGCTCCGTGCACTTGTGGGAAGTCTTCAGTACGCGAGCATCAACACGAGACCGCATCTTTCAAGTCGACTAAGCTACATCCAAAGTGAGATCAACAAAGCCACGGTCCAAACGTTGCACGATGCCAACCGTGTACTTCATGAAGCAAAACGATACAAAGACACGTGCATCAGAATCCAACCCATCCCAATCAAGGATCTCAGATTCTTGTTATTCTCGGACGCATCATTTGCGTCGGCCAAGAGCCCAGAAAGTCACACAGGCATGATCATCTTGGCCACCCATAGGGATATAAGTGAGAACTATCAATGCCCAGTCAGCCCATTGTCCTCGGGTTGCCGTAAGATCCAGAAAGTAGTTACGAGTACTTTGTCAGCCGAAACAACTTCGCTCCAAACAAGCTTAGACCAGCTATCTTGGATGAGACTCTATTGGGCATGGATCCAAAATCCCCAAGTCAATTGGAAACGACCACATGAGGTTTTTAAGAGTGAACCCAAACCAATCCAATCTACGACAGCCTTAGCCCAGTGTTTGCCACGATCAGTAGCTGTCACAGATTGCAAATCTCTGTATGATTTGGTTACCCGAACTGCTCAACCAAATTGCCAGGAATTCCGTACACAACTTCAAGCAAAGGCAATAAAAGATTTGCTATCCGAAGGCATTCAATTAAGATGGGTTCATACAGGAGCTCAGCTCGCTGATGCACTAACTAAGGTGATGCAAGGAACTTTCCTCCGATACACTTTGCAACGAGGCATGTATCAACTAAATGACGAACTGCAAGTGTTGAAAGAGCGAGCTGACAGCAGAACACGCCTTAGGTGGCTTGAGTTTTGAGTCTGGGATCCCTCTAATGGGAGACCAGCAGCAAGAAGGATGATCGACATACAACCAAAGAAAAAGATTGATAGAATTTTTGATGAGTGTGAATTTCGAACCTTTCGGTCACTGAGGAACCAGTCTTGACCCACTCAGGTGTGTTCACGTCCGAAGCTACGAGTGTGCGAGGCCGCAAGGGTGGTGTAGGGTGGGTCACCCGTGACCTGAGCCATAGAAGCAGTGAGGACACTGCAGGGCGAGGCGCCCGACCGTTCGTACCAACCTTCAGGTGAGCTGTGAGTGGAAAACGCACGCGGCTGTGCGAGGGAAGGAGGATCTTTTGTTGCTACCTTTGTGTCAATCACAAATTATCATCATATATAATCATACATCATCATACATCAAAATGAAAGACTATGTTAACTAGATATTCTTAGTATCCTTATCACTATGGCACCAAGTATCCTTCACAACCCATCAAATGTTTGTGTATCTATGTATCTACCTACCTATGTTTATATCCATATCGTATCCATATATCCTAATATCGAATCTTTGATTTCATACCTACCTATCTAACTATATACCCAATTTTATCTAATTTGGTAGATCTATTTTTCTAAATATTTAATATGTATCTATGTGTCAATCTATCCAGGTATCCATCTATCTTGCGTATTTGTTATTATTTGATTATCTATATTATTTATCTAATTAATCTAATGTGTCATGTCTAATCGATCTTATCTATCTATCTATCTATCTATATCTATGGACATCCCCCCCATGATCTACTGTTGGCCTGGAAACCAACCGAGCCGAGGAAAATCTGGGGTAGTGAGCCACAAATAAGATACACTGGAGGTAAGGCAACAGAGATATGTTGTTTGCTTCACATACCGCGTTGGTAAACCAAACACCAAAAAGGCAAATAACCAAGAACATATGTCTGTAACCTACACACATTGTATTTTCCACAGCCGGCCCATCGGAAAATGCAGGCACAGACGCAGAAAGGAAAGAACCAATTGCATTTTGCAATTCCTGCGAGTCCATTGTGACTCCTTCACATTTTTGAATTCCCTTCATTGATGTCCGATTGAATTCCTTTGGGTTCCTATCGATTTCCTTTTTTCATTTCAATTATCTATTTATATGCCTATTGTTATTCCCTTGCAAAGGTCGGTTTGATTTAAAAAGAGCTCCTCTTAAATCCCTTTTGATTCCACTTATGTCCTTCTAAACTATTGAACTAAAGACTCATGTATTGCTTGCACTTTTGCTCTCATAGGATTTTTAACAATAATATCCTCTGCAATGATGTCACGCTTGTCAGGTGTCATTTTTATTTTTGAATTTCCTTTTTTAGTTGATTAAATGACTTTACACGTTGCGAAGTGCTCTTTTTCATCTTTGGAAGATCCACGTGTCGAAATTAAGGTACTTGCAACCCGCAACTATTTAGCTACATCAGACTGTGAATCTGCATGAGTTTACATATGTGCACACTTCAGGTCAAGACAGCTCGCAGAGCTGTATGAATCTCATGTACTTTGTTACCTCATGAAAATTGCAAATATGCAGACTGATGTGAAGACAACCTCATAGCACATGAGGTATGTTGGATGAAACAATTGAATGAACGACATATTGTTTAACTAAAACAAACTGAGTAGATCATACGGGGTGAACATGCATCTATAACTATATGTTTATATCTATATTGCATTTAAAGAAACAACACGACCCAAAAACGAGGTCCTCCACCCCTTTCCACCCTTCACCCCAAACACAGAGCCTACGATGGGCATCGTGGCTCAGGTCGATCCCCAGCTGGAGGAGCTCGCGGCCGAGGCGGTCGCGCGGATGGACTTGGTCAGCTCCGAGGCGGCGGGGCCCAGCGGATGACAGTCCCAGGACCAATAACCAGCTTCTTCATGTAGACTCATTTGCTAAAATTGGTCCTTTGCTATCAATGGAGACCAATTTGATTAATTGGTCCAATCATGTAGATTATATAGCCCCCCTCATGTGAATTGGACATCCTCTTCATACAGGGGGGTTAATTATTAATCAAGAGTCTACATTAGTATGAAAGGCGTATCAAATCTTATTTATCCTCCCCCCTAAAACATGGTATGGAATCAATTTTTCAACCACCGGTAACCACCCCCATACATGAGAGAGTTTGGGCGAGTGGATCTCTTGTTATCCACGCCACACGGAAGGTCCGGGAATGGGAACTCAAGTGTGTTGCCCTATGGATTCACATACCCCTTCAGAAGGTTTTCTGGGTTCGGCACGTGAAACTGTCGGCGCCAGGAGGGTCCGAAGGTAGTTGGATGCCGAAAAAGGGACGGACGGTCGCGCCAGACGCCAGACGGCGGACGGGTGGTCGCTAGAAGAGACGTGGATTTGAACATGGTATTTTGGTCCGGTTCTCATGGAGGATGTGTTTAGGAATTGAATGATGTTTTCTCACGTGAAAAAATCAATTCAAAGGAGGATGTGTTACTGGACGAAGACGACTCAGTTCCGGCCGAGAGAGTCGGGGATCTGTGGGGAGACAGAGGGATAACTTGGATTTGTGTAGTTGTATAGTGTAGTGAGTGGAGTGGTGTGATTTTTTGGCAAGGTCGGTAAAGGGTATTTTGGAGCAAGTGTCCTCGAGGCCATCACATAATAGGTATCCGGTCTCGTGCACGCCTAGATTCAGATAAAGCCTTCTGAGACCCTTCTTGAGACAGCCTACGAAAATGCGCACCGGGTCCTTAGGTGTTCTTTTTTGGTTGTTGCAAGCTCGTCTATTTCAGAATGGAGTCCGAAGATGGTTAGATGCGTCCTTCCTCAGGCTGCCTCTTCTTCCAACGGCCTCTTCCGTCACCGACACCCACCCTGTGAGGTCTTGCGGACCACGTCAGCCAACAACGCCTTGGGAGCATTGACGTTAAGCGAAGCCAACGAGGGAGATTTGTATCATAAGAGTCGTCCGAGCTCAAGGATTGGCAACTTTTGGTCCCACTCCTGGCATGGTGGACGATGGAACAAGATTTGGACACTCTTGGTTCTCTACAATGGAAGGGCTGCAATTTGCTGTGGGTTCATCGTCAGCTTCATCATGATGCTTCTGTTCGCCCTCGGTTTCCTACCTGGCTTTGAGAAAAATCAATATCTTGAAAGGACATCAGTTTGGGGTTTGGGCTCTGGCAGCTTGGCAGCACTGGTGACGTTGATCATTTGGCGTCCCAGGCACAGAGTGTTTCTAGACAGGATTTGCATCAACCAGCACGACAGCAAGCTCAAAGCGGCCGCAATTTGCAGTCTGGCGGGCATGCTCAAGCGGTCGGAGAAGATGTTAGTGCTATGGGATCCAACGTGGAGTGAGAGATTGTGGTGCTTGTTTGAGTTCCTTGGACAGCCGACTAGACTGATCCAGGTCCTTTTTGACACCCCCAATAGCCTGGCCTCCACAACCTTCGGAATCTTTTTCACCGGTCAGGGTGTCCTTTTTGTCGCTGTCACACTTTCACAGATGGACTGGGTGGTTTCAGAATGTGTCAGATATTTCCCCAAACAGTCCACACTGAGGGGTTCTGACGGTAGGTGTAAGAGCATGGGTTCGATCAGGGTGCTCTCTCTGAGCTGGGCAGAAAAATTCCATTCTGAGATTTCCAAGTGCAATTTCTTTGCGCAGGGTCGTGCGAAACGCCGGCCGCGGGACGGTGCTTGACGGAGGTGCGCTCTCGTTGCGGTGCCATGCGCATTTTTGGACGTGGTGAGAACTCTTCGTGGCAGGCGCAAGGGAAACCCTCGTGTTTTGGTGGGAGTCGACTTTTTGTGGCAGGCGCAGGAAATCGGGGCAGTCTGATGTCGATGTACAGATTTTGTGGCAGGCGCAGTACTTTGGACATGGTGGTTGTCTTTGGCATGCTCTGATTTCGTCGCAGGTGTAGTGAATCGTGACTTTTGGACATGTGGTTCGTTTTCAGAAATCGTGGCAGGTGCAGTACTTTGTGGACCTTGAAGTGCAGATTTCGTGGCATGCGCAGTACTTTGTGGACCTTTGTGGACCTCCAAGAGCAAGTTTTGCGGCAGGTGCAGTACTTTGTGGGCCTTGAAGTGTAGGTTTTGTGGCAGTTGCAGTACTTTGTGGACCTCGGAGTGCAGATTTCGTGGCAGACCTTGAAGTGCCGATTTCGTGGCAGGTGCAGTACTTTGTGGACCTTGACGTGCAGATTTTGTGGGAGGCGCAGTACTTTGTGGACCGTGAAGTGCAGATTTCGTGGCAGGTGCAGTACTTTGTGGACCTTGAAGTGGACTTGTTGGCCTTGAAGTGCGGGTTTCGTGGCAGAGCAGTACTTTGTGGATTGTGGACCTTTCCCAGCTTGCGCATCCCCATCCACCACCATCCACCACCGTCACCACCATCACCGCCCACCACCATCACCACCAACCACCACCACCACCACCACAATCACCATCAATCACCACCATCACCACCATCGTCACCACCATCACCACCACCATCACCATGATCTGCGTCTAGATCTCTAGACTTTCTGCTGCTACACCTTTAGACCTCAAACACTGTTTGGTGTCTCTTGCCGGGATAATTGCATGATCTTAACCTTTACTTGGGATGATAGAGTCGACTGACTAAAGTTGAAACCACCATTAGAGCTTTCTCAGGTGTTACGAGGTGAAGCGCAGGTTCTTGACACAAACACCACACGGAACGGTGGAACCGGGTGGACCCCCGACACAGGACGATGCGGCGTGGCACCGGTTCCAGTTGTTCGTTTTCTTTGGGGGGGGCACCAAGCCACCCAGGGAAAGTGGATCAGCAACATGTTTTTTTTGGGGGGGGATTGGGAGGATCCCACTCAAAACGGTCAACCGGTTTTCCCCATCATTTTTGCAGGGAAACTGAGGGAGTCAGCCAAAGTGGTGTCACCAAGAGTGGCACCCGTTGGTGCTCCAACCGCGTTCTTGGAAATAGACGCTTGTGAGTTTGCTTTCCGTGAGGTTGGCTGCATTTCTCAAAAGCAAGTCCGAGAACGAACAGCATGCGCTCACGATCCGGCCTTCCCTGGTTGGGCCAAGTTCGACCATCTCCTTTTCAGTCATGGTGGTCACGGTAGCTCCTTTGGTATTGGTGCCGAATGATGCTGAGAACCATCAACATATTTTACTCATCATTTTTCTGATGGGGAGCCTGGCAGGCCTTTTCATGGTCAGCGTTCTGCGTGGCTACTTTCGATCTTTGGCACTGCTCGAACAGCAGTTGAACTCGGTGAATTTTGATAAGACTCGCAGTCATTGCTGTGAAGTCAACCACCGTGAGGGGCAAGAGACAATTCTTTGTGATCGCAGGATTGTCAAAGCATGTGTCTCGAAGTGGTTTGGCAGTGAGAAGGCATTTGAAGAGTGCATCCGAAGCGAAGTGATGCAAGCGGTCATGTCAGACCTGCAATACCAGGTATTTACACGAAGTGGGATTCTGTTAGTCACATGCCCCCTTATGTGGGGTTGTTTGGATGTCGCGGTTTCTTGGGCATGCATTGGAGAGTGGAGTCGTGCTGTGCAGATTGCCCTGGATGGTTTGAGCAACTGGCTTCTGGTGACGCCCATCATTGCAGAGCCTTTGAAAGCTCAAACATCTTTTGTTTTTCTTCAAGATTTACACATCTTCATACGATTTTTACACGTTTCATGTTCAAAAGAAAACTCCAACTCTCTTCACATTTGACGTAGGATTGGGTGGTGTTTTTGGCACGACGTTATTGTGCCACGGCCTCTTCTCCCTCTCGCGACGCTTTGGTCAATCTTTCGGTGCTCCTCATGGCAGTACCTCTCCGCGCTTTCATCCTAGTGACCCGGTCCAATGTGGTAAACCATATTTTTTCACGTGGAAAGTGCTTAGCAGGTGACATTTCAGGGAAGGAGCATGGAAAGTGCTGTTTGCTCGAGCCAAAATAGAAACCCCAAACAATCCAAGGTACTGTACTGGATGATTGAGAGGCTGACACTTCGTGCCGAGTTGACCCTAAGTGCTGCTTTTAGTACATGTCTTTTGGGAGGCTTCTTTGGATCTAGTCGAGTTTCCTGATAAATCCTTGATACGCCCCATACTGACGCCCCACATGAGTTCTGCATATCTCTTCCCCTCTACTTGGAGCCAGGAACTCAATTCTCTTCGCGACTGTGATGCTCCTCGTGACCTTTCTTTACCATTTACTGAAAGCCCTTCGAAGCGGAAGCGGCGCAAAGGCCGCAGCACACGCGCCTCACGCACATTGCGTCGGCAGCGTCGGCTCATCTGAGCCGTGGAGCCAAGACGGTCATGTGGACGCGCCAAAGACGATGGTTTCACTATAATTCATGTGCTGGTGCGGTCAGTGAAAGGTGACTGCTTGTTGCAATTACATCAGGATGTTTCAGGGGATTCGCAATTTCTGACTCACCCAGATAAAACCGAACAGCAAGGTGGTCCGGTGGTCACCAGGATTTCGCGCGCCAACACGTGCAAGGCCCAATCGATTTGAGATCTTTGGGCGTTCCGCGAATCAAGGTGGTTTTATACCGCCATTTATACCTCTTGTTTCTACTAGCGATGCACTTGTTACTACTAGTAAGGCACTTGTTACTACTAGCGATGCACTTGTTTCTACTCGCGAATGGCCTAATACCGCTTTTGGTTTTTCGTTCGTCCCCAGGTGATCTTGCCAGGTCCGGCCAGCTGCACGCATGTGGGACGTCCTTTTCGCTGCACTGTGTGTGAGTGCATCACCAGGTCTGACCATTTTCGCTGACCTGCAGGGTCCATGGTGCAGGTTCGGTGCGGGTCCCGGCATGTTCCGATTCGCCCGGCTGCCCCGCATTGCATTAAGCAGGCGGCGAGGGATCAGAAAGACCTGTTTGACAGGGTCATGACGAGACTCATGACTCCAGTCTATATGTGCATGACCCATAGATATGAACCTTACTATAAGGATCTATATTAGTGAACTATTAGCATGTCTAGGTTGTTTTGAGTCGCTTCCCACGTCTCCTTGCCAGGGCTAGTTTTCCCCGGAACTGGTTGAATCTTCTCCCGCGTTTTTCACCAAGACCGCACGGGCGGACTTTTGGCGCAGAAACAGGCAGAACGGTCGACCGTGTGTCGAGCACGAGCGGAACTTCACCAGAGACAATGCCACTGTTTACAAGGCTTTGTTTGTCACGTCAGAATGTTGCTTGGCTTCGAGATGCTGCGATGGTCCAATCTGGTTAGCTATTTGTTTGGAGCCGGTAGCTTTGGTCATATTCGGTCATCTTCAGCCCTTCTACGGTCGGCCCGGACCGCGGATCGTGGATCTGCACTTGGTGAGGACACGATCACCATCCAGCTTTGATGAGTCAGGCCGTTGGCTGAGGGAGGGGAAGCTGGAGTTGGTGGAAGATGTCGTAGTTGTTCAAGTATGTTCAAATCGTTGTGTCATATTGTCATCATCATGCAGCAAGGCACCCACCTGATGAATCTCCGTGTGCTGATTCTCATCTTTGCGGTGTTCTCATCTCAGCGGCTTACAGAAGATACGCGAGTGATCGGGAGTGTGTATAATTATTAGGGAGACCCCCCGATCGCCCCAATGGGTAAACTTGTCTCGAACTGGGTTGTCTCCCTGTTTTGAAGTACGTACCCGATATACTTAAAGCAACACTCTACACATCTCTACGCTACTATACTGTTGTTAATTCAGGCTCCGGGCCCCAACAGCATGCTCTTTGGAGTTGCTCTTGGATGTTTGGGGAAAATTGCCAATCTGGTTGAGTGAATGCAGTGGACGCGGGTTTCACACATGTTATATAGATGAATAAACCTTGACACAACCCATAATTATCCCTCAATTGCAGTCAGTTTCTTTGATCACACGATGCTGTCAGTGAGACCAATCAAAAGCACGTCCTCGATCCAGTTTTGATGTGATCACCGTTCACATATACCATATGCCCCGATGGATGCTAAGCAAATGGCTGAGTCGAGCGTCCCGAACTTAAGGGACGCTGCCTGAGTTGCCTTCCGCCCGCTGCCTGAGATGTGTGGTATAGTTTTCCAGGTGGTGCAGAAAAGCACCATTTAAGATGCCGCTTTTGCCGCTTTTGCCGATTCTTATTCTCTTCACACCTAATATAGACTGATACCCCCCCAATTGGATTGTGAAACCTCATCAGGCCTGGGGAAAGGTATTTCGACCACTAAATGTCTACATTAAATGACATCTATTTCGATCACAAGACGGTGTGGCCGACACAGTCGACGACGACACAAGACTCTCGGGCCGGGCCCCGCCTGTTTGGCCCAAGATGTGGGCAGCCGGCGTCTTTCGAGCCAAGGCAGCGGCTTGGCTCAGCCGAAAGGCCAAATAAATCAGACATTCTTGGAGCGCATAGGAGGAACAATACTAGTAACAAGTGCATCGCTACTAGTAGCAGGGACGCTGCTAGTAACAAGGTGCCTTACTAGTAACAAGAAGCTACTAGTAACAAGGACGCTACTAGGGGCTCCTGGCATCGCTACTAGGAGCAAGGACGCTACTAGGGGCTCCTGGCCGTACTACTAGTAACAAGAAGCTACTAGTAGCAAGGACGCTTCATGTTTTTTTCTTATGGACACAACTCCCATGGACAGTTCCGGCTCCGATGCCTCAGTGCCCTGGATGTTGAACGAATGCGAGACGACGTAGCGTGACCCACGGGTCCTCAAAGGGTGGGGCAAATGACCTCGGTGAGAGGTGGGTGCAATAAAGAGCTTTGGCATGGCATGGTGCCACAGCCACATGCCAAACCAAAATTCCAAGTCACTGCAGTCTCCGTGGGATATTTTCACACCGGTACGGCGCGCATCTTCTATCACGGCGTGCCGTGAAAATCGGACGTTCGTGTGGAAACTCAGGAGTTTCACGAGGAGCTGCGCTTGACCCAGCAAGTGGTGGAGGCGGTGGCGCGGAGGCAGCTCGTGCGGCCAGAGGCCGCAGTTCTCGATTGGATTCCGCCGGAGCTCTCGTGGAGGATGATCGAGGGGAAAAGGTTTCTGACGACTCCAAGCCTTTTTGGACGGCGTTTTGTTTGCCAATCAGTTGCGGTGGTTACGTTACGGGGGTCAACCTTAGGCATGGTTCTTCCAGTTTCATGGAGTGTTTGGTCTAGGGCTTCAATAGGTTTCCTATGGTTTCCTATTTTTATAGGGAGTTATGTGTTGTGGAAGGATCACTATTGTCTAGGGATGGGTCATACATGGTCATCCTGTCATACCATCTGAGCTGCGGTCTTCCCAGATTCCGGAGGCGTCTGTCTGCTCGCGACTCTTGACTGGGGCCGTCGAAGACTGAACACTTGGATGATGGGAGGTTACACAGATTCCAGGTTGGTTCACTCAAATCATGATCAAGCCGAGTATCGCAGTGATGCTTGGGCAACATGTTCTTGTATGACATGGTTGGGGTGGTTGTGTGGAGAAGGTCACCACGTTCACAAGAGAATTGGAACAAATCACGCAAAATCTGATACTTTGATGTTGGTGCTGCGAAGGGGATGAAGCGAATGTTTGTTGTTACTTGCGGGCCACCACTTTGGGCTTGGGGGGTGGACATTATAGTTCATTTGGAAGAAAGTTGCTTGAGGAATGTCTTACTAGTAGTTATCGATTTTATCACAGGGTAACAATATGTTGCACCCGATGCATTTGTTTGAGCTTGGAACTATGAAGGCTTTCCTCCCTGTGAGGTCTTGCGGACCACGG
>CAXAMN010025139.1:1261097-1295657 GCA_963970005.1 Durusdinium trenchii
ATTCTCTGCTTACTAGATATGATTGTTGCCATTAATGTATTGTAATGCTTCCTCCTATTGATGTCCCCTGTTTGCTTGGGCCGCCAGATAGAGGAACCCAAAAATACGTGAACACATGAAACAAATATATTTCATACTTCTTTCTGCAGAAGCCCCAAGTTCAAAGACCTCTGGAAATTTGTATTTTTTTTGGAGACCCAAGATTCCCAAACCTCTGGAAAAATGTATTCTTTTGTATTTTTGAATACTCAAAGCATCTGGTCATATGTGAAATGTCTCTATCTGTGGCAAAGTTTCCTGAAAAACAGCTGCAAATCAATGGAAAACCGCACTCTCAGGGACACCCGTTCTGAAAATCAAACGGGTAAAAACAAAGGCCTACGTTTGGTTACACGTTTAGAGCCTACGTTCCTTCGGTGTTCTGACAGCACGTGAAGGAACTCCCCATGTGCGCTCCGAACTAAGCAGGCGGTTCACTGTGCTTTCCATTCGGATCCAGGTAGAATCGGATTTGGAAGGGATCGAACGCAGCGTAGCAGCTTCCTCGAACAAGAACACAACTTCGCATCCACAGGTCACAGCCTTGCGTTTTAGAGGAGGCGATTGAATCGGAAGAGGTGCAGATGCTTGGACGAGAACCCTCGGTGCAGTCGATCGTTTCGAAGTTTTTGGTCCCTCAATTGACGAGGGAGAGAGAGACAGAGAAGAAGATGAAGAAGAAACAACAAGAAAGACGGTTTGCAACATACGATTAGAGGGACCAGAGAGATTCTCTATATTGTTGTATTACTGATTGGGGTTATTTGTTGTCCACTTTTGCCACTATGCAGCTGCGAATTTGGTGTCAAGGTTGACGGCCAATCCGGTCGCACGACGATCTGCGGCTTGAACTGTGCAGAACACACAGTTCGTCACGAAGAATGCTCAATGGACGAAGAATGCTGTTTGTCATCTTTGTCCATTCGAAGTCCCGACTTCAAGGGCTGACCACATCAAGCGGTTTGAAGGGACCGAGGAGCCGTGGGGACCATGAAACCCCTCGAAGCCCGGTTTGGTGAGAAGGTTTGGTGGAGGTCGCTGGATGTGGCAGATGTGTTCAATGTGAAGTGAGGCGCCTCAACTTACAAGGGACACCCCCTCGGACGCCCCGAAACCAACATGAAATCACAAACTTTAAGGTGTTGTTAGGGGGGCATGAATTCAATCTGGACCCACCCCCCAAAAGGCTCTAACCTTGGAAAACGTTCTCACTAAATATGGCGGAATTGTCCAGTCGACACACCCTCCGCAAGTGAGAGACACCCCAAAACCATTCCCAGACACTCCATGTATGTAATATGTGCCTGGTTTCGGGGGCTCACTGCAGGCATATTAATATATATACATATTCGATACATGGAGTGCTTGGGATGTCTCAATTTTCCCGCAAAAATCCCTGAACAAGGACGCACCTGCAGACGCTGCGTGCGGCGATGCAGCACTATGGCGGTATCGGCATTGCAGCACCCCAGATTGGCTGGTGGTGTCGAGCCATGTGTTTTGGCTTGGAGGCCCAGCTGCTCGGACTGTTTTGGGGGTCGCAGAGGAGTGGGACTGGAAGAGTTAGTTATGGTCATTTGACATCATTTGAACCCTATGAACATGAGCAAATTGATCCATCGATCCATGTCAGGCATTCCAGTCCCGGCCTGGTCCGCGAGGTTCAAACAATGTTCACGAGACTGTCAGACTTGGGGTGCTTGAGCGGATGGTTGGAGGATATCAACAATCACTTTTCAGGTTCACATGGGGACCTTTGACCCCTTTTTGGGGGAACATTCAAGGCCGGAATTTGGCGTACCGCAGGCACATGTGTACAGGACAGACAACCAAGTTGGCTTGCAACGAGATGGGTGAGACATGTTTGCCCCCGAAAACCGTTGGGTTGCTTGGCCTGGTGTGCTCAGATCTCCACTCTCAAACTCCGGTCGGAAGATGGTGTTCCCTTGGCGGCCAGAAACCGATCCAACACGAGACTGGAGCCCTAGATGTTTTCCCAGAATGTGCAGGAACCATGCAGGAACCAACTGGTCCAGTGGTTTAATGCTCATGGATTTACTTGGAAACTTGTCCAGGACCGCGCCCAGTCGAACATGCACTACACCAGGTCCATTGAATCTATGCCAGGCTTCAAGATTGAGTTGTGAAGGATAGCATGTGTTGTTTTGAGACCATTCAAAGTGACTGGAATAAGTTACAATACTTCAATACACTTAATTACATATAGTTAAAATGGATCCTAACGGATCGTCCGGGTTGAATATTAGATCATCGTTCGTTCCTTTCGTTTTCTGCGCAGATTCGGTCTTTGGAGTTGAGGTGGGGATTTCCAACACACGGAACGACGCAATGGAGTTGAGGTTCAACACTGCCATTCACCTGTCATTCACCCATTTTTGGGGCGTTCCGAACCCCCGTTCGACACCGAGATGGAACGCACATGGCGAGAGAGATCAGGGGACGGGACTCCCCGCTTCGGCGGACTTAAGGGGTCGGTGGTGTCGTCCACCACCCGGCGCTGAAAGAGACGAAAGACCTGTGATTCAAAGCGGTCGACCGAACGAAATGCGCACTGTGATGCAGTAGAGTTTCCGCATCTCTGAGTGATCCAAGTGGGGATGGCTCTGCTTCGACACAAATCAGATCCTGCCAATCACCTTGGGCTGAGGAATGAAAGATATCCTGACGCCGAGCATGTGCCGTTCCAGGTTTGGTTGAACCCTGACGCTTCTTCCAGCAAAAGGGGTGGTTTCCCGCTGCATCCATCAGGGATGGATGACTGGTGGAAGTTTCACACATCGACAATGGGAAGTGGAATAAACTTACTTTGAAAATCTTTGAAATGATTTCAAAAGGTAATTATCTATCTCTGGAAGGGGACACGTGTCAATCACCTGTGCTTTTCTTTGAGTCTTTCAAATCAATCACCCTAGGCCTAGCTGCGATGGCCTCCAACCCATTAGCAATGGCCTCCACCAAATATCACTTGTCAAGTGCCCACCTTTCTAAAACCCGAATCTCGAAACACAAAGATTTCAGACCACTATGCTATTGTAAAACGGAGGGAGCGATTCAGAGCCAGGGCTATCGATATTTCATGATAATCCCCATTAATCAGAGGCCAAGCAGCTACACCCTTTTCTGGCCCAGGAGATTGTCTCATGTGGCACCGAGAGCTCTTGGATGTGGGAGGGCTGCTTGTCAGTCCCTGGCCTACGCGGCTGGGTTGAACGCGCTAACGAGGCCGCTCCAACATGTGACTTTGGTGGGTGTGTTGGAGAGACGTTGGTGGGTGTTGATGTGTGGAAAGAAGTCGATCTGATCCAGCATAGAAGGACACAGCTGAGGGTGAATCACGAAAGTAGCCCCAAGAAGCAACCTAAATAGGATATAAAGGTATTATGGAAGAGCGGCTAATCAGTTCACCAAGATATGTAGCCGATTGAGAGTAGATGGCACAGACCCCAATGAGGTGGTTTATATGGACCCCCCATCTAAAGGACATCATGGGGTCTGTGCCATCTACATCCATCTACTCTGAAAACAATATATATATATATAACTATATATGTACCAGGATCGGATCATCCAATGGGTGTCCAATAGACTACCCTACCCTACTTATGGGTCTCCATTGTGCACCCATTGTAAGTGCTAGGTATATATTGGTGTAATCTACTACATATAGGAACTCTTCCTTCCCCTGGTTTTGTCGTGCAAATCCTTAGAAGTTGGTTCTTATGTATAGTTAAACCAACAGAAGGGGTAGCCATGGGGGGGTTGTAGAAACGCAGGATTTTGTGAGGGTAGGGATATGCAAACATTAGCACATGCAAAATAGCTTCTGAAAACAATAGACACACAAAAAAAAACAACAAGTTCAGACCAAAAAGTGCCAAACAAACAAACCCATGTCTCCTGTCCAGCCTCTCCTGGGTCCCTCTCCATGGGTCTGAACTTCTTTTTTTGGTCTTTTTTTGTTGTGGCTGGTCTGCCAAAAAGTGCACAATAAGTATGTCTCATTCATTTCTAATTAACCCCTAGTTCAATTCTAGTTTAATTCTATGAATTTTGACTTACATAAATACACTTTAACTATATTCTAGGTTAGATTCCAATTTGAGTCTAAGTGAACTTTAAATTGAATCTAACTTGAGTATGTAACATACGTCTACTTTTATTCTACGTTGAACCTAATTTGAATTGAAGTAGAATTAAATTAGAATTTGGTTATTTAGGGTTTGTAATTATTTACCTTCTGATTCTGATGTACTTACCCAACTGCATTCAATAAGAGCAATACAATTCACACTCTAAAAGCAAGAAATATGGTTTTGCATGGGGGCTGCGTGGAATTAGATTACTTACTACATCCAAGAACTTTTTAGTAAACACCTAACCTTATGGGTTGAGACATTTTTTGTAGTACATAGTTGAATGAACAAATATGCTTACCGACTGCACATAGAGCAACAAATCACAAGTTTCACAATCCTATCAATGTGATATCATCCCCAAAAAGAGCAAAACCTTACAACAGAACAACTTTCACGACCCTATCAATGTCATATCATTTGCAAACAGATAAAAACCTTACAAAATCACATACCCGCTCTCTAAACCAATGGTGGTTGAAATCCTGGGGTATATAATATATATATAATGTTATTGCATGCTATCACTTAGTTAGAAAATAAAAACCATAAAGTTATAACAATAAACAGCAAAAACCTGTTAACACTTTGACTGGGCCTAACTTTTGATACAATTGTTCATCCCATCCAGTACTCGACCGACTAGTTGGTCGACCTAAGAGTGGTCGATGACACAAGATGAAACTTCTTTTTGGGGCACAAAACCGACCTGCAGAGTCACTACTCCTTGGCCCATTTGCAGTTGGCTGCAGTGTTACTAGTAGTTTCTTGTTACTAGTGGCGATGGCCTCCAACCTACTAGCTTCTTGTTACTAGGGTCACTACTCCTTGGCCCATTTGCAGGTGGTCATGAGAGGCTTTGACGAGCATGGCCAGCCCCAAGAGGCACAGCTGAGTGGACTGGCAGCAAGGATCGCTCAGCATGAGCTGGATCATTTAGATGGGCGCCTTGGAAGATTAAATAGCACGGCTTTCAAGTCTTTTTTTTTGTGTGTGGGGGGGGGGTTGTTTTGAATATCAGTGTGCAGTTCTTTTTGTTCAGCACGCATTTTCATCCTCACAGAAGAATGCGATCGGCGGGAAATAGACAAAGATAGATACGTATACGATAACAACCTATATACACCACGCCTTTGGGAAGATCAAGACCTGATCAGCTACAATATCCAATGTTTTTTGGCATAACTCCATTGGACAAAATGCCAGGAATCAGTTGTTCATCAGTGCATCACGGTCCAATACCAAAGTAGCGCATGCCGTCGCGGTATGCCGTCCGCCGGCGCCACTTGTGCCAGGATCCTATTTCCAACGCGGGTCTCCGACACCCGCTGGCTGGTTCCGCAGAAGGTCTTCGACAACAAGGACGATGGTTTGGTCGGGATGCGCGCAGATGGGAAAATCCCAGCTGGGCAGGTGCAATGTTTTTGTTAATCACATATGGGATGTAGTAGAACAAAAATTGCTTGGCCTTTTTGCATGTGTATATAGTAGAACGCATGCACGAAAAAGCAGACAGCAGATGGCCACCGAGCTTCGCGAGCTTCGCAGGAGACTTGGTCCAAGGATTGGCCCTCACGTGGGAGCTACCGCACCGGCGCAGGGGCTTTGTCCCCCGAAGCCTAAATCGCTGGACCAGCCGAAGTGATCAGGTCTTTTGAAAAGGGATTTGGGAGTGAGGTGATTTAAACATGCCAAGAACCAACCCATTAGCAAAGGTGTCATCGTTTTGCACTAGGTCTTTTCCAGTTTGGGTTGGACTGGAAAGGTGACCCGTTTTGTCGGGTTCTGCAATGGAACCGCGTGTTCCGCGAGCATTGGACTCCATGAAAGCTTGGAGTTTGTCCCACTGGCCTGTAGTGACAGCTGCACAACCCGGAGGTCTTGGAGGTGGATATACATATATGTATATATTATATATATATATTGACACAAGAACCAAAGGGGAAAAATGGGGCTCCAGTCGTACCAAGTTGAGACCCTTCCGGGTTTCAACATCAGGTCTTAGTCACGGACAAATAAAAACAAGTCACGGTTGTGTTCTAAGAGTATAGTTTTGGCATGTTTTGGCATGTTCTAAGTGCAGGGTCTGAAACTTTGGAAACATAATGTTCTAAGTGATTGTGGGTAACTCTATAGAGGTCTTGAAGGCAAGATTGGTGAAGTCACCATCGAACAGAGCGGCGCCCCAATGAAGAATCACAAAGCCCACGAGTCATATCCCACGCATCTAACATGTTGCTAGACCAATTGGGGAGATACTGTGAGGGGTCGCCGAAATGCACTGGTTTTCATGGGATCTGAGCGCAACCTCAACAGCAGCGCTTGGTCACTGGAAGAACAACCAGGTGCAGAGCGGTTCGCAATTGGAAGCACGTAAGCTCGGCGTTTGGCCGGTTCTACAGTCCGCGCCTCTTCCAGCTGACGTGAAAAGATGCAGCTGGGAATGAGTTCGACCTGGTAATGCAAAGTGGATAGAGATGGATAGACGCATATAGACGCTTTTGAACCAAGATTATGGGTTGGAATTTTCCCTTAATTGGTCTTGCTTTTCGGGGTTTAGCCTGTAGAGTTGGATCCCTTCCCATGGCAGGATGAAGAATGTCCCCAAGAAGATGTTGACCCTTGCGACAACATCTCATTGTTTCCACATGCTTCCACCCGTGGAACAAGGTGTCTCATGCATATTCCACCCACCTGTGCCACGATGCTAGTATTACTCCATCACTTCAATCCATTCGACGTCATTTCCCCTACGTTGGGATGGTTGTAGGGGTCAATGTATAGGCAACAAAAATTATGTGTCCCAGTAAACCAGTAATAGGTTGTCAAGATCACTATTTAAGATTATTGGACAAAGGCCTGCAAGGTAATCTACTGTTGCTAGTAATGGGATACTGTATACCCAATCTAAGTTCAAGAACCTTAGAATCTAAAAAGGATTTTTGAAGGTAGCAACAAATGCAACCAATCCAAGAAACAACCTCACGAAGTGTCGTCTCGCGAAATCCGGTTTGGTGCGGCCTTTTCACACCAACGTAGGCATGGCTCAAGCGTCGTGACGTCGCCCTCCCATCTTAGGAGGTTAAGGTGGAAACAAGGGAGCCACGTGCCAGCGGTCGTCACGAACTTTCCTCAGTCCAGCAACCTTAGTTTCAGCATGTCATGGAGTGACATTCACACTGGTGGAAGAGGAAGCTGGTTGAAAGCTCTCGTCCATGTCGGGCAACAAATCCTCTCCAAGCTTGCTTCCACAAATCTTGCAAGGTCGGAGAGTGTAGGTGATGTTCGCCGTTCGACCACGGGCACACTGAAAGGATGCGTGCCAGCATTCACCTGCTTCTGTGCGGTAGATGTCTCTGCCGACAGCATTCCGAGCGCGGTTGCGAGTGCGCTCTTTGAGCTCCTTCTCATAGCGAAGCCGCATTTGCTCAAATTGGAGGTTGTGGACTTCGACCATACCTTGCAGCTTTCTGGTCATCTTGTTGTACATGTCCTTGTGCTGGGTGTTTACCCACAAAAGCTGCTTCTTCAGGTCGGAAATCTCATTCTCCAATTCGCGCTCTCGGTGCCTCAACTGTACCAAGGTGAGCAGGGGGCGGTCTTCGTCGGTCTGGGCATAGTTTTCCTCGAGCTGAACCAAAGGAGGCGGTTCAGGCTCTTCTAGCTGACCTTCATCGGTCGGCTCCAGCACTGAGGGTGTGGACCTCAAGGTCGTCCAACGGGTGGTGATGCAGTGCCATAACAAATGCCCAACCATTGCCACAAACAATGTAAACATTGTAAGAAACATGAAGTTGTAAATGTCGAAGTTGTCATTACCGTTGGGTGGAGGTTCTGTGGAGTGCGCAGTGGAGGTGGTAGCTAGAGTGACAAACATGGCTGCGTTGAGCAGCTCTTTGGACTTGGGAACTGCGTAGCGCATCTGGTTCAAGCGCCGCTGGTCCAAGCTCTTCTTCTTCGAAGCCGTGAAGCTTGCGCCCGGTCGCAAACACGTGGTGTGGCTTCTGAGTCTTTGAGCTAGGAGGCCGGCTGCGGCTTGTTTTGTCATGCCGTCAGCGTACTGCAGTTCGCTCGACACCCAAGCTGTTGTAGCACCTGTGCAGGAAAGCTTATCTCTGGTGACCAGGACCTCGATGCTGGTCTGTTTGTCGGCTTGGGAGGCTGTTTGCAAATCCTGCTTGACCAATAGGTCATACAGTGCTTTGGCATCAACCACCAACCGTGGTGGATGCTTCAACTTTGGGGTCTTGCTGTCCTCGAGCGCAAGGAAGGGTGACCAAATCAACTTCCAGAATACCGAGGTGTACAGCAATGCGTCCGAGGCTTCGGATGCCGCCTGACTTTCAGCTGCCAAGCTCGACCTCGCCACGCGGGGTAGCTTCCAGGAGCGCCAATCGACCAAATGGTATTGACCTTCTTGGCCTTGGGTGACTCCATGGTTGGTCATCATGATGAGATGACCCCCTTGCGATGTGAGATCAGCTCTCGACGCAAAAGCTGCGTCGCTGTAAGCAACAAACGTCAAATCCGTGCAGCTGCCGAGCCCTTCAAACTTCAAACCAACATCACTGTACTGCTTTGCAAACCTCAAACACTTGTTTGCTTCTTGCAACGTACCAACTGTTGCTTTGCTCACCATACCTGCTAGCTGACTTGTCATTGCTTGCAGGTGCGGGCTGCTTTGTGTAGATGGCCATTGCAATGCTCCAACCATTCCACGAAGCATAGTGCGCTGCTTCTCAGAAACTGCTTGTTCTGTTGGAGCCTTCTCAAACGAAATGGGCTTTTGCTTCTCCAGGTAGGTGGTGTGTTTCACCTCGTAGTGGTGCTCATTGATCCGGTGGATCTTGGCTCCACAGTAGTCCATATCACAGTTCTCCTCCCATGTCCTGAAGTTGAAAGTCTTCTTCAGGCATTGACTAAACTTTCGGAAGGAGGGGCATTCCATGTTGCCGGTGCCGAGGATGTCGTCCACGTGAAGGCCGAATAGGCCGGAGAGTGGAGCATGCCGAACTGTGTTGCCATTGTCGTCTGTCTGGCTGGTCCATTGGTGTTCTGGTGCTTCATGGTCGTGGACCAGGAAAAGACAGGGATCGAGCGGATGAACTACTGCTCCCAACTTGGTGATCCGCTCACGAGCTTCGGTGTACCAAGCTCTTGGTGCATCACACAAACCATACATGGGTTTCCGAAGCTGCATCAACGATGTGTTGTCGTGGTGCTTGTCCATGCCGAGCATTCGGCGGGCGTCAGCTGGAAGCTGGATCCACAGTGTTCTGTGGGTGGGGTGTTCCTTGCCCTGCAAGAAAGCCGTGCTGACGTCTGCACTGAAGGTGGTCCAGCCAGTATTGGCTGCGATGCTCAGGATGAAGTTTCTTCCCATGCGGGAAAGAGTGGGTGAGTCAGTACTCAGGGTTCCAGACAGGGCGTCAGGATCTCTGAAACCTTGGGTGATCAGGCGTGCCTTCGCCCTTGGTTCACCATTTGGCCACTTGGACCACTTGAGGATGAAGTGGGCTTTGAGAATGCGATCTGCCGGGATCGTGCCATCGTTTTGTACCATTTCCCAAACATCATTTTGAAAAAACTTTCCAGCTCCTTTCGCTTGGCTTCCATGAATGCCAGGCGGTCTGCCAGGCTCATGTGTCGTTCACTGAGCTGGTCTTTTCTTGCTTTGGCCTTGGGGCCGGGTGCTTTGGTGTTTGCTTTGTCTGTGGTCTCTAGGACCTGTTCTGGTGCTGTTGGTTTGATGTAGGAGGAGTGTCCTCCGCTGAGGTTGTAGAACATGTCCATCGCCAGTCGGCGGTATGCTGGTAGGATCTTAAAGATCGTCTGACCTGTCCAGGGGTGTGGTGTTGTTCTGTCCTTTTGTTGTTTCCAGCGGTCATAGGTCTCCTTGTAGCCGGCTGCTCTGGTGACTCGATCTTTGCTCAGGTAGTGCAGCGGTAGCGGACAACCATTGGTGGGATCACTTGGATCAAACATGGTGTCTCGTGTATGTTTCCGGATGAGCTTGTCGCTGAGCAAGGTCCATTCATCCCTGGGGTCCTCCAAGGTGAGAAAACCATTCTCCAGGGTCCATCCGGGTGGTAGTGTCAGTTGGTCCGCTTTGGCCAGATCTGTATCGAAGGTGCTCAACGTGAGTGCTTCTTCGGGATCTGGTGCCGTAGGCCTGGTGTATGGGCTGGTTGTTGCCCGGGTGCTGTCAAACACCTCTCTGTTTGGTCCGTATCGGACTCTGCCGGTGGCGGGCTGGTAGAAAGAGAGTGTTTCTTGTCGATCCACTCTGGCTCTTCGCTGTTGGAAGGTCTCCGTCGTTGCCGGAGTGTACAGTTCCTTCTGGTGCGGTGGAACTGTTGGTGTCTCTGGCATGCTAGGTGGTGGCTCTGGTTCGCCAGCACTCTGTGGTGGGACTGTACCTGCTTCGATGGAAGGATCATCACCTGTTCCGGGTGCCATTGGGGCGTCGTCGCCTGGTGCCAGGGCTGGTGGTGATGTAGTGGTTCCTGCATCATTGGAGGTAGCTCCTACTGGATGTGCTGAGGGCATGTCGGTGTCACTGGAGGATTCTGGCACCAACATTGGCTGGGGTGTTGCATCAGTCTGCATGGTTGTTCCAGACTCGATGCGCAGCTTGAAGGTGGTGCTTCCGGTCCAGTGGAAAGGCATTCCACGGTCGGCATTGGCTGCATGCCAATCGTCTCGTAGGACGGTCCTTGGCTGGTTCGGTCGACGGATGGTCGTGAGTCTGGCATCAAGGAATAATTGGTCCTTGGGTGCATCATTGCCTGGGACAAACAGGCGTTGACGTGGTTCAACATGAATGCGGTGCCAGGTGAGTCCGTCTTCTTCCACATCCCAGTAGTCTGTCGGTGTTGCTGCTGGGTCTGCTATTGCCGGTGTGGTGCTTGTTCCCTCAACTTGGGTGGTGTGCTCTTGTGCTGGTTCAGGATCTTCTTCATCTTCGGTGAGAACTTCAGAGCGTTTGCGCTTGTTGGAGCGCTGGAGATCAAAGTACAGCGTGGTGCTGCGTCCGCGAACTGAGTCAAGGGCGGCCTTGGCTCGTTGGATCGGGTCTGTGGTGTCGCTGTGGTTGAGGTCTGGTCGGAGGTGTTCCCCCGAGACTCTCAGCAAGGTGGTGCCGTGCGTGATCCAGTATGTGTTGGTGCTGGGGCCTGTTCGACCCGGTTCGGTCATGATCACGGTGGCGGGTCCTTTCCACCTGATCTTTGGCCCTGCTCCCCCTGGTGCGTCCCTCCAGTAGTATACCCTCTGACCTGCAGTGTAGGTGTACTGGATGGCGTGGTGCTGTCGAAGGAGTGCTCTCCTGAGTCGGGAATCGTTGTCGGCCTCGATCACTGCTATGGCTGCTTGCTTCTGTAGGTGAAGCTTTTGCTGCATAGCTTCACTGGGTGTGAGCTGTGCTGTGGTGAGGTCGTGGTCCATGAGGACGCCGGGCATGCGGGGTTGAACTCCCATTGCCCATTGGGTAGCACTGTAGCCTTGGACGTTGGGGCTGTTGTTGATCTGCGGGATCACGTAGCAGATTGCTCGGGCCAGCTGTTCAGACACTGGCTTGTCTGGCTGCGGCTCTTGTGCTAGGAAGAGTTCAAGTCCACGTCGTAGGACCTGGTGGCGTCGTTCGATGACGCTGAGGCGGGTGTGTGCCTGCCCTGGGGATATCTCCAACTGGATGCCATGGTCACTGGCCCAAGTCCTCAATGTTTCTGAGGCCCAGCCGCGGTGGTCGTCGATCTGCAAGATGGCTGGTGGTCCAAAGAAGCGAATCCAACTTCTCTCAAAGGCCGTGATGAGATCATCGGACTGCTCCTTGGGGATGACTCTGGCCGTCATGAACTTTGTGGTGGCATCAACGATGGAGAGAATTGGGACAGGATGTGGTTTCTTGCCGTCCTGCTGGACGCTGGTGGGTGGATGAATCCACACTGTGTCTGCCTGTACTCGTGCGTTGAAGCTGCCGCCAGTGCGCAAGCTGCTCTTTGGCACTTGTGGTGGTGGACGGTGTGCATCACATAGTGTGCATGTGTGTTGCTGTGCTGCTGCAATGATGGATGCACTTGCGTTCCTCTGTTTGAGGATTCGAGCCAACTCCAAGTTGGTAGGGTGGCCCAAGTTACGATGTAGTCGCTGCACTGTTCGCTGTGCTGCTGCGAAGTGCTGTTCCTGAAGTCGGGTCAGGATCCCTTTGTTGTCCGTGAAGTGCTCATCTGCTTCTGCTGAGGCTTGTGGTTCATCGTATGGCTCATCGTCTGCCGCTTGTGGTTCGTGTGGTGAGTCTGGTGTGTCTTGGTGAAGTGCTGACTCAGGTTCATAGTTGGGCCAGTAGTGTTCCTGGAGGTAGTAGTGGAGAATGTCGGCCCATGCCTGACACATCTGTGGGTGGTAGCTGCCTGCGGCTTTTGCTCGACTGCCGATGCTTGGTGAGCTGCCTTCGATGGGCAAGTGGTAGTGCTCATCTTGGCATGTGCGCTCAAGGAGTTGTGCCAATGTCTCTGAGGTGACTCTCAGGGTGGTTGGCTTGCGGATGTACTGCTCAATGCCATCATGGTCCGGAAGTGTTGCTCCATATTGGCATTGGTCGATGTGGGCGTCATGTCCCTCTAGCTGTTGTAGCGTTTCGGTGTACCAGGATTCTGCGTACCTGGGATGCTCGAAGAGTGAAAGTCGTTGTTGTTTGTGTTGTTTGTTGTGTAGGTTCTTGCTGAATCGGAGGTGGGTTCCCTCCTCGTGCTGCTGTTGTGCTTCCAGTCGGTCTTGATCAGCCTGACTGCGAATGTTCAGGCGTTGGATGGGTGACCACTTTGTGCAAGGTGGTGCAAGCCAGATCACGTCCGGCGAGGTGAGGTAGTAGAGCTTGATCAGCTCTCGCTGGTGCTTGGGGTTCGTGAAGTCCCAACCGCTGCGGATGTCAAAGGTGCGCACGACATAGCCTTTGGCCTGCATGGCTGAGGCCAAGTTGGCGTCTCCTGCATAGATCTCCCAGAACTGCATGCGATGTTCCGCATGTGCTTGGAGCGCGGCCTCGATGGTGGCCTTGTGCTGTTGTGCTAGGTGTTGTTGGTGCACACGGAAACTCCGAACGAGTTTGTCCGTGAGTGCACGTCGGTGCAGGGTGTCATCATCATCTTCGTCCATGTCCTCAGGATCGGAGGTGCTGTTGTCGTCCGTGTTGTTGTCATCATCTTGTGTGTTCATGGCTTGTTCGTGTGTGAGCTGTGGTGGCTCAAGGCCTGTGAGCTCGAGGTAGTGCCACAGGGTGTATGGTTCTGTGGTGTTTGCATGTGGCTCAAGTGACAACTGCTGGTAGGTCTCCTCCAGCATGTAGTCAAACTGATAGTCCTTGGTGCTTGTCAAACGTTCAAGTCCATCATCCAGTCGCAACAGGTGTTCGTTGCGAGGGCCCATGATGATGGCCTGCCATGAACCATCTCGTACTTTCATCGTGTCCTCCATGAAGTTGAGCTGGATGCCAATCGCCTTCAAGATCGGGCGACCGATCAGCAGCGGTGTGCTGCCTGGGACGATGAAGGTCTGTGCTCGACCCAGGATGCCATTGACGCAAATGGGCAAGTGAACGGTCCACTGGGAATCTAAGGATCGATCACCGCCGAACTGGAGAGTCTTCACTGTCGGGCGGAACTGGAAATCATCTGGTCCAATGTGGTGCTGGCTGAAGTGCTCGATGTACTGCATAAGGTTGTCATGGCCTACCACCATACAGCTTGCACCGCCATCAATGGTGCCATGGATGCCGTTTGGCATGCTTGAGGCGTCCTTCATTGCGAAGTTCACCATGAGGGCGTTGTGCTCACCCTTGGACTTCTTCGAAGTGGGTGATGCGCTGTTGCTAGGGGTGGTACGCTTCTGCGGGCACTGAGCTGCGAAATGACCTGGCTGTCCACATCGGAGACGGGTGTTCTTGTTGAACGAACTGGAGGATAGGGCGGCCTTGCCCCTTGACTTGGCGTCACCTTTTTGGGGTGGTGACCTGGAGGTGTTTTTGCCTTTGGAGCCCTTGGATCCTTTCCCCTTTGGAGGATAGGGGCGTTGGGATTGGGCTGAGCTGGATGGACTGGGGTCTGCTAAGGCCACAACTGGATAGTAGCCACGGTTTGTCTTGAGCTCTGCAAACCTCCGGCGGGCATCAAGGTATGATGCATATGCCTCTTCCCACTCGGGATCGTCAACATCAGGCATATCGTCCTCCTGATGGAGAATTTCTTCCAGCTCGTCATCCTCATAGTTGACCTCTTCAGGATCATCCGGCCAATCACCAAAGTAGGCGTCAGCCTCATCAATTTCATAGAACTCTTCATAGTCCTGAGGGTCGGGATCATCATCGTTGGCAGCGTATGCCGCTTGGGAGCCCTTCTTCTGCCACTTGTAGGCATTCTTTCCAGCTGAGCGAGGTGCATTGTAGGGCTTGCCACGATGGTCATAGGTGGAGCGGCCACGAAAATCTTGGCCAAACAAAAAGTACATAGCTTCTTCAACTTTTGTTTCCTCCAATGTTGCTCCACACTGCGATTGTACCAATTGCTTCTGCTCCTGAGACAACCCACTCCTCCGAAGGAGGAGCCAACCAGTCACTTCCGCCGGCAGGGAGATGTTGTGTTTCTGGACCTCCCGCAGTGCTTCACGATGATCAGCGCAATACGACATCAATGTCTGATCCGGCCTTCTTGAGAGGCTATAGAAAAACTTCTCGAAGGCCCTTGGTTGTTCAACACGGTCATCGTATTTGAACGTCCTGTCCAACACTGCTATCAACTTTGAGAAACCTTCCTTGTCCTCACTCAGAGCGTCAGCTTGGGGTTCCAACTGCTTCCATGCGGTGCCGGTCATGGTGGTGAGGATGTTGATGATTCCTTCAACAGGTTTCTTCTGCAGTTGCATCTTCTTGTAGTACAGGTGGATGCGAGCCCTCCATTCTCTGTAGTCCTGAGGCCGATTGCTAAAGGTCGGCACCCATGAATCCTTTGTGGTGTCACCAGCTGTGCTTGAAGTCGAAGCCATCTGCACAACGTGTAGCAATGCTCAATGTACGACGATCAACGATCAAGGTGCAATGTCCAATGCTCAATGTCAACTTGCTCAATGAACAACGGTCAACGACCAGGGCGCAATGTACAATGTACAGCGGTCAGCGGCCAGGGTGCAATGTCCAATGTTCAATGTCGACTTGCTCAATGTACAATGTACAATGTGCAACAAGCAAAGGCCAGTGTGCAACGTACAGGGTGCAAGAGCAATGCAAACTTCCAACCAACTTCAACTCAACAACCAACTGTCAACTGGCAGCACGGTAGGGAGCCCCTGGCCGGGGCTCCGCTACCAATTTGGAGGTAGCAACAAATGCAACCAATCCAAGAAACAACCTCACGAAGTGTCGTCTCGCGAAATCCGGTTTGGTGCGGCCTTTTCACACCAACGTAGGCATGGCTCAAGCGTCGTGACGTCGCCCTCCCATCTTAGGAGGTTAAGGTGGAAACAAGGGAGCCACGTGCCAGCGGTCGTCACGAACTGTCCTCAGTCCAGCAACCTTAGTTTCAGCATGTCATGGAGTGACATTCACAGGATTGAAACACTATCCCACATATGTTTCACAATGTTTCACATATTCCACATATCACAGGATACTCAGGATACCTCATGCACATCGTGTTTCGGATATGATCTTTAAAACGGTATGCTTCGCCGGCCGATGGGGTCGCACCCCTACGCAGGGCGTGCGCAACACCGGGGGCCGCTTGCTGGGCCTGGGCGACAGATGCGGTGCTCAGGTGGTGGCAGGTGGTGCAGCAGGTGGTGCTGTTGGAAGGATGGATCCCAGACAAATAGATGGAAAGAGTAGATCGAGTAGATGCACTGCGGACCACATGGACCCCCAAAGCGAGTTGTAGAGTAGAGGAAAAAATGGTCGAAGCCACTCAGGGTTCATTTTAGTTTGCAGGGGGTGTAGATGGGGTTCCATATAGATCACCTAAATTGGGTTTTGTGCCATCTTCACTGCATCCACAACGACATGACCAGCACATCCATTTGAAGGTGTATAGTTGTGCCTGGTGCCAGGGGTTCTTGTTCCTTTCGGAGGTGCGGCAGGAGGTCAGGTGAGATCAATGAGTCCTTCACAGCTTGGTACAGCTTGGTGGGGCCAGAGAGGCTCAGCCTGAAGAGGGCAGTCCAGGCCGACCAGTCCTTGTCCATTCCAGATGTGTGTTTGTTTAGCATGGGGCAGGTCCGTTTGTTTGGTTCAACAAGTGGAATAAGTACATGTTTAATCACGTTGACTTTGCTAACCTCGCATAATATATCATATGTAATTACGAGAAGTCCTTTTGGAAGTCCCATGAGCACCGGGGCCGTGGATGTGATGTGACAGGGGCACCCCTTCGTTGTCTCCTCCGTTCGACACCCCGAGCGAACTGTGACTCCATGGTATATGATATGTGACTTCGGGGGGGGTTCTTACTTCACCCGGTTGGGCCTGGTTAGGGTCACGGATCGAACGCGCGTTCCGCCTCTTCCGCCCACCAAGGGATGATGCCAGACGTCCGGGATGCGGCGAACTGCCGACGGGTGAACCAGGCGGATGGGCGCTCCGGGGGACCACGTAGTTAGTAATGGTCTCCAACCTAGTAGCTTCTTTAGCCACTAGTAGTAATGGCCTCCAACCTACTAGCAAGGGCCAGAAAAGATGATTGCGTTTTTGTTACACTGACTCCCTAACTAACATGGAAGTGGATGTCATGGTCCCTTGGAAGACTGCTTTCCTTTGCGAACACGGGGGGTGAGCTCCACTTCCATGTTAGTGACTTTTCCCTCGGGCTCCAACCATATCCTCAGAAGGTGGTTGGACCCCCCCTGGCCGCCATCCCAACCTTTCCTGAAACGGAGGTAGGTCAGGAGCCCTAGGGTGTTGTTATTCTGAATTTATTCTTGTGACCGTTGTTTGTCCCAAGTTGTTGCTTGCTGTTGTTGCAAGATACTGAGAAACAGTGTTGAACTCTTTGATGTGAATCAGTGCTTGCTTTATGTTTCTGAGGAAGGCAACTCAAAGAACTTCCATGTGATTCCAGTTCGCGTCACTGCCGTCTCTGCAACTTGCGTCAGTGGCTGTCGAAAGAACGATGAAACAACTTTTTTCCAGGGCCCCCCAGTTTGGGGTGGTTAATGAACACCCCGAATCACCTCTAAGGTGTTATTATTGGACACCCCTTAGGGGCCCTGTTTTTTTTTTCCGCTTAGAGATCGTCAGCTGTGAAGCCGGCCCGGGACAAACACCAGGCCAAACCCATCATCATCAACTTGGAGGATGAGGTGGGAACATGCCAAGCCACTGGTGACGTGAGACGAGCTGTAGGTTGTATGCTCAAATAATGAGTCATTGTTTTTGTTTGCAAGCATAGACCCGTACGCCTATAATATAAACATACATCGCACCTACGCCTATAATATATTAGAATATAAACATACTTTGATTGTGAAGTCCACTTGAATTTAACAAGTAATTGACACCTATGCAATCCTAAAATCCTATACGCATATGTGTGCGTACCAATCTTACTCAACGTTTGGATTCTGGATGGAATAATTAAGTCATTGGCTTGACAGGTGCTGTCTGAGTGAGGCTGCAGGGATCCGTTCAATTGGCTTGTATCCACAACGACCCTCTTGGCCACCCCAACAGGTGGTGCCCAGAAAACCTGTTGTCACCAGGAAACACCTGGCCAGGAGGGTCCAGGTATGGTTTTCAATGGTTCATGATCACCCTGTCCTTTTTTTATGGAAGGTGATTGACAATAATGAATCTTTAGCAACCAAGAACTCACGTTTATCCATCATCCACCGGCCAAAAAACTGCCAAGAACCAGACGGATTCATTTGCTTTCCTCGATCCACTCTTTAAACTGCTTGGAGGTCGCCCGGAAGTGTTTGTGTGGTGTTGTTTGAAGTGGAGCGGGGTGGAGTGCTCAGACACCTGACCTTGTTGCGAAAAGCAGAGTTTTGTTAAACCACGCATCCGGGAAATCACCGGATGTGGAACACCTGACCCTGCGAACTGTGTTGGTGGAGGGTTTGCTTCTTCAAAAGCTGCTAGCTTCTTTTGACACCTCGATGCTAGCTTGCGAACCACGTTTGGCTGGGTTCGGACACCTCAACGAATCCTGAAAGGTGCTGCGAGCTAAGCAGCTATGTCTGGGGTCAGAAGACCTACGGCCACTTCTCCAGAGAATTGACGGCCGGTTTTTTTGTTGCAGGGTTAGTTCAGGGTTAGTTCTTCTGTTTTTGCTGCAGGAGGAGAAGACTTTGCCGCAGGCCGGATGTGAAGAGGGGATGCAGGTTTTTCTGGGCACCCGAAGCCATGAAGAATCATATGAGAAGTTCACCCCATACCCGGTGTTGGGGTGTTTGAGAGTAGAAAGAGAACAAACTGGAAAGAGGGGCGACGGCTTCAGGTGGTTCAGGATTTGGTTTCTGCAGGTATTAGCCTGAAGTCCTGAAAGAACACAGCCGTAGGATCCTCAGACATATTCAGAAATCCTTCCTGAAACGCCTTAGTTCCAGAAGGGCCGATGCAAAGGAAAACCACATCAGCCAAAATCATCTCAACAAGAACTGAGAAACCCGGCTGTTGTGTACAACAGCCTATGCACGCACTATCCAAGACCTGATTTCTGTCATTTCTGGGTGAGAGATCCAGATCACTCCTTCATAGGAATCACCCTTCGCCATCCTTCACCTCCCTTTATAAACGGAGGTGCCTCAGAAGATATTTGTCGTGCTGTTCAAGGTGTTTGCCACAACGCCTCTTGCATGTACAAGATGTCTGATCGGTGCGTACAGAATCTCCTAAAAGCAGAGTAACTGCGGTTTTGCCTCGTGTCTTTCTTCATGGTCGTGGAATCTGCAGAAACAGCTTCAACAGGTGTATCCGGTCTATCCAAGGGACTCTCCTCACCCTCGTCATTCAGAAGTGCCATTTTGTTGTCAACATCTTCAAACAAGCGAACCCAAGCTGGGGGAAGTGTTCAAGTTATTCGCACGTGCGCTCCCCAGTTGGCTATGAACAATAGAATCAAATAAAGATTAGATGGCCAGTATTTTGTTGACAAGATGTTTCAGAACAGCTGCCAAGGAAGATGTGCGCAATCAACTACAGCAGTGTTTCACTGTTCTTTTTTGGTCATCTTCCAGAGGTCGCATGTCATTCCATTCCGTCTCGCTTACTCGACGAAGGATCCTGGTGACGAGTTCTCGGACATGTTTACGCCACCCGGCGTCTCGCGGAGCTCGGACGAACTCGGCCAGCTGGGGAATAAAGCGCTTTTGGGCATAAAGCTGGTGATTCGCTTGTGGTGATGTGAAGATTTACTGACTAAGATCTCAAGGTAGTTCTCAAGGTATATCAATGTATAAGGCATATCTAACAGTAATTGTATCTAGAGCGACTCGTTTCTTGCATTAGCAATGTACTTCCGTGGTCTAGGAGTGACTAGCTGACACCTGTGTTCATTTGGTCGTTCAACCAAACAACGGAGTAGCTATACCAGGCTAACTCCGGAATCTGCGGACTTCTTGCACTGCTTTGGGCCTACCTCGGGCTTTCACAGATCATTTCAGAAGCGAGATGATCTCCTTTTCACCACTCCGAACCGCTGGCGAGCGTCCACCGCGCCGCCCAGCCCATCGCTGAGGCTGTCGGCGGCGGTGCGAGAACCCACACCTGCCAGGACGAGTCGACTGGTCAGTCGCACCGGTCGCGAGGTTTGGATTTTGGCTTAGTCAGCGTTGGCAAGTAACACATGGGGTGGATAGATCAATTCCCACAGGTGGAGTATCCACATTGACATGGGTATATGGATTTTCACTGATCTACGGAAACCTGCCGCACGTGCATCCGCGTGTGGGTTTGTGTCAGATGTGCCGAATCAGATGTGTGACATTGTGTGACAGGCAAGTTCTTTTGCAGATCCATGTGCCATTTGTTTCTTTGGGGAACACCTGAATCTGATCAAAGAACCTTTTCTTTGCCGAAACGGTGAGTTACAAAAACGCTCCACGATTTAAAGAGCGAACAGACAAAGCCGTCATTCTAGTGGTCACCCAACAAAGAATGTAATTCACCTACATTTTTCGAAAGGGCAAAACAAATACGTATGCAACTTGTTTCAGGTCTGTCACTTCATGCAGGGAACTTCTAAGCAAGCAGGGCTTCTTGGTTTTCATGTTAGTTTTGGAATCCAACAGACCTGCCAAGCAGGGCAAGCCGCTTGCGCTTGCGGCCGCTTGTCCCAGGATTCCCAAGGCGGAGGTCCCACCCTTGACACCGGCCGGGCGAGAGGTGCGGTGTGTCGTTTGGTCGTGCCCCACCAGTGTCTAATGAATTCGGGGTCATGCAGGGTCAAAAGAACAAGGAACACACGTATAAATAAATAACTATATATATACGGTATATATATACTATATAATATACATAACTATTATATGGAACATGCATCATACACAACGTTTTTTGGTTCGATGTTCAGCTGATATTTCCATGCATTTCCTTGTTTTCTCCCGGGTTGGTGTCCGTGGGCCTGTTTGCGGAGATGTGGAGGAGCACCGGGGCTTATGGTGGAAATTCGGAGAGTGGATGTTGCTTTGTGTTTACAACGAACGGGCAAAGATCTTAACAACATCAACAGCTTCAAAAGTATGTGTTCAACTGATTTCAAGTACAAGTCAAAATCTCTAGTTTGACCGCGCTCATTTTGTAATGTTTTGGATATTTGCTCCGCAACGATGTGGCCGCTCCGCCCACCACGGGGCTTCAGGGGCTCACCGTCAAGGAGATCGCGGAGCTGGGGGCTCAGCTTTGGGGGAACGGTTCATGGGCTTTGTTGATGTCGTTTTCCACCAAGCGGAAACAATGGATGGAGAGCTGCATGAAGCGTGTGGCAAAGATCACGTTTTCAGCCTATGATATATTATACTACATAATAATTTAACTATATATATATATATGGGTCCTGATATGTTTAAACACGACAAAACAAGACACCCCCAAAATGAAAACAACACAATGTTTGCCTGTTCGAGCGGTATGATGTTGATTTGGCTTTTGAAGCAAGGTGTTCTTTTTTCATACCGAGAGACTGGGAAGGTTTGTAGCAGGCTGCACTCCTGAGAGGTGACCTCAGACTGTGTCCATTGATCCATGCCCGATCCGGGGGTCACCATGGTCCTGGTAAAAACTGCTTTGTTTGCGTTTAGAGTCCTCTTTAGTGCCAAACCGGGTGCCTGTTTGGGTCACATCCCCCAAGCTTCCGCAGACCTATAGGTCTTCAGGGCCGAACATAGCCGCATCGCTTGGGCACGAAATGGGCGGAGAAGGCGTTGTCGGCCCCGCCCGCATCCCGTGGTTTTGAGGAACGTTTGAGGATGTTTAGAAGCAAAACGGGTGCTGTATCTGATGGTTTCTCTATGGTTTCTTTGTGTGGGAAGGGTCCGAAGGTGGATGAGGTGGCGGGGGGGTGTTCAGATCTGAGTCTTAGCACAAGTTAAAGTGTGGCTATGGCAGGGAAGCTGCACAATATACTTGTTACATTTTGTTACCTATGGACGGATAATTAACAGGCTCGGAACCCGCCATCCCCATGGAACAAAAAATCAAGTTAGAGTCGGTTAAGACCACCCCTACATTCACACCAAAACTTACTTTTGCCAACTACTGCATCTATCTACTGCTCCATAAATCTTTTGGTTGAGATTGTCGGACGTCGGGGTTGGGAATTGATGAATGGGACATGGTGCCTCACAGATTTTGTTGAACACATCGGACGACCCAGCTCGGCGTCCGAGGCCCAATCCTGCTCAGGCGAAGTCCGAGTCGGTGTGGTGGGTGGGAATCCAAAACCGTAGATTCGGGGTAAAGGGTTGTCTATTTCTGAGTACTTGCCGTATCTGTGATGCAATTCATTGATTGCTTTCCCATCAAGTGGATCATGGGGATATATGGGTGGATGAAGCGAAATTGGACTGAACCCAGACCAACCCTTTGTCGCTGCACATGCGATGTTAGGGATCAAGAAGAGTTGTGGGCTGAGGAAGCCATCGGACTGGAGTAGTTTCGCCACCACGGAAATTTTGGGTAGGTTTGTTGATGCAGAACTTTGAGGACATATGACATACGTGACATATTCAACAAAACTAGGTTGAGGCTCGTGCCCCTTTTCTAGTTTTGGCCTGCCATGAGAGTTTCTGATCCCTTGCCTGTTCTGGAGTCTTAGTTGAAAGCGTGCAAGCCCGCAGGAGGGAGATTCGGGCTCCATTCCACAGCTCCATCGTTTGCCTATTCAACCCAGTGCCAGTTGCCATGTTGAATAGCTTGGAGGCCGCAATTAGGTTGCCGGCCGATCCTTTCGACGTTTCTGCGGTTTTAGTCCAACAACTCGGTGTAGAAAGCAGCGGGGTTTCCAGGAACTGATGGACGCCCTTTGACGAGTTGGACCTCGTGAAGAACTATGAGTGTTTTTCTTATGTTCTTCTTATGTGCTCTTCATGACCACCTGAAAACCACTCAGATCTCTCCCAACACGGACACGTTCCAAACTTCGTGCCATTTTCTTCATGCAGTCGCCGCAAAAAGGCAGCGACGACCAACACTTGCAAGGGATGTTTGGGAAATTCCTGAAGCGAAGAGTTTACATGTAGACCCTTGATTAATACACCGCCCCAGGGAATTGAACATCCTCTTCAAAGGGGTTTATGCTCCTCAAGAGTCTACATTACGTGTTTCTTCCAAGCTGCGATTTCTTCCAGACGGTCCGACCACCGGGAGACCGCCGACCGACTGACCGACTGACCGACTGACCGGAGGCGTCCAAGCCGAAGGATACAGCCTGAGACCAAGACGGGGCGGGTCGGACCGACGCTGGAACAGCAGCTATTCACGAGCTGTTGGAGATCTGTCAAGATGTATTTCAAGATGCCTGCTCAGCATGTGAGACATGAGGGAAGACATGTTTGCCATCCTTTCCTAGGTCACTACACTCCCGAAAATCAACATGGAACCTGAAAATGGACCTTTGGAAGACAATTTTCCTCTACAACCCAGTGGTTTTCAGGTTCCATGTGGGTCTCTTCCCGAGTGTAGGTGTGTTCAGGATCCATCAAGTTCTGTTTTGGTACTGCATTAGGTCTCAGGTGAATCCTGTCTTCGTAAGGAAGGACCTGCAGCGGCACCGCCAGCACCCGGATCCGACCTCCACAGCATCAAAGACCATGCGGGCACCGCGAGGAAGGCTCGCTCCCTTAGACCGGTTTGCCTAGCAGGTCTTCCGAACGCGGTCAGCCAGGTCGAACGCGTCGAACACGTCGAACCTAAGACGTCCTACAAGACGTGGTGTCGGCTCGAAAACAGGATCCTGGCCAGTGGTGAGTCATTTGATGTAATTTGTAGCTGTCTCGCGACTATTCGTAGCCAGATGGGGACGTTGGAGGGATTGGCTGTCATGTTTTGTTTACTACATGTTCTTATCACGTTAATATGGCTCCATTCATCCTTCGCACTTGTGGGATTTCATCTGACCACGGGTCTTGTGGATTGCTACCAGCGCTGAGGCATCTGCACTGTCGGCGGGCCCGGCAGGATCTTGTGACAGGTCGTAGTGTCTCAAAGGAACATGTCAAAGTATGTCATGTCAGAGTATGTCTTATAGACATGTCAAAGGAATCAATCAAAGGAACATGATTGGTTTTAAGATGTTTTATATAGATCCATATAGTATTGGGGGCTTGAGCTGGGCGTGATTAAAGTGATTTAGAGTGTGGAAGGTTACTTAATCCTACGTCAACATTACTGGTTAAGAACCCTATGTTTCACCCGAAATTGTTTTTCGTTTTGTCCACAAGTTGGAAACTTGATGAACCTTGTAGAAACTGGAACATCAATTGAACATTCACACAAACTTGGGCAATCTTTGCTTTTGCCTGTTTTTGCCACTCATCAGCACCAACTCCACCTGCCAGGTGTCTTCGAAGATGACCAGCAGTGCTGCCTGGGAGCCCCAGACGGATGTCGTGGCACAGAAAAAAGAGCACTGAAAACAGCGAAAGGGCAGCGATGATATCTTCTTGCTCCTACAGTAGTAGCGATGCCCTTTGTTGCTAGTAGCGTCCTTGCTCCGTTCGTAGTAATGCCAGGAGCTACTAGTAGCATCTGTAGTAGCTTCTTGCTCCTAGTAGATGCAGATTTTGTGGCAGTCAAAGCCTAGGCACTCAACCCCGGACCCAAATATCTTCCGAAAGGGATGTCAAGCGTGGCTTCGTGGAGTTTTGGACTCCAGAGCGATGTCACAGCGGTCATCATCTGGAGTTGCCAGCGCTGCGTCGGTTTCCGCATTCTGTCATGATGCGACCTGGTTTCGCAGGGTTCATGCGTTACACAGATGGGGATTGTCAGACTGAACATTCAAAAACTACAACAAACCCACTTCAAAAGGTTTCAATTGATCAAAATGACAAGACAATTCCTCTCCAAATCATATCTGGGACATCCTTTCAATCCATGCTTGGGGCACCTCTCTTTTTCAGATAATGTACTGCAACTTACTGTGATTCATAGGAAGTTGTTTCCGTGGACTTCCGATGCACCACATGACGGGGTACCGTCGGATGAAGGCGGTGGATACCAAGGCGGCCCTCTTGGGCGGTTTCGCCTCCAAGACGCCGGAGAAGGCGCAACTTCGACCACGAAACTGGATGATCCTGGTGAAAGCGACAGAGGATTGTTTGAATGTTGTTTTTCAAGAACTGGATGAATCCCCTGAAACTGGAGAAGATTTGCGGTGTCCCGGCTCCCAGAATCGACGATGACGACGTGCAAATACCCTCTATAGGTATTTCTCTGACTGGCACAATCGGTCTTTGTACAATCATAGCCTGGTTTCACCTGGTTCATGGTACTGCAGGTTCATAGTCGTTCGAAACCTGCAGTACCATGCGTTCATGGAGTGTTGAGAACTGCACAGAAGTGGATTGGCAGAAGTGGCAGAGTTCCACGGTGAGCAGCATCTTGCACGACAATAGAAATGACATGAAATGACCATCACAGATGCATTTGTTCAAATGTGCATTCTAAACTGGATGTGTGACCTAATATTCTCCCAGGACCTTCAAAGCGACCTCTCCAAGTCACCTGATAGAAGGCCTACCTCATCCTGGGATCTCAAAAAGGTTATGTTGAAGGTCCTGGTCAGTGTGCGATCCTAAGGGATTTGATCGTGTAGGTGAATGTTTGGATCAGCATCTCCCAGGAAGGCTCACAAGTTTCACACATGAACAATATACATATTGTGATTGTCAGATCATCATATCCGTACAAACAACATGCCTAATATATATATATATATATAACAACTACGGTCTTCAGCGAGGTTCCGAATTGATCAAGCTCCGTGTCTTTTGGAGGTTTTTGGCTCAATAAAACAAGCGTTTGTCGGGCCCTTGTGGCGTAAGGTTGTAGATGGGAAATCCAAAGGACTCGGCACAAGTGCTTCGCACAAGTGCTTCCAGGCCGATGGTGATGGAGCAAGCCAGCCGTCCGGGCATCTGAGACGGATCTGATCAGATCGTGATTCGTGATGTCGGGACTAGGGAGGCCATCACTGTTAGGTTGGAGGCCATCACTACTAAGAGGCCGTTGCTATTAGGATGTGGTCACTTAGGTTGGTCCAAAGAGGTCACTGAAGGTCCTGCTAGATGGCACAGATCGTGACGCAAGACCAAGGAAATCATGGAATTCTCGCCATGAAGAGACCCGTTTTTGCGGCCACCTGCTGTGAACATGCCCAGGTCGGAGAAGAAACCGCCGGGGCTCCCAGAAGCGGGCGGGCTGCGGAAGATCAGACCGGTCGGATGAAGAGAAGGAGTCCAAACAGGTCCAGTCAAAAGCTTCACTATACCAATATTACGTTGAATGCTTTGAGCTGTCTTTGGTATCAATATCTTATTGAATGCTTTGCTTTTGAGCTGCTTGCATATTATATAACACCGTGGGACGAAAGCTCGGATCCAGATGTCAAAGCTTTCAGACCTTCCTTGCCGCTTTGACATGCATCGATCGCAGGTTGCATGTCCTGACTGAACGACATTAGGCTTGTGGTTTCCTTCGCTCGAAAAACGGGACGCCCCCGGCCTTCAAGGGTGCTGATCCAGGTCCGGTCCGTGCAGAGATCTTTGCATCGTTGGGATCACGCAGGCAGACATCATCGCCCTTCGTCGTAGGACCACCAAGGAGCAGCCCAAGGAGCAGCCCTGCAGATGCTGCCACTGTCGTGACGGCATATGCGTTTTGAATGGTGTGGCCTTTAGTGGATTCCATGTTAAAATGCCCTTGCACGAGGTCCCTGGAGCCAAGGAAACCCAGCGGAGCAGCAGCAGGTCGCCAAAGGTGCCCAGCTTGAAGCTTAAGTACAGTGGGCCTGTATGCATCAGTGCGCAAGCTCCATTCGTACAAATGGCCGGGCATCAACAGATGGAGAGCCAAAGATTTGCAAATCTGAAGACTTGGCAGCTGGAAAGTGTGTCTCCCCACCCCCATCTCACAAAACGCAACACCCACCAACCACTTATGAGTGATGGTAGACCCACTACCTATTAAGCCATACCTCTATACTCTAATCTCGAATCCAAAGTCTTCGTGGACCAGAATCTAGCCACTCAGTGTCCGGAGTGGACAGCCATCTCAGGTGGTGTGCGTAACCCTTAAGATGTATTCGATGCAGCGGTTTCTGGGCACCTGTTGTCACCAACAAACAATTGTTGGAGGGTGCTGGTAGATCATTTAGTTATAACACCCGCCAGTCGTACAGGCAAAGATTTGACAACCTTTGTGGTTGTCGCTGGTTGTGGTCGGTGGCCGCCAGGGTGTCCCGGTCGTTTGCGAACCAAAACCTTCTCAAAGAACACACCCCTCAGGTTCTGACCAGAAGCACTAACCGACCCAGTGAATGGATCAGGCCTCTAATTTTCTTATGGATTTGGTTTCCCCACGAAACATGGGTTCCAGGCCTGGTGAAACCAGGTAACCTTTGGGTTAAAACCTCATCACTAGGACCTTCCGGAACCGGTCCGGTGGTTTTTGGGACACCCGGAATCACCTCATACCAGAGGCTAGTGGAGACACCAGGTGTTGGGGAAAGCCGCCGGCTCCGCTTCCAAGGATCCGCCCCGGCGACTCCAAGTCGTGCGTGGCGCCCTCCGTCTGGGCCCAGAGACCGGTCGAGTCGCTGACCGACTGAGGGAGATAGCTATAGGTGGGGTTTGTCCAGCATCATCCACTGTTAGAGGTATTAGGATAGACCCAAGCTATATAGGGCCTATAGGGTTTATTGTGGTCCAACTGAACATCCGAACAAGCGTTCCTGCAGTGAGACAACTCAAGTTCTATCAGAAGAAGTTCTCGTGCAGTGAATAATGTTCACAGTTCTTGGCAGTGTTAGATCGTTGTTGTTCCTGGTTTTCAGGCGGTAACAGTTATGTTCATAATTATTGTTCGTATAATATATATATTAGATTCCTAAAGGTTTGTCACAGTGAATTGGTGTCAGCACTGTTTTTGTGTGCAAAATTGAGAAGATTTCTGAACTGGCGCCCATGAAAAACACAGCTGATGGTGGAAACTCCAAAAGCCTGGGATCGAATGCTCCACGTCATAAGATGTCATAAGGAACTAGGAACCGAATTTATCTGAAACTATCAGAGAAAGCATGATTCTTGCTGAGGTTGAGGGGAGTCAGTCCAGATTCTGGCCTGGAGAGTAATTAAAGACTAATTTGAAAAGAGAGTGTTCACAGTGTTCACATTATAAGTAAGCATCCGAAACCAGCTTGTCCGGCCAATGCGAAAGTCCTTGTCCTCCCATTGATCTTGGCCATTGACAGATTCATGGTACTGTGTATGACCCATTTTCATCCTGATGACCTACAGCCAGCATCCACCCCCTAACACAGGAAGAATGTCAGCTACCCAGTCGGTGTTTACCTTCTTTCCACAAGACAAGACCTACCTGCTCCTTCTCAGCCGGCCCAAAAATCCAGAAATCAACCCTCTGGAGCCACTTTCAGGCCATGAAGTCTTCCGCGGCCAGCAGTTTGGGAGCGCTTTTTGCCAAGCAATCTGCGCACCTTGGACGGATTAACGTGCGACAAGAATGCGTCCAAAGAAGTGTCCTTGGTCAGGGTGTGCCCTGCATTTTTGGTGCTGGGCAATGAAACGATATGAAACGCAATAAAGTGATGTTTGGCCTTCCCATGTCTTCCCTGAAAAATTCCTGAACAAGACCATAAGCGGTGAAAACTGTATTTGCCTTTTCTTGAACGATCCCAGTCGGTTTGTGGGTTGATGAATGACACTGCAGGGAGATCTAAAGGGATGGACTGGGTGATGTTTCAACAGTTGTCGGGAAAAAATGCAATCAACACCGACGGTCCCAAATGGACACATCGTGAACGCATCCAACTTGTAATCAAGCGTAATGATGGTAGCGAATCAACCGATTTTGGACCGTAATGAATGGATTGGACCCGCCCTCACCAGAAGATACTTAAGACATCTTAAAACCATCATCCCACCCTCGGGTGTCCATCAACCATTCAGCTTTTCAACCATGTGAAATCGGGTCTTGGGTTTTCCCGTGTTCGTCCCACTGATCATCTTGGAAAGAATGGTCCATTGACAGGTCTTGTAATTCTCAACATCGAGATCCCCTTTGGGGGAGGAGGCTCATTTTGGAACACATGATTCGGCTCATTTGGGAACACAACAATCCTTTCGCCCTGTGGAATAGATTCCGGCGTTCGATAGAAGTTTGTTGATATTTATAGCGCGTGCACGCGATGTCATATCGGGGAAAGACGCCGTTTGGACACCTCACAACGTCATATGTTTTTTGGGATTCTCACCTCGCTACCACGAAATTTGCCTGTTTTCACCTTGTCACAACAAAAACCGCCATCCTTCGCAAAAGACTTGGTATAGCGGCATTGTTTTACTGAAAGGCCATGATTTGTGCCAAAACCGAAGATCCAGGATGATCCAGGCATAAAATGGTCTCCCCTCATCCGATCTAATGCTACGGGTCGTTCAGGTAGCGATCAGATGGGTGTTGTTGTAAGAAGGGCACACAGAGCCGATATCATGCAAAGAAGAGTGTGATTGATGCCGAAACCAGACCTGGGTTCTTTGGATCGATTGGCCAATGATGCCCTTGGAAACCAGAAGGTATCAAGGCCGCCAAGCTTTATGGTTTGGGGACTCCAAGCTTTAGCCTCCTTTTCCTTCCAAGATCGCCAGGCAAGATGAGGCTGGGTGAATGGGTGGCGTGTTTTTTTTGAGAACGGAGCTGAAAACTACAAGGGGCTTGTACCGTTCGAGGTTTGAGAATTGTCCACAGAACAGTCTCTTGAAGTGCGATGGTTTGCAGCCCACTTAGATCTTCCAGTAGCTATGCTCTAAAAACCCAAAGGTTTATTTATGGTTTTAAGACCCTGTTTGTGTCAGAAAATAACACAAAACATGGACGTGCACAATCCCCTGTTTGTATTTGGAAACTGGTTTGTTAGTGTTTTCTTGGAACTGGCTCAACTGGGACGCCAGAAACTCTGGAAGTGCTTCGACTCTTGACTCTTCACCACATGTTCACATTGTTGGGGCTCAAACTGCCACAACACCCAGCTTTTCACCCAGGGTAGCTTTATAGCTCTGAACTCGATTGGCTTCCCACGCTGGCTATTGTCTCAATTGTCGGGCAAAGGTCGCTTTATCGGTTCGACCTGGGTTTAGCTCAACTTGCTGGAAACAGCCCGACTTAGCTTCTTTTTTCTACGGCCTGAACAACTTGTCAGCCATGTTCCGAGCATTTGTGCATACTTTGTCAGTTGAATGAACCGCCTTGTCCATGAAGTGCATTCCACAAAACCTCAGTTGACTCTCCTCCTGACATATGTATCATTTGTGGGTGGTCTTTGCTTTGGTCTTTGAAGCGTTGGGACTTCATCTTCAGTTGCCAGACACCAAACACCTTGGTGTTCTTTTCTCGAAACTCGGGTGTTCTGATCGGGGGAAGCGGCCAGGAGACGATGGCGCCCATTCAGGAGGCACGGTCTGTCCCGGAGACGGACGGCATGACGACCTGAGCCGACGGGTTTGGGTTTGTTGGAAGTGACAGCGGAGGAAGTCCCCGCATGTCCGACCTAGGATTCTATCAGGTGGGGGGGGGGGCTGTTGGGATTTCAGACAATCCATATGGGATTGGCATATTTGCATACATTGGGGTGTTTGATTTCAGGGGTCAATGTAAGGAAAAATGCCAGTCCCATGGATATGAGATTATATGTATATATATTACTCTTTGGGGATGTCCTGAATCATGGGTCGACATCAGATTACTAGTAGCGATGCGCTAGTAGTAGCTTCTTAGCTACTAGTAGCGATGCACTTGTTACTAGTAGCCATGCCCTTTGCCATTAGAATATTATGTTGGCCTTCTTCACTTGGAAACCTGGTTCGAAGCTGGTTTCATGGGGAACTTCGAAAAGCATCGCTGGGATCTGCACATTTCCCTGCATGGGTGGTGGTCCACGTGCCAGTGCCAGTGCGTTTCGTGGTCAGATGTGCCCTTTCGTTGTCAGAAGGCCCCTGAAAACCACTGGGTGGTAGATGAGAGTCTTACAGGTGTCATCAGGTGTCCATCTTCATGGGTCCATGTTAGTCTGCAGTGGGGTAGCAGGCTTTTCGACCCTTCCCATCCTTCCCTGGAGTCCTGGTACGGTCACCATTCGACTGGTCGATAGAGTTGTTTCGGGCAAAATGGACCGATGCAGGCCATCCCATGCGGATGCAGGTATTTGAAATTTGGTGTTGTGTGATGGTTTTTGAACCATTAAATGTCTTGGACCTTTGAGAATCTCACCTTAAGTTCTACCACAAAACCAACAGAAAGCTCAGAAAACCACGGTCAAAAGAACTCTGTGCACGAGAGAGTGTCTGATTGATTCTTTTGGGGATTTTACACTTTCTCAGTTTTCTTAATCTTCCAGGACCTTCCGATGTCAATTTAACGACAATTTTGGACATCCCTCAACCTCCAACAGGCTATGTATAGATACCCACCTCTTAGCAAGGTCCTATCTTTAGGGTCCTTTTTTTGGTCTATACCCTCAGTTTGTCCGTTCTTACCTGTAACAGGAAGGATCCACAAGAAGATATCACTATTATTTTAGAGATGGATGTCGTCCTACAACCAGGCCCCATCATCCACTGGGCACTGGTGGATACACCCAATCTATACCCAAACCATCGGAAGGTCCGGAACAAGGAGCGAGTTGAACAAATACTGCCCCAAACCGAAGCGTCCCATTTCTGCCCGTCTACCGGACCGTGTCTACCGGGCCCCTCCCTCACCGACCCCGCGGGCGGACCCCGCGGGCGGATTCCGTGAGGAGCCCGAGGAGGCCACGGTCGACGCGTGGGGAGATGTGGGACGATGCTGCGCGGCGAGGGAGAATGAAAAAACGAACCGCGGTCGCAGTCGCCGCTAGACTTCTCGGTCTTTTTCTTGCTTGACTTGGTGACATTGGTGTTGTTTTTGTGTGAAGTCTTCTTTGAGGCTGTCCTGGAGCCGCCCAGATACTGACAGCTTGTCCACCAAAACCTATGGCAATCGGCCACAAAGGCCAGAGTCCTTCGATCGTCGATCATCATGTTTTGATCTAGATGGCTTTGCTTAGGGTGATTCTATTTTCCTTGTGGGTGAAGCTCCTTCTGATAAATATGTTTTGATTTGTCTTTTTTGAGTTCCTCAAGCAAATCCAAGTCTACCTGCCTGAATTTCCAAGAGCTTTCCTAAAATTGCCTAAATGTCTTGAGCTGGCGCATTTGAGCTAGGTGAGCCAAGGCACAAGCTGCGCCCAGCACCAATATGCTGCAGCCATGATCCAACGTCCTTTAACTGTGCCAGTTACAAGTGCTCACACCAGACCATTGGGGACCCTGGCCCTCTCCGTTCAACCCTTTGGTATGACTGCCCAAACTGGCGGAAGCTCTCGCACCTAGTGCACTCGATTGATGTGATTTTCGCACAAGATTCAGTCAAGCGCCTCTCCCCACCACCGAACATCAAACTTGGTGAGACATCTTGTGAAGCGTTCTATTTTTCTCCTCTACACAGGGATCTTCCTTGTCTTTTGTATCCTCCGTTACGAACGTTCCGCCGACTTCCGAGGAAAATGGGGTCGTTGATCCAGTTTTTTTCCCCCATGAATGGTGTTTGTTGTGGGCGTTGTTTGGGTTTCTCATGAGGCCGATGGAAAAGAACTGCTGGCTTGACTCGGGGAACTTCGTCTTCACTCATATATGCTGTTCTCGGAGCATCCCTCAACTCAACACATACCAAGGCCAAACCCAAGACCGCGGCACCGAAAGCGTTGCTCGGTTGGGAAAGGATAGGGGGGCGCATTGAGTTCAAGAAAGGTTTGAAGAAAGGTATGTCACCAACCAAATTCATCAACTAGGAGATATACTAGGATTTATATTATATAATATGGGTGGCTGGTGGCCATCTGAAGGTGAACACACTCTTCAAGGAGAAGGGTGATGGAACCAAGCCGTTCAGGCTTCTTTGGCTTCGTGCGGAGAGCTTCTCGTATTCTGATAATATCCACCCGCTGCCGGAAGTAGACGGCCCTTTCGTTTAGGACCTTAGCTGCCTGGTTACTTACGTTTTGTGCGTTCGAACCTTGCATTTTTAAAACTCACGTTTCGATCCGTACGTTCCCACGTTGTGGAGCTCAGATGCGTTTTTGGAACTTCCTCATGCATAAACAGAAGAAGGCCATTGAACACAGAAACATCCCAAATGCATTTTCAAGAGCCAGAAAAATGCATCCAGTAGTACCCCATAGCCCATAGCTTGGGCACAAACAATTCCCAAATGCATTTCCAAGAGTGAGAGAAAAGCATCCAGCAGTAGCCCATAGTTTCTTTTTTTGAAAGACAAACATATGTCCGCAAAGTGGACCTCCAGACCACACAGATGCATTCACCCGTGGACAGTAAATGCAGGTATTTGGATGGGGCCTGGATTTTGGGAGGGGGGCTGTATGTTTTGGACACGTGCGGAACCTTCCGTTTTACGTCTTGCGTACCGGGGCGCATAAGTTTAGGACCCATCTCCCTTCCACCAAGAAACCAAAGATTCTGCACAGTATAGACGCTTGCACACTCTGCAACGCTTGCTGGCGTGTAGCCAGAGGTCTGAGGAGGAGACAGCCCTCGTATTCTCATCCTCCCCATCCGAGTTGATCCAAACATGCATCCCCTCATATCCCCCCTGTCCACCCTTCGTAAAAGTTTGGCAGCTGCTGTGGCACTTCTTCCACGACAAGGTGGAGCCTATAGGTATAGATGATTGAAACCATTCTTAGTGGGTTGAATCTGGTGGAATTGATCAGGGTTTCAATAAAAAACAGAATTGTCTGAGCCTTCATCCCCTTTTGGTCCGATCGGTCTTGCTTCTCGCTTCTTAGGTCTGGTAAAGCCAAGTCGGTGGTTCAGTCCACAGCGGGAAGCTGAGAAAAGTTGAGGGAACCATTCCACATGGAAGCCTAAGTGAAACTTGAAGGAGGTGGTAAAGATGAACAAACAAAACCTTGGGAGTTGATGGGTCAATAGGTCAACACATGTCACAAACATGTCACAATTCTTACACATTCCAGAAACTTTTGGCTGGTAAATAAGTGAAGTTCCTTGGTAGACATTTTCTGTTTCAACCGGAGTTCCCGATTCATATCCAGTTGCGGACACTTCAGGCTGATAGGCTGATGACCCACCAAGAAAAGTGGATCACCTACAAGATCGCTCGGTGGATTGGGAGAAACTCAAATCCGATGGACAAATTGCGGCTTTGGAGTGATTGTTCACTCGAAAATTTTTGGAGTTGCCGGGGAGAATCCGAGTTGGCGTTTCCGGTCCACTGAGTTTTTGCTGGAACCACCCCAAGGAACTCCTGATAGAAACATGGATGAAGTCGTGGATGTTGATATCGATGGGCAGAGTGTTGACGATGTCGCCGCTGTTGCTACAGTTGAAGCTTGGGAAAGTGCCTAGCAAGATGGTGAGCTCACACAGGGTAACCGGGTAACCCACATTTGTTCAATTTATATCATCATAGGGATTGTATTTTCAATGTTATCTGAGGTGATATCTCATATCTTGGCCCCAATCCCAAAACTGTCCATCTCCCTGTACTATTGTTGTTGTTGTTGTTGTTGTTGTTGTTGTTGTTGTTGTTGTTGTTGTT
>CAXAMN010025139.1:1295667-1347102 GCA_963970005.1 Durusdinium trenchii
TGTTGTTGTTGTTGTTGTTGTTGTTGTTGTTGTTGTTGTTGTTGTTTTTGTAGGTATATTTAACACCCGGTTTCACACAGAAATCCATTATGCAGGATGTTCGGGTCCATCATGCCACATGAACATTAAGGACAGAGTACCTTTCACATGGTGATGCGTTTGGCTTCAAGGAAGTTCTTCAAAAGACTGCCCAGCACGGGGTTGTTCCTAAACCTTTTCAAGGTGAATCAGGGTGTTGACTTCATTCACCTGGAGAGTTTCAGAGCTGCTTCAGCTGCTTCAGAGATGGCCATTTTGGAGTTCGAGCTGAGGAGGGGATGAACTAAGATAAAGTGATTCGATGTTCAATCCCGAAGACGTTTGGAAGCCGTGCTTGAGGACACAAATCATGTTTGAACTCGATGTGGTGCGTAGTGTTCAAAGAACCAGCGGGACCTTTTTTTGTGAGGCCATAGGCGGCCACACGGTCGAGTTGTCGTGTGGCTTCCTGCAAGTCGGATCAAGTTTAAAGTACTTTTGTTGCATGGGAGCAGTTTTCTCGTGGCCCCGACATGTCTTCTCGTCAGTTTTGGGGCTGGGCAGCTGCCCATTGGGGGCCTCGCAGTGCCGTGCGCAGGCAGGTTCTGCATCTATAGCACCATAAATGTCCCCTTCTTTTGAGACGTTGGTGCGGAGCGCATCCATCGTGTCCCTTTGCTTGCAGCGTTTGGCTTGTCTTCAGTGGAGGAACAAATGCATCGACTCAGCCTAGAGAGGTTGAACAGCCCTATGTACCACTACAGAATCTTAGAAGCTTTTCTTTTAGCTCTTGGAATGATGCAGAAAGGGTCCAAGCATCAGTCAGTATACGCAACATGGACTCAGCGATTCAGATGGCTTGTAGAAGATGGTGACAGAGGAGAGCGATTCAGATCGAGAGAACCATGGACATGCATGGACATGCTATATATATATAAGAAGCACACGCAAGAAGGACAAATTAAGATATAGAGTTGATGTTGTTTACACTACGTTAAAATAGATCCACACTCGCATGATGTTTGTTCCTGGTCATTTCCTCATATATATCCGAAGAAAACACAAAAAAAAGATCTGGATGTCAAGCCCCAACGAGGTGCGCCCCGATGGCCCTTGACACGGCCGAGCGGCCGAGCGGCCGACGCCGTTCACATGCAGCGGGTGCGGCGGCGGAGGGTCAAGCCCAACGGAGCCAAAGAGAAGGCCTGGCGGTGCGGGTTGGAAGGCGACGGTCGCAGATCCATACACGAACGCACGACATCCAAGTGGATTCACGTGGATGGCATGGGTCTGGGGGCGGCTTTGGGAGAATACTGTCCGTTCCTTTACAAACATAGGTGTAAATGCATATGACCGCCACCGGCAGCGGAACCTCATCTCAAGGCGCGGATGAAAAGGGCCCGCATAGAGTCGCCCCTGGTGGGGCTCCGGCTTTCGCATTGGTAGCGGAGCCCCACCAGGGGGGGCTCGAGCCATGGATGATAAGTCGGTCAAGCGTTTCAACGGAGAAGACGAAGATGCCGGGAAGGCACTTCGGAAGTGGAAAACATGGGCACAGGCTAAACTGCTGACGATCAAAGATCTGAAGACACAACAGAGAGGCCCGTGGCTGCTGACTTTGTTAGATGGAAAGGCATGGGATGCCTGTGAACATCTGACTCTCGAAGAGTTGGCTACAGCAGAAGGTGAAGCAAAGCTCTGGGACACACTGGAGCGTCGTTTCCCCGAGAAGGAGAAACATGACATGATGGGTGAGGCTTTGGGCGAAGTTTTTGGGCTGGCTGCAAGCGAGTCGGAGACTATGAAGCAGTGGACTGCTCGGGTGAGAGAGGTCTTTGACCGTTGTGAGCGAAGAGCCAGCGTGAAGTTTCCGCCTGAAGCGGAAGGCTGGATTGCTTTGAACTGTGCTGGACTTAGTGAAGAACAAAAAGCAATAGTGAAAGCAAAAGCACAGGGCAATTTATCCTTCGAGGTGTTGTCGGCCGCACTCCGGTCATGCTTTCCCGTGTGGAAGGCCTCCGCAAGCAAGCGGAAACCAGTTGGTGCCTTTCAGGTGGACCAGATTCCGGAGGTTCCACCAGGCGCTGAAGACGACGATGACAGTTACAGTGATCCATACATGCAGGGTGTTCAAGCGTTTTTGGCAGAACATCAACAAGATGCCGAAATAGACGAACAGGTCTATTCTGAAGGGGAAGCTGCCGAAGCGTTAGCAGTCTCTTGGAAAGAACGCCGCAAGGAGATCACCAAGGTCCAACGCAGTCGTCAGTTTGGACAGTCCTACGGCGGCACTGGTCGTCGACAATTCAAGGTGGAAGTTGAAGAGTTGAAACGCCGCACCAAGTGCAACCGGTGCGGGAAAATAGGCCACTGGGCCAGGGAGTGCAGACAACAGCCAAACAAGACCACTGACAACTCTGGTTCAACGAGCTCTCAGCAGGCCACATCGGCAAACTATGTGGAAGACACAAGTGCCCATGATGCTGCTGAGGCCCTCATGGTTTCTGGAGATGATTTGACTCCGGCGTTTGTTGGACATGTGCAGGAAGTGTTCAGTACAGGGTTGGTATCATCCCCAGGTTTTGGGGTTGTAGACAGTGGTTGTGGCAAGACTTTGATTGGTCGGCAAACATTATCCATTCTGGAAAAGATGATTCAGCAACACGGCCATACAGTGCAATATTTTCCAAAGGTGTGTACATTTCGGTTTGGGAACGGAGCCACAGAGACTTCACAAGTCTCATGTCGACTGCCAGTGGGTATAGCTCAACAATACGGCTTGATCGATGCCGCAGTCATCGCCGGCAGTGCACCGCTGTTGTTGGGACGTCCTACCCTAGAAAAGATGGCTGTCAAACTAGATTTCAGTAACAACAAGATGGAGCTCCTTCACAGCCAGGCTCAGATGCACACCAATGAGTCCGGTCAGCTGTTGATTGATGTGCTTGCTTTTCCAAGAAGGAAGTCGGAGAGTTCCTGGACGCCGCTCGCTGCAGATGAACGCCCGTCTAGAATCTCAGAGGCTCGACCGACAAAAGTCAAAACAAAGATCAAGTTGAAAAAGAAAGAATGCCGTTGTTTGTTAGCCCAAGTCAAGAAGATGGAAAACCAACAGGGTTCGAAGTGTTTAGTTGCGGAACTGTTTTCACCACCACGTTTTTCGAAAGAAGCCGAAAACATGGGTTATCATGGTCTTTCATTCGATATCAAGCAGGGCTGGAATTTGTCCAAACCCGAAATACAAAAGCAGGTAGATGAAGAACTAGAGAATGCTCGACCACGCCTGTTGGTCGTTTGTCCACCATGCACTCACCGAGGTGGGTGGGAGCATTTGAACCGCCACCGCAGATCAGCCCTTGAGACTGCTCGACTGATCAGGGAATCCAGAATGCACGTTCGATTCGCTGCCGAACAGATTCGCAAGCAGCTGGATCGAGGTGGTGACTTCTTGTTCGAACATCCTTGGGGGGCTAACACATGGGATGACAATGCACTCACTCCGCTTCGTCGTAAATATGGTGTTCGTAGAGTGGACATGTGTGCATATGGTCTCAAGTGTCCTGATACAAACATTCCTATTCGGAAGGCTACAGGTCTCATGACATCGGCGAAACCAGAACATATGCATCTGTTCAAGCAGTGTCCAGGCTGTCTCAAACACAGACACGTGGAAGGTAAATTGCACTCAGGTGAACGTGTAAGCACTTATCTGGCCGAGTACACCTCGCAATTTGTACAATGCATGATGCAATGGTGTCTCAACAATCATGGCAAAGTCTGGAAAGAGAACATAGACCTAGCTGCTTGCGGAGATACAGAATGCCTCGTCGGAGAGGCAAATCCGGCGGCCGTTGAATCAGTTCATGAGCCAGAGGATCAGGAGGGATCCAATGCCAAACTGCTAACGGCGTTGCGTCGTTTGCATGTCAATTTAGGGCACCCGTCCAACCATGACTTAGTTCGCATCCTCCAACATAGCAAGGCTAAAGAGGAAGTGGTAGTCATGGCCCGGTCCTTTGAATGCAGCATCTGTAGGAATCATCAACAACCCCAGGCATCTCTTCCTGCCAAGGCCAGTCGATGTATGGAATTCAACTCACGAGTAGGCATGGACGTTAAGTATTTGCCTGGCTGGCGGCCGAACCAGCGTGTGCCGTGTGTGAGCATAATTGATTATGGCTCTTCTCTGCACGTGATGACTCCAATCTTCCAACGTGAGACTGCCGAACTGCTGAAGGGCGTCCTGCGTGACTCATGGCTTCTTTGGGCAGGTGCGCCAGAGGTCTTGGAACTAGACCCAAGTAGACCCAACTTGAGTGACGCCCTAGGAGAGTATTGTGAAGGACACGGCATCAATCTCATGCACACAGCGGCAGATTCACACTGGCAACTGGGGAAAGTAGAGCGCCACGGCCAGTGGTTTGAGAAAATCCTGAGCAAGGTTCACGAGGAGAATCCTCCCACTTCTCCTGAGGAGTTCGTGGAGAACGTTATGCAAACGCAAATCGCCAAGAACTCTCTGATCACTGTAGCAGGTGCTAGTCCATATCAAATCGTGTTCGGAAAGAACCCCAGGATTCCTCAAGATCTGATGCAAGATAAAGTGCATCTGCCAGCGGTAGATGCCAGCGTGTTTGAGACCGCCTTTCAAAGGTCTCAATGCGTCCGTCAGTCAGCACGATTGGCAGTCCTCCAATGTCAAGACAGCAAAGCCTTCAAGGCCGCCATTCGAGCAAGACCACGGGTTCGACAGACTTTTGTCTCTGGTGACTGGGTTTTCTATTGGCGGAGTCAGAAATGGCAAGAGGGTTCACTAATTCGAGGAGGTAAATGGCATGGGGCGGGAATGATTTTGGGGAAACTAGGACAGAACTACATCGTAGCCCACAGAAGAAGCATTTTCCGCTGTTCCCCAGAACAATTTAAGACACACTACCACGGAAGAGAAAACGATGGCTGATTTCGATGCAAACGAGCTACTTGGGATCAAAAACCTCTTAGAACGGGGACAATTTCCGAAGGGTCAGTTCATTGATTTGGTAAACAGTGATAATCCGCCCGAACCGGAGATCCTCGATCGCGCTGACCTGTTGCAAGTGGCTGGAAAGACAGCAGCGCAGATGTGGCAAGAAGGACAAGCCGAGTCAGAAGACACACCAATGCCCGAGGCAAAGGCAGATGTGTCAGGTCCCGAAGTTCCTGAGGAACCTCGAATCCCTCGAACAGAGGATTATGGTCCTATCCGACGCATCCGACACACCCAGAAGTCTCCTCCCGAGTACTTAATGCGTCCCCCAGCCATGCAAATGGATGACATTAATGAGGTGTTCACTGAGCTTGTGCCAATGCTAGAGACACATTTCCCAGCAGCAGATCAACCTTTCAGTAGCCCTAGAGGAACAAGCAGCAAACGTGAGGCGAGTCAGGACATTGAAGATAGTAGACACACACGATCTCGTCTCTCGGAGGAAGATGAAGTTCTCTTATCGTCCATTGCTTCAGATGTTTCACCATGGAGTACATGGTCCCCAATTGACTGTCTGATCGCCGGGTTTCTTCAAAAACGAGCTCAAAAAGAGATCCCAGTCCACGGTAATGAGCCAGAATTGCAAGCCAAAGTCGATGCCTCGAAGACATTGGAGTGGGAAACTTTGTCCGGCAAGCAAGCAATTCGTGTGTGGAAAGGAGCTAAAGCTCGAGAAATTCGAAATAAGCATCCTGACAGATTCATCGGGAGCCGTTTCGTAGTAATCAATAAGAAGGATGAGGACGGTGAACGAATCAAATCTAGGTGGTGCCTTCAGGGACATTTGGATCCTGATTTTCAAGAGAAGATCCGGTCAGGGGCCTGTCATAGTCCCACACTCCATCCTCTCTCCCGATCACTGGTTCTTCAGATGCTCGTCAGCCGTCGATGGACGATGCAACTAGGAGATATAAAGGGTGCTTTTCTAGAAGCTGGTCCACTCAATCCTAAGTTCGCTCCCCTGTATGCTCACCAGCCCAAAGGTGGTGTTCCAGGTCTTGACCCCGAAGATGTGATTGAGGTAACAGGAAATGTGTATGGGTCAAATGATGCTCCTTTCAACTGGTGGTTCAAATTCGATGAGACAGCACGCTCGCTAGGCTGGATTCGATCACAATTCGACAACTGCCTGTATTATCTTCCAGACAAGTCAGGAAACACCGATTCAGCAAACATGTGTGGGGTGCTTGGAGCTCATGTCGATGACACCATCACAGGAGGTGAGGGTCCAGTGTATGAGCAAGCCATTGCTAGATTGAAACAAGCCTTTCCGTATCGTAAATGGCGAGTAGGTAACGGGGAATTCTGTGGAGTAGTGTACACTCAGGATCAACAGAGCTTCGAGATCACCTATCAACAGTCAGAATACGCTAAACACATACGACCAATCTCAGTGTCAAAAGAACGACTGAAAGATAAGGAAGCAAAGGCCACAGAACGTGAAGTGTCAGCCTTGAGAGCAATCAATGGAGCAGCAAATTGGCTGAGTTCACAAACACGGCCAGACCTGTGTGTCCAGACATCGTTCTCGCAGCAGTGTTTTCCAGAGCCTAGGGTGAGGGACTTGTTGTTCGCAAATCAGCTAGTACATCGAGCTAAGCAATTTAGTGGAACAGAGATCACAGTCAAGCACATTCCATGGGACAGTCTAGCGATATGCTATCACTCTGATGCAGGGTTTGGTAATGCTAAGCACCATAAGACTCAAGCAGGATATATAGCCGCCTTTGTAGATGAACGACTAGTAGATAATGAATCATCACCCTGGTCACCTTTCTCCTGGCGTTCCTACAAGTTGCCTCGAGTGGTAGCGTCCACTCTCGCGGGTGAAGCTCAAAGCTTTACAACCGCCAGTGCGACAGCGGAATGGATGAGTCTTTTGCTGGCTGAAGCCAAACAAGGTCACTTTGACCTCCGGACGTCAGAACAGGTCCAACAACAACCACGAATCCCCGGCGTGAAATGCCGAGATGAGATCCAGCTTACAAAAGTGGTTGGTATCACAGACTGTAAAAGCCTGTACGACCACATGGCATCCATGTCGTCCGTTTCAAAGTGTGAAGACAAACGCATGGCAATAGACCTAGCAATCCTCAAACAATGCATGAGCCGTACTGGTCTTTTTGTTCGTTGGTGTCCGACTGAACTCATGCTGGCCGACGGGCTAACAAAGGATGCCCAAGATCCCGCAGATCTGCTCAGGGCAGCTCTGAACATAGGCGAGTACCAGCTGAATCCCGAGGCCGTGGTGTTGGAAAAGAAGAAACAGCAAAAGCAGGAACGACTGATTCGTCGCATGCAACATGAAGCAAGAGAAAAGGAAGCGCGCCTTCAGAAACATGAGAAGTTCCGATATGACAAACCAAAGAAAAATGACAAATGAAAACCTAAAAAGCACGAATTCGTTTTGTAGCTATACAGCATGCATGCAGGGGCCAGACGTGACAATCCTTGTATCACGTTTTGCATGGGGAGAGTTATGCTTTCTGTTTTTCGAGTGGTGCATAACCAAGATGGGGATGCAGTCTGTCGTGGGACTGTAAATGTGATTTTGCGCAGGCAAGCATGAACAGATCGTGTTTTTCCTGGCTTCACACTGGGGGTTCAAACACAGTGAGATCACTGTGCAGACGGCGTCAAGGAAGTGCTGTCGTGAATCTTTTGCGCGCACCATTTTTGTTTGTGTGAGAGCATTTTTCTATATCTCCGACTGCTGAGCCATGGCTGGATATTACCGAGGCCTGAGCAAGGACGATGTCAAGGCCATGCTGCGTGATTTGAATGAAAGTGGAGAGCTAGAGCATCTTCTACATGATGTTTCGACCTCAGCTCCGACCAGTTCTATGACCCAAGGAGCCATGACCGATGGAGCAAAGAGATGCCTCATTGATCCCTCAGAAGAGCTGGACAAATATGAGGTTCTCAGTTTGCGCCAAGAAGTGCTCAAACCTAATGTCAAGTCAGCAGGACATTCATCCTTGTCGATCGAACGTGCCGAGCCAGAGACCAAACAAGGAGAAGACATTCCCCTACCAGAGGGAATTCGTTCTCTACACCAATGGGGAACGACAGTGTGTGAGTTACCCAAGTTTGCCAAAAGAGACTTAACCTACTCATCAATGCTTGTTGAAGCAAAGACATCCAAAGAACTGGCCAATTATCTTGGATGGGTGCTGACGGCGGGTACCAAGTCCCCAAAGCTGGATGATCTCAGGGCCTTTCTCAAGGCCAGTGGCTTCGATCCCAAGAGTCTCGATGGTGAAACCATCAAGTATCCATGCAGCTCCTTTTCACGTCGTTTGAAAGACTGAAAAGTAAAGAGGTAGAGAGGAGTGTAAATGCATATGACCGCCACCGGCAGCGGAACCTCATCTCAAGGCGCGGATGAAAAGGGCCCGCATAGAGTCGCCCCTGGTGGGGCTCCGGCTTTCGCAGGTGCATAAACCCCACTTCCATCTGAGTCCGGAGGGGAGGCTGTAAGTTCGGTACACCGACCTGGCCGGCGAAATCGATTGACGGACCGGACGGAAGCTCTCCGGGCTCTCCGAATCCGACCCGAGTCGTCATGCTTCCGGTTCCGGACCGTCCGGACTTGTCCAGACCGGTAAGTTGTTCCTTCTCAACCTGAGGTGAATTCCTTAAGACAGATCTTGGCATGGTGATGAGGTGAAGATTAAGACTCACCTCGGCCATTAGTAGTGGGTTGGTCCAACCTGACCTAGTTTCAGAGTCTTGACCATGCCTGTTCATCCTCCACCACCCAGAGCCCAAATGTGGAAGGGCCCGGTACAGGACAAACACTGACATTTGTTTACTCCATCTTTGCTTTGACACCTATCCCTGCAAAAGGATGAAGAGAAAATCGGTTCAATCGGTTCATTCCTTTTTCCACAGCTCGTTGCTCCACATGTCGACGGGACGACGAGGACCTGCGAGCGAGTCGACGGTTTTCATCCTTCACTCCGCCGGACCCGAAAGCCGGTGTAACTGACTGAGTCGACGTGAGTCATGAGATGTCATGAGATCCCATGAGCAGCTGTGCTGTCGTATTTTGCAGAGCACTTTTGCAGATGCTTGAGTGTTTTTTTTTTGCTTCATGATGGATGCAGAAAGAAGTCAAGAACTTCTGATGCACAGAAAACGCATGAGCACAGACTGCTTCTGAGAAGCTGCTGGTGATTTTGGGACTGGAATACCAAAAACCAAAGGTCGGTCCATGAGCGGCCCCCAGGCCGCGCTGGAGAGGGTCTTGGGCCGACCGGCCAAGCTCTTGGAGGTGTGGACCGGAAGCTTCGAGGAGACCTTAGACCTTGCAAACCATGTCGGAGTCACATGGATTTGGGTGGTGTTATTAGACATGTTTTCTGTTTCATCGAGTGGATGTGATGTGACAAGGGCCACCCCGACTTCTGTCCTGCATGGCTAGCGGCTAGCACCCAAGTCCAATGGAACTGCGGGAACATAAGAGTTCTAATTGATTTGTGCAGACCTAGCAGCACGAAGAGTCATGTGGCACAGGATGTTCAAGCATCCATGGCCAGGATTTCTGGATCTGATTTTGTGGTTACCCATCTCCAGAGTAATCGGTTCTTCCGATGTGTTGGTCTAATTGTTGGAGCCATTTGGACGTATACGCATGCCTTCTCAGTTTACCCCGATTGCTCTCAGTTTACAGCGATGTGTGCTGTGGGAATTGCAATGCCAAGCCAGACGCGAACTCGTAGCCACGATCCTCAGAAGGAAAGGTGCCTTTGTCTCCAACATCCTAGCATTTGAAGTCAATTAGCTCCCCTGGCAGCGGATTCTAGTGCAATCAAAAAACTTCAACGGCAGACCTCCGAGCTTTTAAAGGGCTGTGTGGAGCATGTCGGAAGATCATATTTCAGATGGTGCTTTGAAACTCTAGAAATTGGACTCCATGGGTCTACAATCTACACCGCACCCTGATGGGTTCATAATCACCACCTTGAACAACTGCTCACTTCCTCTCCCTTGCCACGCTTCGCGCAGGCGGTAGCGCCAGGCGAACACGAAGGCACCCATTCGCGACTCATCGGTCGACTCAACGGCCCTGGCGGCTCTCTGAGAACACCCATGTCCCAGAACTCTCATGTGGGTTGACTCCAGGCAGACCCCCCCTTGTTCCGTTATGGATCGATACGTTCCTTGTCCCGTACCCCGAGTGGCTAGCGACACGTGTTGCTCCTCCTCGCAGAAAGCAAAGTCCGACTCTGGGGAGTCGTGTTCCGCGACTCCGACAGGAAAGGGTGTGTAGAAATGTCCGAAGCCTTGGACGTCTTCAGGAGTTATAGATGTTCAAGGGCACGCTGGAAACAAACCCCAAGAAAGCAGCCTGGGACTTTTGGATGCTATCAATGTATGCTGAACCCCGTAGCATTTCACCGCACATCCATGATACAAGCAGCAACACCCCCAGCTGTTCATGCATGTGAGCCACAGAACTTGCTGGGTTCAGGAAGTTTGTTCACGTTTCAGTGGATACCTGCCCGGTGGTTGGCTAGCTTTGACTTATAACCTAGGTTATAAGTATACCCCTAACCTGACAGGTGCCAATGGCCGAGCCACGGGCAGCGCGGTGGAGGAGCTCCGAAGCCACTTCGATGGCCTGGGCCAGTCTGGTAGGCGCGGTGGATGTGGTGAACCACGAAAAAAGGTTCTTTTGGGGAGTTCACAGTGAAAACAACAAATCATACACAGTGAGTTCACAGATGTTGCACGTGTATAGTTTCCAATGTGGTAACCAGGGGCCTCTCGATGAAGGTTGCTTCCTTTGGAATGTGCATGTTCACTTTGACTTGCCCATGCGTCACCAGCCATGGCGGATTTCAACCAATTTGGCAAAGAAGATCGGCTCAGTGAGCGGCCCAGACCTACCCAGACCTACCCAGGAAGTGGGTGGATCACCTGCACAACGTACTGTCTCTTCAGCGTGGAGACCAGTAAAACAGTACTGAGAAGTTCAGTAGATCACCTGCAAAATGTTTACCATGTTTTTTTGGTAGTAACAAGAAGCTACTAGTAACAAGTGCCACGCTAGTAGTAACAGGTGCCTTACTAGTAGTAACAAGAAGCAATTAGAAACAAGTGCCACGCTACTAGGATTGGGAGAACCCCACGATGGAAAGTTCGGATAGTCACGGCTCTTTTCCAGAGAAGTGGCTCGGGAGTGAGGTGAAGCCCCTTGGACGGGAGTGAGGTGAGGCCCCTTGGACTCCCGGGTCTTTTTGGAACATCTTCACACGAAAGGTACGTGTCATTTGGTGCGGAAACCATGCACAGACCTCGTTGGAAATGCCCATGTGGTCAAATGACCGCAATTTACGATGAATCTATAGGTGTCATAACCAAACCCATCCAAACCCACTATCAACCGAGAATCCATAATGAGTTGGAAACTAATATAACATAAAACAAGTTAAAACAATATAAAATGTATTATGGTCGTGTCTGTTCATTTTCGGAAGACCACCAATCACGTCTGTAAGACCCTTAGAATCCATTTGACGCGAAGAATAACATCGCAAAGAAGACATGACTTGCACATACGTAGCACAATTCAGAACATCTCAGAATGGTGAAAACTGTGGCTTGCCTTGCACCAGCGGGCTTGACATCACTCTTGATGCAACATGAAGATGGCCAAAAGGACGCAAAGAGTGATGCAACCAAAAACACACGCGAAGCCACATGAAAGTGTCACGGTTTCAGGGGATCCGATTTTCTGAACAGTTCCTTCGAAATTGGACGCCTGAGACCTCCTTCGATCCGTATCTTAACGTCTTTTCGGCAACCGAGTCTGCAACTCGGGATGTCTTGAGTCTTGAGCGCAGCCAGGCCATGTCCGTTGGACGAATCCAAGTGCGTCCACGCCTTGAACATCGATCAGGACCTGGTCCTGTCCTCGTCCTCTGTGTGGAGATCCGGGAGTTGTGGTGGGAAGCTTTGCAAGTGGCTTTTTTGGTTGCTTCCACGGCCAGAAGTGTTGGGGGGGGTGGAGGACCTCAAGATGGAAAGAGTCAGAAAAGCATCATATCGAACCATGTGTTCCTGTCTATATGAGTGTTTGTCCTCCCGTTGATCTACGTGCCCTAAAATGCCCTGCGACCGTGGCTGTGACGCGGTCGGAGACTCGCGCGTCGGTGCGGAGACGCGCCTGCCTTCAGACCTTCACATCGGGCGGAGCCTCGTTTGTACACGCGGAATTTCCCTCGAATATACACGCGGAGAATTGATCTTGTTTGTACACGCGAAACTCGTTTGTACACGCGGCTCCCTCGTTTGTACACGCGGCTTACACGGCTGAAAAAATGAATGAATGAATGAATGAATGAATGGAACCCGACCAGATTGTTTCACAATCTGAACCTTATTGTCTCATTTTACGTCCATCGCTTTAGATGCGCTGTTTGGGCTGTCAGATCCGTGGACGGGTATCAAACGCAGAGCGTCTGTGTGACGTGAACCTGTGGAAGCAATGAGCAAAAAGAGATCATCATGTAGATGAATGTCCAGAGGGACGTTATTAACACATCATCAATCAAACGAAGCAATGAGCCAAAAGAGATCATCATGACTGAATTGGTGTGTGGGCGAATGAGGCGAATCATGTGTGCGCATTTGAGTTTGGGGTAACATGGGCTGTTTAAAGAGGAATGTAATCGATGTGTGCGGATTTGAGGGGAATCATGTGTGCGCAATTGAGTTAAATATATTAAAAAAGTCTGTGTGCGGATTTGAGGGGAATTATGTGTGCGGAAATGAGGCGCCATCCTTCACATCGCTCTGATGCAGAGGTGGTTTGGTAACAGGACGTGGTGGTTCTCCAATGTCGATAGATTCGAAGCAATCTGATGCAGAGACATCGATATCCAATGGAGCCATTCACATTGGAGAGACATGGGACCTTCGAAGCCATTCGTGACCTTTGGAGGGTCCCGACTGTGACCCTTTGGGCCCTTTCAAGTGACCCTCGACTCTCAACACTTTGAAGAAGGTTCGGATGACAAAGATTTGATGGACATCTGAAAAGACCTGAATTTAAGGGGTGGTTAAAGGTGCATGGAGAGAGACCGAGAGAAAGCAATCATCCGTGGGCCACTCATTTCAAGAAGATTCTTCTGGAAACCCCTGCTCACACCCGCATGCTTTGACCATGATGGCTTTATATAGCTTTTGGTGAGTCCTTTTGTCCTGATAGGACACGCTCTACTTCCCCTTTCCACCCATGCCACCGCAACAAGCAGTGGCTAGCTATGCGCTGAAAGCCTGCGAACGCCGCGGCATCGTCGCTCGGTTTCTGGGCGAAGCGGGGGAAGTGCCAAGCCATGGCAACGTCCTGCGGTTCGTCCCGCGAGAAGCCCGTCACGGTGCTTTTCTGTTTTGTTCGCAGGATGAGTTGAGTACATCTCATGTGGAAAAGGATATTCCTTTTTTCTATTTTGTTTGGGGGAGATTCTAGATCATCAATCAGTTGTTGCGGTTGTTGGTCATATTTCCGGAACTCAGCTGTTGATTGTTTGGTAGTGCCCTTGAAGTTCCAGGCATGGTCTAGACTGTTGCGAGAGGTAGTAATATGTTATAAACACCGCCGCGTGTTTCGTAACTACTGCTGCAGTTGGCCGGATCTAGACCGGACTAGACCAGTGACTCTTCAAGAAACGAATCTGACAAATCTGAGACAACCTCTTTCAACTGGGTTTGTATTAGAATCCAACACAAACAAGAACACTTCACACAGGCAGACATGTTGCAGACTAAATCACTATAGCTGGCTTGTCTTGAGAAAAGTGGTTACTTGTGTGGCCATTACCAGACCATAGCACCTCAACTGCCAGCCTTTTTTTCGGCAAACATTCCCATAGATGCTCTGGAAAAGATCTTTAGATCCACCCCAAATCCGCCCAAATGATCGTATAATGAGCTTCACACGCTTCACACGCTTCCTCCGTTTGGAGTCGCCCGAGGCGCTCTTGGAGTCGCCCACAGGTGAGCGGTTCGCTTCACGTCCTTCGGGTGTTTTCCGTTGCTTTGCTTCTCTTCGCTCCGGTGTCAACCACAAGGCAAAGGTGTTGGATTTCATTTCTAGACTTCCCTCCACGCCAAGAATCACTGCGTGATGTTAATTTGAATTAATTTGGATTAATTTGAGGTCATTGGCGTGAATGAACTAGTTGATTCCTTGATGTTTCTTGCTGTTCTGCGGCTCTCCCGGTGGCAGACAGGCACCGGGAAGAGCCTGGCCTTGCTTTGCGCCAGCCTGGCCTGGCAACGCCGCATGGCCCTTGGTGGTGCTGCACCGCAGATCGTCTATGGGGCACCTTGGAGCTAGACAAAACAACGACGACAACCACCACCACCACCACCACCACAACAACAACAACAACTGCGTCCGGGGATTTTTGTTGCGATTGAAACCCAGTTAACATCGGCCAGTCGACGGGCTCCGTGCTACGCGGGTCGGGACCCTCCGACGGTTGGTGCACGGGTCGGACCCTCCGCCTTCCCAGGTGCGCACGCACGCGCAGATCAAGCAGATGGTCGGAGAGCTGCGCAAGTGCGGCTATAGGTGGGGTGTGTTGATGAGAGGGGCTGGATGTGATTTGATGGTCAGGTTTCCTGTTTTTCCTAGTGTTGTTCCTTTGTTCCTTTTTTTCCGGGAGACTCGATTTTGTTGGGTTTGTCAGTTTGATCTTTGATGACTTTTGGGTGACATTAAGACTGCATGATTGGAAGGTGCAGACTGCAAACTGCAGTGCACCCTCTTGAACATGGCGTTCACTCTTACTTCAGCCTGCTGGCTTAGGAGTTGTATGGCAAATAGCTAAATCACGCTCAATTTAAATACCTCATGTCTTGTAAATTTCTTGACACTTGGGGGAATTCAGCATGCTGAAGGATCAACAGGCATGGAGACACACACCAAGCTGATCGATGTTTGGTTGTTCGCTGACGTTCTTAGCCCAAATTTCCCATGAACGTCCTGGGATTCTAATGGATTCTCAGAGCCTCCCCCTCTTATAGGTGTTCCAAACACCAAGAAGACAGAGGACACCCTCCATTCACGGGCCCGGCCTAGGGCAGCCTCGCAAAACCGAAGAAACACACAGGAAGAAGACTCAACCGGTCAGCTATTTGCTAGTAGTAATGCCCTTTGTTACTAGCTACTCAGCCAGCTCCTGCTTGGGGCAAGCGAACTCTGCAACGAGGCCCCGGATGGCCGTGCTGGGCTCCAGAGAGCACTTGTGCGGCAATGACGAGGCATTCCGTTATTTTTCCGGAGACAGTGACAGAGTCAGTGTTTGTTTTTGCTAACGTCCAAATGCCAGTCGAGTGCGAGGGCAGCTTCAAGTAATTAGATGGCGTGGGACATGTGGATGGCATCAAGGATTGGAAGCCCATGGAAGCCCCACTTACCCAGACCATATAATATATGGCCGTGTGTCATGGCACCAGGATACCTTGTTTGACCCATGTGGGAGGTTGTTCGCTACATGGTGGACGAGGGTCGGGGTTGAACCACTCATCATATATTTATCCATGCAAGGTTTTTGTTTGGGTCGAGGAGAACTTGAGTTCATCAAGCTTCCTTGAAGCATGCTCATTGTGAATCTGAACATAATTGAACCTATCAAGCATCCTTAGAACATTTATAACTATATTACCTAGAAGGACACCTCAGGTTTGTATTGTTGTTGTCCTCAAACAAAGATATCTGTTTTACAGAAAATAAAGAGAGCGTCAAAGATGTATAAGAGACCTCTTAGACCACCCTTGAAGGTGACATCTCCGTCTCAGGCCATGAGAACCTGCCAGCAAGTACCACTCTGTCAGGTGAAGATTCAGGCCCGGCAACAGCAGGCGCGGCGCCGGTGGAGGAACCAGGTCTGAGCTGTTGGAAGAAGAGTCCGAGCGGAAGGAGAGGAGAGAGCACATAACCTGCACGAGTTTGAGTATGAAAGAGGATGAATCATGGAAGAGTTGTTATATTCATGTTGGCTTTTGAATACATTACACCTGCACAGTTCGATTGGAAAGCCCAGATAAAAGGGGTTATGAATCAAGAGTCGATCTACATTAGGTGCAAGATGATGTACACCAATACTGGAAAAACCTGTGATTTGGGACTCTCCTACGGCCCTCCCCAAATGATTGACGCCGATGTTCCGGTTTGGCCGGTTCTGAATGGCATGAAGGATAGACGATGCGTACAGTGGTGCCAGGTTCCGGTGAGACTGCATGAAGTCCCGCTTGGTCCAGTTGATTCAGTGCCATCAAGTTGATTTGGGAATGCAACTTGCTGGGCTCATCATGGTGGAAAACCCAGTTTGGTCCGGACCGTGGTCTTCGGATTCCATGTTCGTCCGAAATCGGAGGCGCCATGCCATCCAAGAGAACCATGGAGCATGGTAGGGAGCGTAGTTGTGAGCTTCCAAACCTCTATAATGTCTATATGTTCTCCTTTGGATTCCTTTGGTGGATCACCCCAGCGGGGGCAGAAGGTTGCTCCTTCCTCACTTGATTTGTGGCGCTGTCGATCTGATGATGTTTTGGCTTCCAAAACGAAGCGAAGACACATGAATTGTCCCACTAAAGCGAGGAAGACTCCTGAGACCCTACAGGAAGACTGAACGCCCCTCAGGAAAACTGCAGTTGGTCATGCTAACTTCTTGCTACTAGTAGTAGCGATGCTCTTGTTACATCTTGTTACTAGCTTCGAGCCAATACACAAATAAATACAACTAATAGGGCATTTTCAGGTTTGGACCTGGGCCAGACTGGACTTGCAGGAAGAAACCACCGAACTCGCCTGATCGACACCGAACTGGATGCGACACGTTCGACTCCGGTCGCTTTGGAGCGGTGTTGTCAAACCAGTGGAACCGCATGAACCGCTGATGTCATGACTGTCCCAAGCGGTTTAAGGACGTCAGTGAAGAAACATGAAGACTCCCAGGTTTCGGTGCTTAGTGGTTTTACATGGTTTTGCTTTGGGTGATGGTTATGTTTCTCTATGGGTAAAGTCTCAGGACTTGAATGTGTGTATTTCTGACCTGGTTCCTTAAGCTAAATCCCCACCATTTTTGTTCATCGAGTCGACTGACGGACTCGGAGGTGTCGCTGAATTTGGCCTGCCGGCGAGCGGCACGCGCAGCGCGCGCGGGAAACGAGGGCTGCCGGCTTTATACAGGCCGACGTGGGGGGAGTGATGCAAAAGGAGCTGCTAAAGTGCAGAGATGGTAATGTACTGTATATAAACTCCCTCAGTGAGACTGGGAAATTGAAATTATCCTGTTTATGTAAACCATTTTCAGAATGCTTCTTCGACTACACATTCTGCTTTTGTCGTTTGGGAGATGATTTTTCTGCTGTCCAAGCAGCTGTCCAAATGGTTTTTTCGAGCTCCCAGGCCCATGCAAAACAGTTATTTTGAGCCTCCAGGTTGTCCCCCGATCATGCCCTATAGGGCTCCAACCACCTCCCCAGAAGGTATTGGTAGTTAGACCCCTAACCCACCTCAACCACCTTCGAAACGGAGCCCTAAAGATAGCTTTCCGCACGGCCGATTTGGCTGGCACACAGGGTACCTTTTGATCCTAAGTCCTATTGGTTCGGTGCAAAAAGTTCTTTGCCGAAGAGCGTTTGTGGGACAAAACCCAAACAAACATCCAGTTACAGTCACAGTTTTTTACCGTTGACTTTAATTCTTGTCGGGCCACAGACTGTTTAGAACAAGATTATATGTGGAATGGTTGGTTCATTGCTGTATGGCAGATGTACATGGCTAGCCCCTACCAACCCAGCTTGTCAAATCAGGGAGGGTCAAAGATTCCAGATGGCATGTGCAGTTGTGGTGGTTGACATACTTGGGTCAACAGCCACGTTTGCACAATCCCTCATCTCAGGACCACGCAAAGACCAAGGAAATTACTAGGACGGTTGATTTTGTTCAGACCATATTTTGTTACGTACATTAGGGTAGTAGTCACTATATTATATAGCGTATATATATATATATATCGTACCCCCCGCCAAAAAAAAACAATACAACACTTTCAGACAAATAGGGGAGGTGGGGGGTACCAACAAATCTGAATCTGCAATGACCATTAATGATTGACGGCAGCCTTTTTGTTTGGTAATGAAGAATGCTTGTGGAGGAAATTAATGGTCAACATATTTAATGGCTTTTATATTTTACATGATCAGTTTTATATGATATAAAAGCCATCCACAATAATAATATATGCTAATTAGCCGATAGCCCCACCAATTAATATAAATAAACTTGGTGGTCAAGAGTTATTTGAAATTAATTTGTACTTCCTGGCGGCCAAGAATAAATGAATAACTTCTCTATTTTGGGGGATCGAGGGTGGACGGGATGGACCACCTACAGAAAAGACAACTCTCACATACAAGCAATAAATTTGTCTGAAAACGCTTTTTTTTTTTGTTGGGGGGGGGGGGTAGCATATACATATATATATATATACATTGTCATATATTTGTGTTGCTATTGGTGTCATTGGGTAATCATTACTGTCATAAATAGTGTAGTTGCAGAGACCCTACGTAGCTGCGATGAAATGGGGTAGATGTATGATAATGTATGAAATATGTATGCCTGTATGCAACTATATTTCATTTCCATTTACAGTATCATCAAATGGATATATTTCCTGGCCGTGGCTATTCGCTCGCTCTAGGCCTCGCGCAGAGCAGCTACGCTGAGCGCGTCTATGTGCCTGGTCATGACTGGGCGGGCGTCTCCTGGTCAGGCTTTTTGTCGGTTATTGCTCTCAACATGATTTCAGTTATAGCTATAATATGCTATACTGTAATTAATTAACTGAAATAATGTTAAGAGCAATAATGTTAAGACATAATGTTAGTTAACTGGTTCAGCTACAATTGTTATTGCTTATCACGAAAGGTAGCGGTTACGCTACCTGAGTTTTCCTTTTGCTTTAGCAAAAATGTATTAACCCAGAGCTGCAGCCTATCTCTCGGAGAAATGGTCCCCGACTTCTTCTTTTGCGGGGGGGGGGGGGGGGCCCCCCCCCCCCCTTTCAACTCCACCCTAGCGCGCCTCGGGGTCAACCGTTCGAAAACACTGTAAATATCAGTGTTTTCAGCTCTTCCAGTCCTCAGCAGTGACCAAAAATCATGGAATTTACAGCGTTTTTTGTGGCTGTCCGGCAAAAAACACCGCAAAAACCGATGGTTTTTGATGCATCTCGGTTAGAAAAATGACCGAAAAAAGACCAAAAACCAGGAAAGATTTTGTCAGAAAGGGTTTTTGAGGCTTTTGGAGGCTTCAAAATTGCACAAAACTATGGTATTTACAGGGTTTTGTGCACCTTCCCGGCAGAAAACGCCGGTATTTACACGGTTTTCTGCGCTTTTCCAGCGCTCAACCGTGGTGCGCCTTTGGATCGACGGCTACAAAATACCGTAAATACCAGTGTTTTCAGCTCCTCCTGTCTTCAAGCGTGGCCTTAGACCATGCCACGGCTGTGGATCGACGGCAACGAAACCTCGTAAATACCAGTGTTTTTGAGCACGTCCTGTTTGCAAGCATGGCCTGCGGCCACGCAATTTACAGGGTCGCCGCACGTCACTATGTAAATCCGAAGTTGCATTTGAGAAATATGTGACTCCTTTTGAAGGCACGTCAACCTGTATTGAAACCGCTAGACCGCTACAGCTTCTGGAGGTTTTGTCAAGCGTTTGTGCATTAGTCTTTCTTTCATCACGCTCACTCACTTCTCTTCAAACAAGTGGGGGGCCTCTCACCTCCTCCCGGATTACGCCTGATTCCCTGCTACCTTTCGTTCACCCCCCTCCTCTCTCAAGTTTACCAGTTCCATTTTGGGGTTGGGAGTCCCACCAGATGAGGATCAAGAGAGAAGAACAGCACCAAGAGAAAAATCATAGAAGAAGCAAACCAATGGAAGCACACAGAGAAAAGAACAAACACAACCAACCAAGGCAGGAGAAGCAATAGAACACCTTCGGAATATGGCTGATGGATATCCAGGAAACCATGTGCGATGGATGTTGCAGGGAAGCCTTGTGGTTCCCCCGTGGAGTCACCTGGATGAATGAGTGGATCCTTTTTGTTGGCTTGGACCTGCTTGAGAGCTGGCTCCTTTGGCACTCTAAGAGGATGTTCGCTTGGCAGTCGATTGGGTCCCACCATGTGTCCCAACATGTCCCGCCAAGCATTCTATGTACTGCTTTATCAACCAAGTCGCAGAGCTTTTTGAATCAGCATTACAGCTGGCCCATAAAAAGCCGTATCACTGTGCCAGAGTGTCTGGTTTTGAAAAAGGCACAAGAAGCTCCCCAGACCAACTGCGACAAGAGAGATTTGGGAGAGAAAACACGCTGCATGGTCACATGAAGACAACAAAGAGCTCTGTCGCATGAGATCTGAGATCTTGAGATCTTTGGGGGATTGGGAGGACACCTTCCCAGTGAGTTCAATGAAAAGATGGACATTTTTGGTGTGAAATCGCTTTTGCCCAAGCGAAACGGCGAGCCGGAGTCAGTGTGAGATCTTGTGCTTTGGTCTCACCCTAAACCCTAAACCCCGCTCCTAGGAATGTTGCGGCCAAGCAGGGCGCGTGTGGGACGCCTCACAGCTGCATCACTTGAAAAACATTTGGCGCTGGGGGGACCCTCCCGTTATGGAGGTTGCAATTGTTCCTCTGGTTTGAGAGGGTTTGGTCACACTCTGTTGGCTTGTCTTGTGGGTCACCGGTCACGTTCCTCGGATTTGGTAAGGGGACGAGCAGGGGGGTGAACAGGGCATGGCTCACAGGAGAGCCTGTTGAAGGGGCTGAAGCGTACATGTAAATACATGTAATATACAAGTGTAGTTCGCGGTCGCGGAAGGAGGGGCCTGAGGTGTTGTTCATGTGATTTGTTGGATGGTTTTGTTCAGGAGCCCCGTTCGTAGCTTCTTGTTCCTAGTAGTACGGCCAGGAGCCCCTAGTAGCGTCCTTTGTTCCTAGCAAAGTGTTTGTGTGGATGTTGGACGTGAGACAGCTTTTCTCAGACGCCGCGTTGTCCGGGTTAGCCAAGGACAGTCGAATGTCCGGGTTGGCCAGAAACAATATAAGACATTAAAATACATCGTCCTGAGAACAGCCAACTTTATCATACAATATAGTTATGGTGTTTTGGGGTGCTTCTAGAGAAAGAGCGAGATGAAACCAAGCGGATCCTATTTTGACCTGCTTATGTTGGTGGGTGGTAAGCCACCTCCAGCCCCATGGATGGTCGACTATGCCCTTTGTTACTAGTAGCTTCTTGTTCCTAGTAATAAGGCCAGGAGCTACTAGTAGCGTCCTTGCTCCTAGTAGCGATGCCCTTTGTTGCTATAGTAATAAGAGAGCCTAAGCAGCCAAAGCAGCCAAGAATTCATGGAAGAAGCACCTCATCTTCCTGAGGTTGAAGATCTCTTCTCTTGCACCACGGGTCGGAGTGCCACAGGGCAACTTGATCCAAAAGAAGGATCTGATGCACTCTTTCAGTTCCTTCTACTCTACATACCAGGCTATTCAAGTGTCCATTGGTGAGCTCCAGGAGTCTTGTTCTTTTTTTTGGTGTGTTTCTTTGGTGGAAACTCGAAGGAAAGAAGATTATCCAAAAGGATCCAAAAGGCCTATTCTTTCCACCTGTAACTTTCGCTGAAAGCTGAAAGTACAAGCTCAGGGCAGCGCCGCGTTTCTGGTGAGCATGGGAATCTGACGCAGAATCCAGGTGTCACGGTGGGTGTATTTATGTGTATTCTCCAGGCTTTTCAAGAAGCTCAAGTCAACCTGACCACAAGCAACCTGGCTGCCAACAAACAACTCTGTATCCGGTGGCAGGGGGTAGGTAGCTCAAACTATGTACATGTCCTGGTGCCATGCACGTAGCACTCCTCAACCTATTAATAGAAATGGATAGAAATGGCCTCCACCCTAGTACCAGTGGTACCTACCCAGGAAAAGTGGATCAGCTGCAAAACCTTCTTTTGGGGGTTGATTTTCCCTCAGACAGACAATGGAACAGATGGAACTGTTTATCTCTCCACCTGGAACTTTTCCGTTGACTTGTGTTCTTCCTGAGACGGTGTTCAGCTGAGCTGTTCTTTCTTTTCACATTTTGAGAATTGTCCAGTGCGTTTTGTTCCGTACAACAAAGAGTGTTTGCCGTGATGCGGTCGCCAAGACTAGCAATGGGAGATTGCGAAAAGAGTGAAGAGTGAAAGTTCGGTTGACCTTTTATCAAGGGAAACGGCTCGGGAGATGCTTTTTGGAATTGTCCTCGCTGGGTCCATGCAGATCCGTAGATGGCCGCAGTCGTGGCAAATGGCGGTGAACAACCAGGGGAATTGCATGGCGTTTGCCATTGCAAAGATATGCCGAGAGATGGGCTTCAAAGTACACTAAGTGGGAATACAAACATCCGATGCATACTATCGTCTTATGTTGGATCTATTGCCAAAAGATGTTCCCAACAGTAGAATTATGGTGTACACTAAAGTTAGTTCTGATGACACAAAAAAGGCATGAACAAGGCAAACAAATGCAAAACCAATGCTGCAAAAAATGCACAGAAAACGCAAAAACAAGTCACCAAGGGAATCGTTGGAATGCACAACAACGCAAACACACGCATTTAATTGTCCACTAAACAAATGCAAAAACATGCACAAAGAAATATGCAAACAACAACAAACACACGCAAACCAAAAGCAAAACAAATGCATCAAAAATGTTTTGGCCTTTGCCTTTGCAGTTTTTTTTTGCATTTTATGTGTGTTTTGTTTGCGATTGTTTTTCATGTGTTCTGCGTTTCCTTGGGAACACGGACAAAAAAATCACCAAAAAAAGAACGAAACATAACATGCAAAAATATCGCGCATAAAACGCACAAACATCGCAAACAAACACGCAAAAAAAGGTGGTGTGAGAAATTTGGTTGTGCATGTGCATTTTTGTGCGTTTTGTTCGCTTTTGTTTTGCGTTTGTTTATTTTTTACTATTATATGTTTTTTTTTTTAACTGTTGTGTTGTGTTTTGTTTGTTTTTTTTTGCGTCCTTTTGCACATTTTGTGTTTTTTTTGTATATGCAAGCTTTTTGACCAGCTGCCTGTTTCTTGCCTTTTGCATGCCTTGTTTTTTTTGCATTTCCTGATCATCATTTCTGAGTGTGGTTTTGCATTTGTTTATTTGTATTTTTGTTAAATGAATCCTTGAGATTCAGAGTTAGGCTGTAAGGCACATCATAACAGTAGAATGCAGTTGGGTTTCAATCTTTGGCGCTGGAATCTTGATGGATATTGACTATTTATGGATTGACTTTTTGTTCAACTCCATCGTCAGTACTTCAAGAAGCACCCCATTGATCTATCGTTCTTCATCCCGCCCGGAATTCCGAGGTCACCAGGCTGTCCTTACTACACGGCACATCTCTTGGCTGGTGATGCGGTTCCTTGGTACCATCCAATGGATTGGCATACGCTCGGGACTGCAAACATGATAGGAAAACACGAAAACCCCTGGCCCAATGGGTAAACTGGTTCTTTTCAGGGGCTGCATTGGAGGTCTTCCCACGATGGCCTGCATTTGATGGTTTTTGGTGTTGAATGAAGGCCATACTTGCGCAATCATGGAGCGTCTGGGAACGTTTCTGGAGGGGGGGTGGGGTGGGTCTATTTCCACCACCGGGCAACAGTGCTGAACAAAGTGCTTTCTTGAGCTTTCCACCTGTGCAGCACTTCCTGATTTTGAGTTGACGCATTGTTCAGGTGGAACATGGGGGAACTAACATATTCCTGTTTGAACATGTTGATCTAATGTACAGTGGATTCGACGTGTTCCAGTAGTGAAGACATGTACATCCAGCTCTTTCCATGAAAATGAGTAGAAACACATGGCTGCACAAGATCGGAACCACATGAAGTGCATTCGCATATTCCATTGGGCACGACAAGGGGACATTCAGAACAAAGGTCAGTAGACTTAGTCGACTTCTTGTTTCCGGTTCAAGCAGAAGTGGGTTGCCTCAAACCCTGCAAAAAAACAAACAACTATTCGTCATTTTCTGGGAACAGCCACACTATGTTTTGAGCCGCATTCGTCTAGGTTTCCATGTCTCCAGACCCTTTCGTCCTGGCAACATCCACAAATTTTGTTGTGAGCCTCATGGGGGAATAGCCATTTTGGACCATGGGCCATACTCCTCAATCTGTTTTGAATTCGCTTTCAACCAGGTACAGACTGTACCTAGTAAGTCTCTTTTTTTCAACATGTTTCAACCAGAAATCGTTCGGACATGGTCTGACCTGCTCAGTCTCTCTCTCTCTCTCTCGAACTCGACTCGAGAAACTGAGTTCAGACCATCGCTTTTCCACTTGGTCTGACCTTCTCCCAATCTCTCTCTTGTGTCTATCCATCGTTCGTTCCGCCCAGGATTTGGTCTTCTGCCCACACAATTACATCTTGGACCCCTCCGTGTCGCAATGCCGGTCGCACCACCGGGAACGATGGTCCTTAAAGGATCGAGTCATCATTATCGATGCAGCTGAGCTGAGCAGACGAGACCGACGAGAGAGAGACTGAGGAGGGAGAGAGCTGAAGAGGGAGACCGAGGGAAGAGACCCAGGGATTGCAGGAAATACAGAAGGCCCAAACAAAGGACCGGAAGGTCATACTCTACACCTTTTGTTAGTTGTTGTTGTTTTTCAATCATGTTCTTTTTGTAATTTTGGCTGTGTGTTGACGACGTGAGCTTACTTTGCTCCCAGGCAGAATGCAACACCGGGCTTCGGAGAATGTCATGATTGATGATGATGTTCTGGGATGTTGCAGACCGTCGGTTAAAAGAACCATGAACACAATATCAACACCCTTCAACATGTACTGCCAGGTTTCTTGCGGGAATTGACCCACTGGTAAGGGAGACTTCAACAAGATCTTCCCATGGTGATGTGGTTCTCCTCACTGTATCCTCGCAGCTTTCTCCACCGGTTCGTCATTGGTGGAGCAACCAGGGCGGCACCAGGGAGCCCTCCTTCTTGATATATATATATATATGCATTGGCATGTATATGTCTTTTCGCAAAACCTCGCATCCACATTGGCCATATGTCGTTCCTTTCAAGAATATATATATATATCCCAGGTCCCAGACACTTCATGGCATATTTGCCTACATTGATCATTGATCCCTCAAAACACTCCAACTGATCGGTAAATATGCCAGTCCCACGGAGTGTTTGGGTATCCCACTCCGATTCATCGCTTCGAATCTTTGCTCAGAAGGAGCTATATTCCGCTACTCACGTCACGCTCAGCTGCTCAGGAAGCCCACAACCTCGAGAGCTGTTGTCGTGAGGCGGGGACCTCTAGGGACCAAACCAACCGGCGGAGGTCCTGTGGCCATCGGCAAGTAAGATGGTGCTTTTGTTCCTCCGCGGGGCTTAAAAGAAGTGAAAAGCACCGGAACATTGATGTTGAACACGTGGACTTTATGAGGACTTTGCAATGGTGGTCAACACCACCAGCTTCTTCAGTTCGACTTCGTTTTGGGGCCAGCCAGAAACAGGTCATCAGGCCTCTTTGTGACCTCAAAGATTCTCAAAGTGGGATATGAAGTTCGGTCACTTTGAAGAACCAGGCAGTGGGTAATTTTGCCTGGTTCTTGAAGATGTTCACCTCATTTGATCCTCAAGAATCCTCAAAAGGTGTTTTTAATGAGTCATGAGACCAAATATGGGTTCAATGAAGTGAAGGCTTTCACCTGTCAACAGGCAGGCAAACACCCTACGTTGCTTACGCGTGATGTGTTTCTTAGCGGCTTTGTCTTTAAAGGATGAGACTCCACAGGGCGAACGTTAAAGGCGTGCGTGATGGTCAAGTCGCAAAAGGGCCGAACGAAGGAGGAAGTCGGTAGTCGGGGTGCTCCTGTCACATCCACTCATTGGACAAAACAGCACCCCAACATGTGACTCCTGGTAGAAAACGCATCTAATTATATAACGTAACATGTTGATTTACTAACACACCCAATTGGATTGCAAGAACTCATCATAATGGGGTGGTGTTCTTCATCAACATTCTGCATTAGGATGATGATTTTGTTCGGAAGTTGAGGTGCAGTCAGACAAGGGTGTCTCTACGGAGTCTTGCCCAACACGTTGTAGCAGTGAAGGGAAGCATCAATGGTTGATTGGGTGCCAAAACACAACCCCCGTAGGGATCCCCTGCCACATTCGAAAAGAAGCTACGACTGGACCCTCCATGCTTTTGTAAATGTGTGTGTGTGTGTGTCCAATTGACGTGCTGATAAGTGGGTGGATCCCTGGATCCATAAGGGACCCAATGTTTTTGTTTATCTGTTCAAGAACAATAACATAACAAGTGCCTTACTAGTAGTAACAAGAAGCTATTAGTAACAAGTGCATCGCTACTGGGAACAAGTGCCTTACTAGTAGTAACAAGAAGCAATTAGAAACAAGAAGCTACTAGTCCTGACCCCTAAGTAATCCGCTCCGCTCCGCCGCCGCCCCTGCGTTACGCGAAGTCATCCGCGCTGAAACGACGCTGAACAACGCTTCGCGATCCAGGCAGGAAGTCTGGAGATCACAGGGCAGACCTTGCATCTGATGACACGCACCATCAGGCAGATGCCCCTGAGGCCGCTCTCTGTTTTTTTCTCAGCATTGGTAGCTGCGGAGATCTCGAGCTGCGGAGATCTATTGAGCCGTTTGCTCGTTTGGTTCGCCGAGCGTGTTTGCTGACTTGCGTGTTCATGACTGGATGAAAGAGAGCAGACTGGGTGGGTGTTGCGTCAGGTTGGTTTTTGGAGAGATGTTCGATTCTAGCTTGTTGTTTTTGTTGCCCGTGCATTTCATTAAGTTAAGAGGGCTTTGGGTGTTTCAGCTCATTTTGCATGACTGTTTTCGTGTTTGTTTGCAGTGCAGAGAGCCGTCGTCCGCCAGACCCTGGGCCGAATTCGTGACACTTTGCAGGGCGACTTTGCAGGGCGGAATCATGATGCAGAACTGAAGTATAGAAGAGTTTGGTGTCAACGTGTGTACACCATACTCAGTTTGGTGAGTAAGACACTAATTAGGAGAGTGACAAACATCATAACATCACCATGCAAAACCACGTTTTTTTTCTTTTTAAATATAACTTTGTTGTTGTAAACGAAATATCAACCCAGCATCAAATACATGTTGGACTTCGACACACGAAGGAAATCGAAGGAACGTTCCGGACCAAGCCCGCCGTTTTCGACACACGAGGCATCCGGGTCTTCGCTTCGACCGCAAGAGTTGTGCTCAGGCGGGACCGACGCTTTGACCGTAAAGGACCGAAACCATGTGTCGCATGTGTCTCTTCACCCTCAGTGGACCGAAAAAATATAAAGAGGTCGCCTGAAATTAGGGTTGGTTTCTCCACCAAAGAGGACTAGGTGAGGAAAGGTTAAGCTTTACTTCCAGATCTTTCCAGTGGATGGAGTGGATGGAGACATACACCCTGGAAGAGACCCACATGGAACCTGAAAACCACAGGGTTGCAAAATGTTGCAAAGGACCATAGATGAAAAAAAGTCTTCCAACTGTCCATGCCATCAGGTTCCATGTGGGTCTCTTCCCGGGTGTACATGAACCAACAATATCCAACAACTATACATCTGCGCACCCTGCGTGGTCCCGCTTCACTGGATCCACACTACGGCGTCTTCGAGGTCGACTCTCCGAGATCGTTTACAGCCAAGACCCCTCTACCGAGTTGCAACTCTGGCCTCAAAACTCTTCCTAGGGCTCCTGGCCGACATCCGTTTCGAAGATGGTTGGGGTGGATTTTGGGCTAACCACATTATGCTGGCAGCTGGACTTAGCAAAGCCAACAGCATGGTAATTGAGAACTGAGAACTGTTTCAAGGATCACATTGGCACCAGCCTGGTGGCAAGCCTTGTGCTGGTGCTTCCATGTCGAACTTGCCTCGCACCCTGCACATGGAAGAAACTGATGTGTGGTCGTCCGCACATGACCGTGATGACTTGGGATTTCAATTCACGATAGACACCCTAGGGCTCCAAATACCTTCTTAGAAGGTGTTTGGGAAGGGTTTAAAGTTTAGAGGGTCCAAATACCTTCTGAGGAGGTACTTGGAGCTCTAGGGACAGAGCTGCTCAATATTGAATTTGTCTTTTTCTGAATCCAGCCTTTTGGTCGGCGAGCCGATCCCACAACTCCGAAACAACATGGCCTTGCTGTCGGTGGCAGAATCAACAGACAGTGCTCCGTTGCCTCTGCTGGTGATCCAAGCACTCTCAGACCTCAAAATCCAAAGCCATCTTCAGAAAGGCCCAGTCCATTCTATACAAAAAGAGAGCACATTGGAAGAAAACTGGGCCCAGTTGATCTCAGACAGACATTGGAAGAAACTGGCCCAGTCAGTCACCGTTCCCTTGAGCTAGAGAAGACTTGCCTGTACTCGTAGCTTTCGTCAAAGGGCTTGAAGGCGTAGCATCATCACCCCCAACATCCGAACCCACGATGAATTCGGTTGATGACGATTTCTGCCCCAAGGGGGAGCAATGATTGGAAGGGGTTGATTTCTGGTAGTGGACCACGTAGTCACACCCTTAAGGATAAGTGATATAAGGTGAGAATTCCCAAGGACACACTTGCATTAAGCCTATCCTCCAGGACCCTCCGATTCAACTTTAGAGGTCTCTACGTTTGTGACCGAACTAGGCCAGGCCTGTTGATGACCGAACCAACCAGTGGATCCAGTTCAGTTGGGATAATTTGGGCATGCATTCAAAACGACCTGGAGCTCCACAACTCTTCTTCCCAGCTAGTCCATTCTCTTTTTTGATGGGTTAACCAGTCGCTTTTATCTGTGCCATGACCGCCATTTGCCTGACATGCTTCCAATTGGTGACCCCCATGTGCTTTTTCCCTTCCTTCGGCCACCTCCACAGGTGGCCGCGGAGCTGGAACGTTTGCCGCTGCACCTGGCCGCCTTCCTCTCGGACGCGGGACCCTCCGGCCAAACGGGGCCACCTGGCGATGGGCGGAGAACGGCGGGGGAGAGCGGCCAAAGAGATCTCGTAGCTGTGACACTGTGAAGATCGCGAAGGTTCCGCAACTTGATGGGCACATGCGGAATGAGGATGGTTTCAGAATATGAGGTGTGCAATGGTGTGCATGTGTGCTTTCTGAGCCGTGGAAGGCATGGAGTTTGTATGGTTTTCAGGTGGGTGCAACTGGATGGCACTGCCACTTGAGATTCAGCAAACGCTCACTCGGTTGGTTGGTCTACTCGCTGGATTGGAATTTGTTGGGGTTGTAGATGATGCATGAGCGCAAGATCTGTTTGGACCAGCAGAAGTTGAAGTGTATTGAGAGTGGCCCCCATTCTGCAGGGCCCAACCCAACACATAATTCATGTGTTTTTCTCAATGGAACAATAGAAGACTGTTCCAACATCCGCCAAGCACAGCAAGTGGGGTCAGAGTCCAAGTATAGTCCCTTTGTCTCTGTATAGGGCAAAGATTTGATAAGGAAGAGAAGACGTTGCCCAACAAGCAGGATTTTGCTTCTGCCTGGAAGGTCTCTTTGCGAGTAGAGGTTTAAAAAAGAGGCACGCCCTTGGCAGTTTTGCAACAATAGAGGTTCCACGTAGAGGTCCTACGGTCCTACACGTTTTACAGTTGATGCTTGAGGGTCAAAACTGCTCGAAAAGGAGGATCACCAATGAGGATTGGACCGGTCGGCCCGGGTCCCCCGCCCAGTGAGTTCGGTTCCTGACCATCGCCGATTTGGTCCATCACTCACATAGTTCTCTGAACTGGTTTAAGGGAAAATCTACAGGAAACCCATGGTTTTTGGAGGTGAGAAGCATATAGTTTCCCCTAGATTTTCCCTTAAACCCAATCTGGGAATAGTACCGGGTCTTCGTTTTTTCACTCCAATCGTTTGAGACAGGTTACGTCCTCCTCGCAGCGAAAAGAGCAACTCCTCCTCGAGGCCGAAGACGCACTCCGCTTCCTCAAGCGAACTGCCTCAGCGGCTTTGGGGCTTGCCGCAATGCAAAGAGACCAGGCAAGTGCGGCAAAACAGGTTGGTCACTTTTGGAACACCTACGAGGTAATTACTTCATACGCTTGCAGATTGTTCATTTGTTATATAAGAACCATGAACCATGTAAGAACCGCTTTGAAGTGGTAAATAAAAAAGTAAATATAATTTATACACTAATATGCTGCTTTAATATACTTTCTAACTTGTCTTCCCCGAGTCTTGCATCATGCTACACAAGTAGCATGCACTTCTCAGACCAGACCAGATGTTCCCTGTTCGCTGGGTTGTAGGAGTCCAGGGCTGGGATTTGTTGAAACTGGCTCGTGGTGAATTGACAGTCAGCTGACAGTGAAGCTGTGGGAATCCACTGCTGTGGGTCTCAGGTGCTTTTTGCAGCAGTGCGGCCTTTGCTCCTCAGGGCGACTTGGGTGGATGAGCAGGATCCTCACTCAAGCGGACGATCAGAATAGCTATATAAATTTATGTCGCTTTAAGGTTGTTGTTTCCCTGGGGCTCCAACCATATCCTCAGTGGTTAGACCCCCCCAAACCCACCCCAACCACCTTCTCAGGAGGTACTGGTAGTTGGAGCCCTAGGGTTTGATACACTGAAACAAACATGCAGATTCAGTCGTGTTTTGCTCTTCCACAAGAAATTAGATGAGATAGCTGGTTCCCCGATATCATTACAGGACATCAACGCATCTCCGACTAAGCACTCAATCAAAGTCTTTACTCAAAACCTAAGACCTACAGTGACGTACAGTAAGGCCTCTTGAAGTCTTGAGCTTTCGTAGCTTCCAGGAACTGCCAAAACGGATGTACTTGGGCTTGAGTACGGGAGTACTTAGATGTTTCAAGGTCTTGGTGCTTTCGCACCCGGCACATGCCCACTGACAGACAAAACTCAAACATCCAATAAATATGTATATATATACCTGCCTAACCCTGGTGTGCAAAATTGTCGCCGGTTGGCGAGATTGAAGAAAAACACGCTCTTTCCCACCAAGAACGTCGTTTCAAGGAAAAAAACGTCGTTTGGCATATGCCACGCTAACAGGTTGCTCAAGCAGAGCTACCGCTAAGCCCCCAACTGTCACACACCAGCCCCCAGTATGTTTTCTAGCAAACGCCACGTCTCACATTCCGTCAGAACGTGACCTTTCATGTCTTTCCAGAAGAAGTGAAGCTTTGATCAAATAGAATTGCAGCACACGTTGGGACATCACACGGCCATCAATGGATAGGGCCACCCTACAAATCCTTCCGATGAAGTCCTCATCCTGCTGGCAATCAAAGGCCACAGGTGAAAATACAACCTCATCCCCACGGTCAATCTGACCCTTCAAATCCAGAAGAAGATGCTTGAAGAAGTGCATCTTTGGCTTCACGCCATACAGACACCATTGCTTCTGCATTGCGTATTCAGCCAAAACTTGGAAGCCATTCAGGAAAGCTTGGCCTCGCTCACAGAGTAGTGCTGCACACTGTGGCTGAAGAAACAAATTGTGGTCATACAACATGTTAAAGAAGCGAATTCCAACCCGCGATGTGGAACGAATGATTTCCAGAATCTTGTTCCGTTCGGGGCACGTGTTCTCACTCAGAAACCCAGTGGCTGCCACGGCAACCCACTTCACCATCAGGGTCACGTCTGACCCCTTGGCATTCACCCATGGATAACTCGAGGTGTTCTTATACATGAAAAACTGTTTGGTGAAGCTCCGAAGTGAAGCCGTTTTGCCCTCCGCCCGTAGCCACAACCTAAAGCTCCCATAGGCACGCTCCAACTTGATGTCAATGTTTCCGTCTGAGCCGAAGAGATCCCAGCGTATCCACAGGAATACTGTAGACCCAACGAAGTCTCTGAAACTTCCTAGCCGCAACGTGTGGAAGACGTCGTGACGGTACATCCACTCTGGTTTGTTCCTGTCAAACTGTATGTCTGCAAGAAGGGGTGGATCATTGGAGTCCCATGGTCTGCACAAGAATAATGTTGATGTCCACGGCGCTGTGTCCGACAAGTCTTCTGGAGGATAGCCCGGCTCACCAGCTAAGCATTGGTGGCAACAAGCCACATCCCGAACCCGCCCCTTGTGCTCGTAGCCTCTTGTTAATTTTGCAGTTTTGGAATGCCATCGCAGATCTCCTTTAGCGCCAATCACTATTGGGAACCACTTCTTGCCGGACACCTCAATTCCACTTTCATAGAGCTCCTTGAACATCCCAGCCACATGCCTCAACAGATCGTCGTTCACCTCCTTGTATTTTTTCCCAAGGGTACCTGCAAGAACATAGATTGGCCAGTGTTGCAAGTAGCTGTGCCCCTTCATATTGCTCCGCAGCTTAGCCAGATTCCCACTAACTGTTTTTTTTGGCAGGCTTCAGATTGGATGGTGAGCAAGTCCGGCAGACTGGGTTAGGTTTCATCATACCCAGTACGGCCTGGAATCCAACAACAGTCGTGTTTGACCTCCGCTTGCCTTTACCCTCATCCCCATGCAGGAGTACAGGGATACAGCATGAGAGGTCATCATGACGCAAGAAAACCTCATGTTCATTGTGATACAGCTGGTACCCCTTCCAAAATGCGGTGAGGGAATCACTTGGATCACACGTAGTTCCAAACACCACTTCACAATGATGTTCAATCAAATACCTCAACATTTTGCCAGGGTTGAGGTAGTGTGTGGAAACCACGGTGTAGTCCTCACATACATGCTGAAGTAGATCCAACTCAACATTCCAGCCAACCCTCGACTTCTGAATAAAGCGGTATGCGTTGCGAGCCAAATTGGTTTTGGACTTCTTTTCCGGCGGGCGCTGGCCATGTTCCTGCCGAGACCGTTCTTGCATACGGTAGCAAAGCTGAGCTGGAACCTTAGCCGTTTCAGATGCTCCACTGACTCAGTGGGCAACAGGAAGCTAGTGGGCCACACGTTAGCTCACTTGAAACAACAATGAGGCTAGCACACCATCCGCTATAGCTTCAGCATAGGCTGCACTCAGAGGTCTTTTTCTTGATGCACCCGAAGATGTAGATGCCTGACCTGGCACAGTTTAGGAAAACGATCTCACCAGCAGAAGTTTGTGTACTTTTGCACTCTAGCAAAGCTTGTTGCTTAGGGCGTGGCAGCCCCTTTTCACGGCTCTGGCTCCCAACTAAGTGCTTACATGTAATTTGCAAATTCGACATGAGATTTCCATGTCTAGGATATCTTCAGATTGACTGACCTGTTTTGAAGAAAACAGCCAGAACACTTGAACAGTACACAGTAACAAAAACGGTTACGGTAGGAGTACATACATCAACATCAAAAGCCTTTGGCGGCACTGCAGTGCCACCTGTCTTCAGGTGGATCTGGTGTGCTTTGAAGGCTTCTTTTTTGCATCAGCCTTCGCGCCACCCGGCTTTGCCGGAGCCTTGGCGCTAGCTTTTGCAGCTCGGGCAGACGTCCTACGTGGTTTTGGTTCATTGGTCTTCTTTCCCTTCGGCAGGTACGGCCTGCATGGCACCAAGGCTCAACAGAGTTATTCAACATGTGAAGGCCAGGCCTTGATCGGGTCTCCAAACCCAAGCCCTCCATCGCCCTGAAGAAAACCAAGTGGGAACAGTCAACCATAGGTGTAATTAAGCACCCGACGCTTTTCTGGCTTGGTGAAAGGCTTCTCGAAGGTGTTCTTCTGACCTGGATATGGAAAGCGGTTCTCAAAGACTTTTACCTAGCACAGCTAAGTCACAGGCTGTTCAGTAAAGCCATCCACCACACCACTGGTATAAAGCTTGTCAATGGTAGAAGTGACTTCCTTGAGCTCCTCCATCACCGAGGACATCTTCTTCATCATCCTCCGCGTTGAGGCCAAGCCGGACAGGAGGGGGACGGGGAATGAAAGCAAAACAGACTTGTGTCAAGTAACTGTTGTTGCAAATCCGTCAACTTGTCGGCAGACTTCAATTTCTGATAGCCAAGATCCAACCTGGTGACCCGTTTCTCCAAGCATGTCCTTGGGCGAAGCAACGAGGAATGCAAAAAGGCTAGGAGAAAGCAACTGAAATAACCTTGTTGCATCAACTGGCAAGGGACACCATTTTTGTAGCAATGGATGATGGTAATGCATCTAACTCCAGCTCTGGTAGGCCTGCCTTCTTACGTTGACTCTTGGCCTGCTCATCGGCAGCCTTGTTTCTCGCCTCATTCTCATCCATCTCCAGGTCTGAGTCATCAATGTCCACCAGGCCCCCGGTGGGCGCTGCATTGGGTTCAGCACCTGCAAAAGGACAATCCTTTAACCGGATGCTCTAAAATCACACTCAGACACTCTTGAGAAAGAGCTCATGAAAGAGCAAAGTTCAGGGTGGTTCCGAGGGTGCATTAACTCTAGTTGGTGCAAGAACGACCTCTCAAACCTTCAAAAGTTTAGAGCAAACAGAAAGGCCAAAGGGTCAGAAAACAGTAGTTTAAACCACACGCGCATAGAGTGATTTTCAATGAGCCACTCATTAGTAGGGCCTTGTCCGCCCTTGACATCCTTTGGTTTGATGTTCAGGTCATGGTTCTTCACTGGCCCTGAAAAAGCTGCTGGTCGTTCATGGTGGGACATGTCGCCAGCATCCTCCGTCCAAGACAGCTTCCTTTTGAGTGCGGTCTTTGACCTCTTCCTAAGGTTTGGGCAATCAGAAGCAACATCGAAACTCACTTCTACCAATGAAAGGTATACGACATAGAGTCATTTCCAATCATATCCAACACCACCCCAGGTCAAGCCAAGATACAGCTGGGAACCTTTCACTGCCGTCTCAGCCCAATACAACATGAGGTCCGGCTCATATCTATCTCGCCTGCAGTATATGTTGGAAAGAATCATTGGTGAGAAACATGTGAGTACAAACAATACCTACCAAGTCAAGTGATTCTCACCTCATCAGGCGTCTGGGGTTTTCCAGTGCTTGGGACTTGATAGCAGCCACACGTGGCCTTGGATGCTTGCAACAGACATCGACAACAAGCTCCAAATTGTCATCAGCAGCTATAACAAAGGAAAACTTGGGGGATAAAGTTTATTGATCGTTCAACTTCCTCAAAGTTGCTCACTGAAGCCCTCATCGTACATGGCTTGTTCCGACATATATTTCCCCTCAATCAAAAGGTCATTTGATAGTGAGTCTTCTCTCAGGAGTTCCACCTCCTCCACGAAGCTGTCCTCTAGGGGTTGGCCCAGCAAGTCGAAAACAACCAGAAGTGAAACACATGTAATTACTGTATTGTTTGTATTGTTCATAAGACGCGGGTCACCCAGTTGGAATTTCTTGATTATGGCTCAAAAGCTCCATTGGCTCCATTTTGGGGGGCCAGTTGGGGGCCTTGAGGTGGTGAATGGAAAGTCAAGATAGCACTCCCAAGTCCCAAACCAAGTCAGCGCCCGAGTCCGTATCAAATCCACATGCTTGAAAAAGAGATAGCAGGTTCTTCTTGGCTTTGCCTTTGCAAAAGAACTGGTTGCGGATATCAAGGGAAACCTTGAATTGTCCATGAGCGTTCGGCCGCATCAACCTCCGAAGCCGTGCGTCCACTGCAGCTTCCGACAGCCGCAGTTCCCCTGCAACTGGTGAATCAACTGTTTTATCACCCATCTCAGGAATAGTCACTTCTGACTTAGCGTGGGCTACAGGCGGTGTCACCGAGCGTGGTGTAGAATAGGAAGACCCCTCATCAGGAGTTTGCCTCAGTGTCCGTGCGCCCCTATGCCCACTTGGAGTGATGGTCTGTTCTGAAGCTGGTGGGGAAGGAGAGGGCGCCACCACCTTGCTCCGGCAAGGTGTGGCGACTGGCACCTCTGCGGGAACCTTCGGAGGCACTTCTGCAGGCTTGGACGGCTGGGGCGCCATCCGAGAACAAAGGGCCGTGGCAAGTTCAGTATCCTCCACATCATCAATCAGGTCATACGCAGAGGTCTGTTCCTTACTTCTACAAGCTTGTGTTTTTATTGATGTGGTTTTGTGGACCCCGAAAAGAAACCAACATGTCTTTCGAGTGTCAATTTGAATGTCATCTAGATCCAAATCCGTTGATTGGCATTGCAATTTGCCCCACACTTCAGCATCCGGCTCTGGATAGTAGACAGTGGCATCATCCTCATCCACCCTGGTGGAGGTACCCTCCTGCGCATGAACTTCCCTGGCCAGGCTTTGTTCCTTGGCCATCAGAGCCTGGCAGGGCGGGGCATCCCTGGTACATTCATAGTTAAAAAAGAAAATCAACCCTTTGCAGTCACCCCCAAACCTTTACCCAGCCCCCTAAGCACATCCAAGGGTCGGTGTGCAAGCTTTGGCGCATCCAGGGGTAGGTGCGCCTTAAAAAAACATGAACCTCATGTGCACCATTGGAAAAGTATGGCGAACCCACTTCAATTCCAGCTCCAAAGCTGGATCATCGAACTCTTCCTTCACCATCCGCTCAGTCGGCTGGAGCTTTACTGTTTCTACTCCCTGCAACAACGTCTCCGCCGACCATACATTGCTTCTCAAACCCTCCATGCCCACGAAGTCCCGAGACGCCCTGGTTGCACACCCTGAACCAAGACTTAGGGATGGAAATGAAAGACCCATCATGTGCCTTGAAGGCTTCCAAACACTTGCAAGCGAGAGAATGCAATCTGTACATTCCAGAATGTGGTAAGAAGACAATACAACGCAATCCTATTTTCAATCAAAGCGTTTCAAAGGTTGCAAGCCACTTCAAATTAGCCACCTGAAGGACACGTTGCCCATTCTCAGCAACATCAAATATCACGAAAAATAAGTTGAAACAAATTACGCCGTTTCAACGCTTTTTTTACGCCGTTTCAACGCTTTTTTACGCCGTTTCAAAACACCTTGATTTCCAACATATTTGTTCCAGATGGGCCGATCTCAGCTAGTTCAGGTGGGAGAATGAAACGAATTATGGGAAAGGACTCTCAATACTAACTTGCTGGAATCCTCCCCCCTCAAAGCGGCATCTACATCCGCCCACTCCTTTGGAATGGACAGCCCCTTTACCCCTCGCGCATAGCGCAAGCATGAGCGGAGCTCTGCTTCCTGCCAGGTTTCCGACCAATCAGCTTCATAAAGAAGCTGCTGAAGCGAAGTGGAGGCATCAACCTGGGCCGGGCGTGCGACAGGACGGGTTTTTGAATTGTTCAACAACTACGTTCTTCCAAAAAAACATTCTGCGTAAAGACCCGATCATTCGCCAACCTACAGGCGGGGATTCTTTCCACAACGGCACGAGCAAGACCAGCAGGATACATCCTTGGTCACGAGTACAACACTGTTCAAAACATAGTTGGGTGGGAGGCTGTCCAACAACTCTTTGACAAAAACCACCCTTTGGGGCATTGAACTGCCAACCTAGGTTCTGTGATTTCTTTAAATGCTTGGTGCCAGAAAATGCTGGCTTCCCTTGGGAATTCTTGTGGCGCCTGCAAAGACTCTTCTTCCCTCGTTTCAACCGACGCCCACGGAGCCGCGCATACACCTGTGAATTGGTAATGACCATAGTTGGCTTCAGCGTTCTAGCTCCAAAGGATTGCATGTTGAAGGTTGCTTTGTAGACCTTGGCTGAAACATCCCCAGGGCCATCGGTAGCTCTCCTGCTCTCAAAACGTCACCCCAAGACCCAAAAGTTAAAGGTTTATTCATTGCCATCAAGATGCATTCATGCCTGCCCGCTTTAGAGATCTCAGCGCCCAAACTAGTCTAGAGTTCAACAAAACCACTGAGGATTTAGGGTGCTCCATGACAAAGCAGCACTCCAAGACGCCAAGAAGTAGAAGAATAAGGGATGTCCTTGTTCGGTCTCAGGGGGACATGGGAGGTATCAAAATTATTTGCTAGAAAGCCCATGACCGGGACCATGGTTCTACAACATATGAGTGGATCCTTTTTGGTTGGACACATGAATAGGTCCTGGCTATCATCTTGTTTCCACGCCTCACTGCTGTGGAAGCAGTTTGGCCATCGGGTAGCAGAACTGATCTCATCGAGGTTGCCAAGTTCACAACGCTCCACGAGGAGCACACCGGCGCAAGCCATGCTATCAGCTCCCCAAACCGCCCCTCCAAGATCAAAAGTAGGGCCAACCTTATGCAGCAAGCACCACTGATACCCCCAAAAAAACAAGAAAAGCACCAGTAACAGATCCATTGGGTGGCCACATAACTTCCCCAATAGAAAACCAGGAAGGGTTTAGTGGCAAGGGACATGAACCCAGCCTCCCCATTGAAGTCAAAACAGGAACGGCGTTGCATCCCTGAATGGGTGGACATTCCGGTTGGTTGGTCCCAGAGAATTTCATGCGCTCGGCTGTTGTGGCCCATCCAATTGGCCAGGGTCGAAAGCCTGGCGCGGCCTGCGAAGAATTCCACAAAGGCCAACGGTTCATTGTTGGGATCGAGTGGAGGCATCACCATGCCCACCCAAGAGGCCAGGAGGACCAGGTACACAAAAGCCTTGCAAAATGGTAGGTGGTACAAAACTTCAAGTGTTCCAAGTGCATTAACGGAATATGAAACCAAATTGATCCAGAGTACTGGCGGTGCTTTGAGGGCCAACAACCTCCTCAATGCCAGCTCCAGTTTCTCCGGCGAAAGCTTCATGATGACTTTAGGGAGCCAATGTAGAAGCTAGGAATCAAGCTTTGAACCGGATGGCGCTGGTCAGATTGTTAGTGTGCATGCAATTACAGGCTGCTTACCCTCACACCACCAGATCCCACCCAAGTTTAGGGGTCATTGGATCAAACAGGGAAGGTCCACCCTGCAGTTGGCCATGCTTTGCCAACACCAATTGTCCCCGACGAAGGATTGGCATCCTGGAGCAGGAAAGAACAGATTCAGTCAAGGCCTTGCCTTGCAACCACCTCCGTATTTTTGAAGACTGGGAAAGAATCTGACACAGTTGCGTCGTCAAAGTCTTGTTCTCGACTTTGCATCGGTCCTTGCATGTTTGGCATGTGCTTCAGCAGCACGCACCTGGCGGGGCGGTTGCGAGAGCTTGAAGGGCTAGCGGAAAAAATGCACACTTGAAACGAATGCAATCCCACAGCCATCACTCAGTTTTCACTGTTGCAGAGGCTTCATCAAGAAGACTTCGAGATCAAGAAAGATCGCAGGCGGCCGGATTTGGGATGGCTGGCTCGCCTCTCTCATTTGAAGGCCATTTCAGCCTACTCAAAATCCAAAATTAGCAGGCTAGATGCTTGAACAGCTACCCAAGCAGGGTTGCATCATACACACTCCCCCCGCACGCTAACTAAGCATGTTCAGTGTGAAAGATCCTTCCCGCTTGGCGCCAAGACCCCCATCAGCTGCTTCAATGGTCAACAGTCAAGTGCCTTCAAGCTCTTGCCTCAACATTCCAGGGCCGTTGCAGACACACACACACACACACACACACACTCTGACCAGTTTTCAAAGGTTTTAAACACCCAGTCCGAATCCACCAAACAAACAAAAGTAAAAACTTCAAAAGATGTAAGTCAAATACAGGCTGGCCACTCACACACTCTCCCTTCAGAAACTGGTCAACATACCCTTGTGCGATTTTGTAGTAGCCAGCATAGGTATCCGCATCCGAGGAGCGCATGGCAGGCATCACAAGCTTCCACCACTCATCCTAGGGTCATTTGAACAAAGGTTTTGAACCAGTGCAGAGTACCAGGCCTTTAAACATGTTGAGGAACACAGGTCCTGGAAAGAGCTTTGCCGTTCCAAACGTGCAGCAATTGAGGCTTCCCATGCATCCTTCAAAGCCTGAAACTGGGCTTGGGCTTTGGGGTCATGGTGGGGAGGATAGCGCCTGGCAAAGGTTTGAGCTTCACCTTTGCGCTTCCTTGAGGGTTCATCATTCGGCGAAGAAGCCTTGGCTGGGCTTTCAGCCTTCTGCGCCTTTGCCTTCGCTCGACCCTTGGCCTTTGCCTTGGGTTGAGTCTTAGCCTTTGCCTTGGCTCGAGCCTTAGCCTTGGCCTTGGCACGAGCCTTAGCTCGAGCCTTAGCTTTGGCCTTTGCTTTTGCCTTCGCCTGGCCTCGGCCTCGGCCTTTAGGTTTTTTCTTGGCCGCGGCTTCACCATCATTTTCCGACTCACCCTCTCCCTCACCAGTCCGGAATTCTGCCGTCAGCTGCTCCTTGCGCTGAATCACTTTCACTGGCTCATTCATGAGCATCAAGGCATCCGCATCAGAAGGTCGGGAAGTCTGAGCACCTTGTGCCTCTTCACCCACCTTGGGTGGCCCCACTGGAGCAGCAGGGACCTTGCCCCCCTGTAGCCTCCGCCTGGTCAGCATCACACTTCTCGCCAGGCTTCTCTCCAGGCTCCGAAGCCCGTGCGCTGGTGGCCATAGTGCTGCCTGCAATCTCTCGCTGCTTCAAGGGTGGCATCTCCTTGCCGTCAACAGGGTCAACTGGAGTCTCACGGATGTCCTGGAACTATGATAGAACTCTAGCCCAGGAGTGCCAAGAGTACTTTCAAGACTTTAATTGACGCTTCTTAGGTGCTTCAAAAATTTGGAGTTTTTTTTACAGTAGCTACCAACACTTTCCAAGGATTGACTCTTGAATAAAAAACTAGCACAATGCCGAATGCCATACAAGATACTTGGGGGGGGCTTCTCATCATCGCTGAGCACAACCAGGTCTTGGCAGGAAGCATGTCGCATGAGCGAAAAATCCACGGACGCAGCATCCATGGGCAAGGTGTCCACGTTGTCATGGCAAGCGCCAGCCACAACAGGGGTCTCCTTAAAGGTCTTGTCCTCTCTGCCCGCCCGACGCTGGTCCATCAAGCACCTTCAAAGTTTAAGATGCAAACACATAGCCAAATTTCAAAAACCAATCGAAGTGGAGAGCTGGGAACGATGCAAGAAATGCTCCCCCCAAATCGGTGTTCATCTAGGCCTTAGCGCTACGGCCTAGATGAACACTGATTTGGGCCCACATTTCTTGCATCATGGCCCCACCAAATGAACACAGATTTGGGGCCAGCATGTCTTGTGCCCAAGATGAAAATTGCCAGGCTTGGGCTTGAAAGCGCTACTTTATGGTAGCGACCTCTTTTAAACAGTTTGGACACCACAAGAATCAAAAAAGAACAGATGAAGATTATGTCAGACCAATTTCAAGAAGACCCCGCCTGACCATGTTGGCCCTGGCCCGTACTTGTTCCAGCTCACGCTTCTTGTCTTCAAAATCATTTGGCATAGGCTCACTTGGGGCAGGCTCCTGGGGAACCACCACATCCGATGTAGGAGGCTCTGTAGGGGGATCCACCAGCATCTCCACCATTTGGGAATCCTCCTCAACTTGCATCACTTGGGAATCCTCTACAACCTCCACTTGAGATCCCCCAAAGAAGTCCACCACTTGAGAATCTTCAACGTCTTCAACGGGCATAGGTCCTGAGTGAAGCGCATCGGGCAAACCCGCAGCCTCAGGAGCAGGTGCCTCCATAGGCTCATGTTCTCCATCATCATCACTTTCAATCACATCACTGTCAGTGGCACCCCCTTCATCATCCTCCATTCCGGGTGGAACTGGTGGAGCAGGAGCAGGGGCAGGGGCTGGTGGTGCCGCTGGACCTCCCCAGGACCCATCGAAGATTGCCCACAAGTCCAGCAAAGCAGGCGCCTGGGAAGCCGCAGTTGTGGGGGAGCAACCCTGAAAAAAAAAACATAAGCAAATAACAACCACTTCAGTGTTGGGGTGGGACTTTTCTTGTTTGCTGAATATGGCCGAAAGGCTCTTGGCGCAGCCGCACCAGACAGCCACCTCCGGACCGCATAGCTGAAGAGCCTTTTGATGCCCCAACTGTCACAAGCAACTGATCCAGCATTCTCAGGAAGGTTTGACATTTTCCTCCACCCTACAACCTGCACAGGGGCAGAATCGTAGAATCTAGCACCCCAAACTAATCTACAGTAGTATTCATGCTGTTGCCAAATTTGGAAACATGTTTTCTCCTTCCCCAACCTGGTCCCTCAAGTCGTTGATTGGGATGGTTTGTGCGAGGTTGCGCTGAGCGACCCACCATCTTGCTGCATGTTCCACAACTCGGATGTTCAGGACCAGCGCCTTTTGGGACGCATGACCTATGGTTTCAGGAGTAGGCCAAGTGGTCAACGCGGCATCTTGACGGGAGGCAGCTCGAATTGCTGCATCATTCTCCCATCTTTCCGCAAGTGTGAGGGGAGTGGCATTCTCACCCGCCATTCGCCAAAGACCAAGAGGTTCACCTATTTCAGTATCACTTGACTTGAGAAAAACAATGGCTGCCACTCTCCAACTGTGAGTGCCCACATCCCAACAAAGGTTCAAGTCTCAACCGGGTTGCACTCAATGCCAAACACGCCAGGGGCACCTCCTCGCCAGGCACCCATCTTCTCCGCTGGCGACCATCCCAGCGAGCACAAATGAAAAAGTTGAGAGAGCATCAGAATTGGTGGGCTGGAGGGAATGAGACATGGTTAAGGGATGTCCAGGGATTTGTAGGGGTTGATACCTCAGTTTAGATTAAACAAGCTTTTGATTAGAGCCAGCCTTGGATTGGCAACAGCTTCCAACATTCACCATCATTGCCCAACAGTTACAAAGTGAAGAAACGCTCACAAGCAATAATTATCGTCACTTCCCTAAAAAAGCAATCTTTTCTCAAAGAGCATAAATTTTGCAGGTTTGGGAAGACCCAGGTATGTACATATTTACTGCCTTTGGGCTGGTTTATGTAATAATGGCTTCTTCCCCTATACTCCAACAGCCGTCGCATGTGGTCCAGCGCTTCATCGAGGCTTCTGAGCAAAAACCTGGAGGATTTGGCCTTGGATGCCGTCGACCGGCTGCTGAAGGAGAGCTGCACGAGAGGTTTCTGGGGGGGTTGATTTGCGCAGATGAGTGATGTTTAGGAGATTTGGCTCATTTTGGATGCCTTTTCACCCCACAATGCTATGCATGTGCTACCGTAGAATCATAGACCTACAGACACCTTCCAGACAAACACACATATGGTAATATACACACATGTACCACACAAAGTCATGCAGGTCATGTTTGCTTGCACCGAGTGTTTCCACAAACCCAGACTGCAAACAGTATATCGAAGGCTCAGCTGTCCGAGCAACCTTCTCCAAGCGCCACTCGGAACCGGAGTCGAGGATGGGAGATCTGACAGTTCGGTGTTTTCGACCCTTCTTGCGTTCGCCTTCCGCAGACTACGACGGAATCATAGAATTCAATGACCACTGCTGATGGACTTCATATATATATATATATACACAACAATATATATATGGAGTTCATATATATATATATATTTGCATGTGAGGTTATCGTCGTCGCTAGTCCACTTTCAGGGTCGAAGTTGGTTTTTGTCACAGGAATGTCGAAAGAAGTAAAACAATGCAAGTCAAATGGATCATGGATTATGTCCACTGACCCTGCATCATTCATATATTGTGACCCTTGGGAGTATGTTTCATCTCCCCCATTCTTCCCCCAACAGAAACGCCAGCGCTTTCTGGAACCACTTGCTAAGGTCCCAAGGTGAAGTTTGATCCCAGGTTGGAGGACTCACCAGCCCCAGAATGACTTCTTTCGGCTGTGTCTTTCGTATCGCCCCCGATAGAGCGAGCAGAGCGCAGGCATGCGGCTTGCTGGGTGTGGGCTCCACCCCCGAAAGACCACCGGTCTGGAGGAAAAAAAGCAAAATAGACCGCGACCCATTGGTGCGTTCCCTTTGGCAAAACCCCTTGGGCGAAATCTTGTGAAATGTGAATGGCATTGCCACGAGACATGAAATCTTGATCCGCGATGCGCATGCACTTGAGTGTTGCGGGAGCACAAGGCTGTAAAAGTAGCCGCACATGTCGCAGGCCCAGGCCATGCAGTGACCTTTTTGCTAAAGAACCATCCCGAGCTCGGCGCCGGCCGCGATGTGCTGGCTTTGGTCGACTCACTTTGACGACTGGTTCACGGATGTCCGAGCCCATATCGAAAGAGCATCAAACTGTTCACAGCTGAAAACCAGAACGAGGGACAGCAGACGGACAGCAGAACAATGCAGAACATGCTGTGTTTTGACATGGCTTGTCCCCTTGTGTCACTCCTCACCATCGAACGGCCCACGCTGAAGTCGCCGAACTCGCCGAACTCAGAATGTTCGGCGGTGGGTTGGTTGCTATTCCTGGCTGCTTGCTCTAGAATAGCTCTGTCCTCTCCTGCCGAGGCTGATGCTGATGACGCCGAGCTTCTCAATGTGCTGGAGACGGGAATGTCATGGAACTGGCACGTGGTCCAAGTGTCTTTGCATCAGAACATGTTCATTCGATTTGGATCGATTTGGGATCTATGTTGGCGCGTCTCCTTTAGCTTTCTTTGTGAAGTGTTGGGTCTTCACAAAGTGCCCGAAGCATTGATGGAGAGTAAGCTTTTGTCTATCACAGTTGCTAAGACAGCTACTACTTCAAAAAGCCAGGGGTTCCTGTGGCAGGTCGCACTTTCTTGCTGCTCTAATGACCTCTTCAGGATCCCTTCCGCGGGTGCCAAAGTTGCTTGAATCCCAAACCAGTCTTGTTCCCCCCCTACAAAGTTACTTATGGGTTTTAAATTTTAATTTGGTTTTAGCCCGCAAAACTCGGTAGACTCCTTTTCTCTACGGCTTTGGAAGATAGCTGGTCACTTTGCTAAGAGCCTTGTTTGCAATCCAAATGAAGTCCGCCAATGCCTTGCCAATGCCAATGGGATCAGCCAGACCACTCACCATCACTCACCCATTGGCCGGAGGAGAAGCTACGGGAGCTGATTTTCAAGCTCCGTTTGGCCTCTCAGCATCCAGCGCCTTGGCCTTTGGGTGGTTCCATCCAGCAGATGCAGATGTATATATAATATACAGTATACATAATATGTGCATTATTGTGTTTTGTTTGATTTTTTTTTGTATTGTGTGTTTGTGCAGTTGATGTTTGATGTAACATGTTTATTTGTTCTGATTGATTTGTCAACAAACAGCAGTAAAGCTAAGACTATAAAATAGCAGCCATCGCCAAACCGAAAGCCTTTTCACATGACAGGTGGTGACAGGGCCTCTCAAACCGAATGCTCCTGGGGGTAACAAAGAGTTGTCATTGTGTCTAACAAGACAGGCACCAGCTGGTAAAGAAAGTCCTGATGTTCCATAGATGTCATTGATGTGTTGCCATTTATGTGACAGAGAAGACACAATTAGTCCCTGAACAAGGGTGAATAGGGCTATATATAGTGGGTCTATATACTATGTTTGATGTTTTCTTGGAGAAGAAACCAAATAGTAGAAAGACTAGAATGGCTAGAAGATCATGGTCATGGTCTTCAATCCCAATATTGTTTTTTCTTTTTGTGAGATGCTCCCTGGACCACAAATAGATCTTCTGTAGGACTCAGGAGGTGTGAAAAGAAAGGTGCAAAACGAAAAGCCCACCTGCTTGCCGTCCTTTGGTGATGGTCCGTTGGTCTGTCCTACCTTTGTCAAGCTGCATAGTCCCCCACTGCGGCCGAGGACTCCTATGTCGTGGGCATTTCAAGTTCCAGTCACGGTGGTGTCGAGCAGCGGCTTTCTGTTTGGCTGATGTCGCCAGGAGCTGTAAAAAGGGAGAGCGAGAGAAATGGAAGCAGCAAAATTTGATGGGACCTTATCCTATATGAAGATACAGGACAGGACCTCCTAATCTTTATTGTTAATTACTTCAGCATGCTTTTGCAACATAAGACCGAACGTCCTTTTCATGTGGCATAGGCATAGGATGATATGCACATCTGGCTGACTTGCTCTGTCTAGATGTTCAACGATTAACAATGCCACTGCTAAATCTTCATCTCTAAACTGCTCGAAACAAAAGACAAACACATGGAATCCAGTGCTTTGCAAAATTCAACAGTAGCCTGAAGGCCACTGCTTATGACTGCTTATGAGGTCCTTATAAAGAGTGTTATAACGACTACCGTAAGTCCTCAGCGCAACAGCTCCACAGTCACAGTGCGAGGTGGGCGTCTCCGAGCCGTGCGATCTTTCATCCATCGTCAGACGAGACTCTCATGGGACTGAAAGAGTTACAGACACTTAACTTACAGTGAGTCTTAGAGTCTCTTACAGTAAGTCATATGACATAATGGACCATCCATGTATACATGGACCCATCCGTGTAAGTAACTATTCCAGTCCCATAGATGCTTTTGGGCTTCCCCAAAAGAAAACACATCACTCATGAACTCCCAGTTGCCCACCTCGTTTGGCTTCACGGAGTGTGAAGACTCTGAATGACAGATGTTCAGAACTTGCACCAACGAGGCCCTGCCGGAACATGGCTGTGACCTCTATGCGTCGTTATGCTCGCACTCATATATGAATTGAATCTCATGTGTTTTTCCCTGTACCCTTTCAAGTCTCATCCTCCATTTCCAAACCAAAGAACACCACGTCCCCCCCAAAAAAGGACTACCCCCAACGAAGAGCCCCAACTCCCACTCACTCCGAACGTCAAAATTGTTTCAACGACGAGCCCCCCCCCTACCCCCTTCGGGCCCTCCTCATGAAGCCACACCTCGATCTCCAGCGGGGAGCGGCAGGCGTCCTCTTCGAGACCTTCGCCTCTTTGGCGCACGCGGTGATCTTGGCCTCTGGCACCTTGGCTCCCCTGAGTGCCCTGCAGGCGGATGCGGAGAGCAAGGATGCGGTCAGTCCAAAGCGGTAGGATTTGGAGTGGAAGAAAATTGGAGGACATGGAGTGACAGTGACGCTTGGTTTGGATATAATATAATTGGAATCTGTATCTTGGATGTGGAAGCATTTCTTCGGCCACATGAAATGAAGACCACTAGTGAACTCCAACTCATCCCGGCAGACTCTGCCCGGAAGGCGGAGCTCAGTGAATCAAAGGCCATGGCCGAGCGGGCCTTGCTCGAGGGACCATTGGAAGCCAGGCGGTGCCGAGCGAAGTGGTCAGGGGAGTGGATCCGGTGGTCGTCATGGGCGGGTGTAGACTGTCCATTGAGAAAACCGAGGAAAACCATCCATTGACCATCAATTTTTATGTTACACTTCACTATAATAAGGTTTGTGTATCTTTTGGGGGAATTTGGTGAGTTTTTGGGCGAGGCCTGTTGAGAAAGTCTTAAAAACACTCTGACATGTGGCCGCGGTGTGATTTCCTCGATAGAACCATGAAAGCCGCCTGAACCAAAAAAGCCGCCTGCAATAATTTGAAAGCCGCCTGAACCCAAAACGGTATGTCGGCTAGCCTGAGAAGGCATGCCATCCGAGCGGACCATGTTCAACGACAGGATCTGAATGGGAACGCCAGACGGAAGGTCCTGGAACGTTTGCAAGGCCCTATGGATCCACATACCCTTTCAGAGGGGTTTCTGTGTTCGGCGTCCAAGTATTTTCTGAGAAGGTATTTGGATCCCTAGGGTTGCCTAGGGTTGTAAGATGTTGTGTGTTCTCTCTTTGTTTTGTCGATACATGCGGTCATGTTTGGTCCCAAGTATATATCTATCTCAAACCATTTGTGTGTGTGTGGAAGGTTTACCCATGTTTACCGGCCCATATATATATATATATATGAAAGTTTAACATGACCCATCCATGTAAGTAACTATTACATACTACCACGCGCAGCGAACGTCACGAGAGACGTGACTGGTGTTCTACCAGAAACGTAACAGGCCTGTAAACAACTCTAAATAAAGGAAAGACCCCTCAAACCACCCCAATCTATGTAAATGTGCTTCGTCCCCTGCCCTTTCTGCTGCTCCTAGTGCTTGTAAAGCACTCCCAGCAGAAGCAAAAGCAAAAACAGTAGGGGAAAAAACATGAAAAACCTTCCCGGAAAAAAAAAAATGAAACAAGATGGAGCCCACGAACCCGAATGCAGACACGTTCGAAAAGCTACATATGTCCAAATGACACTCTTGTAGGACACTCTTGTGGGACACTCTTGTAGGAAACTCTTGTGGGACACTCTTACGGGACACTCTTGTGGGACACTCTTGTGGGACACTCTAGTAGGAAACTCTTGTGGGACACTCTTGTAGGAAGATCTTGTGAGACGCTCTTGTAGGACACTCTTGTGGGACACTGTTGCGGGACACTCTTGTGGGACACTCTTAAGGGACACTCTTGTGAGACACTCTTGTAGGAAGCTCTTGTGGGACGCTCTTGTAGGACACTCTTGTGGGAAGCTCTTGTGGGACACTCTTGTAGGACACTCTTGTGGGACACTGTTGCGGGACACTCTTGTGGGACACTCTTAAGGGACACTCTTGTGGGACACTCCTGTGGGACACTCTTGTGGGACACTCTTGTGGGACACTCTTGTGGGACACTCTTGTGGGACACTCTTGTGGGACACTCTTGTGGGAAACTCTTGTGGGACACTCTTGTGGGACACTCTTGTGGGACACTGTTGCGGGACACTCTTGCAGGACACTCTTAAGGGACACTCTTGTGGGACACTCTTGCGGGACACTGTTGCGCGACACTCTTGTGGGACACTCCTGTGGGACACTCATTTGGGACACTCTTGCGGGACACTCTTGTGGGACACTCTTGCAGGACACTCTTGTGGGACACTCTTGTGAGACACTATTGTGGGACACTCTTGTAGGACACTCTTAGAAGACACTCTTGTAGGAACACTCTTGTGGGACACTCTTGTAGGACACTCTTGTGGGACATTCTTGTAGGACACTCTTGTGGGACACTCTTGTGAGACACTATTGTGGGACACTCTTGTAGGACACTCTTGTGGGACACTCTTGTAGGACACTCTTGTGGGACACTCTTGTGAGACACTCTTGTGGGACACTCTTGTGGGACACTCTTGTGAGACACTCTTGTGGGACACTCTTGTGGGACACTCTTATAGGACACTCTTGTAGGAAACTCTTGTGGGACACTCTTGTAGGACACTCTTGTGGGACACTCTTCTGGGACACTCTTGTAGGACACTCTTGTAGGACACTCTTGTGGGACACTCTTATAGGACACTCTTGTGGAACACTCTTGTGGGACACTCTTGTAGGACACTCTTGTGGGACACTCTCGTAGGACACTCTTGTGAGACACTCTTGTAGGACACTCTTGTGGGACACTCTTGTGAGACACTCTTGTGGAACACTCTTGTGGGACACTGCTATAGGACACTCTTGTAGGAAACTCTTGTGGGACACTCTTGTAAGACACTCTTGTGGGGCACTCTTATAGGACACTCTTGTGGGTCACTCTTGTAGGAAACTCTTGTGGGACACTCTTTGTGGGACACTCTCAGAAGCACTCTTGTGGGTCACTCTTATGGGACACTCTTGTCGGACATTCTTGTGGGACAGTCTTGTGACACACTCTTGTAGGACACTCTTGTGGGTTACTCTTACAGGACACTCTTGTGGGACACTCTTGTAGGACACTCTTGTAGGACACTCTTGTGGGACACTCTTGTGGGACACTCTTGTGTGACACTCTTGTAGGAAACTCTTGTGGGACACTCTTGTAGGACACTCTTGTGGGGCACTCTTATAGGACACTCTTGTGGGACACTCTTAAGGGACACTCTTGTGAGACGCTCTTGTGGGACACGGTTGCGGGACACTCTTGTGGAACATTCTTGTGGGACACTCTTGTGGGACACTCGTGTCGCGACACGGTCTGCCCACACACTAGAAGCAGTCACGCGAGCGTTTCGTACGAGACTTCCTCCAAAAGTCACGCTTCGAGGCTGCAAGACGAGCGTTTCGTACGAGACTTCCTCCTAAAGTCACGCGTCAAGTCTCCAAAACGGAGCGTTTCGTACGAGACCTCCTCCAAAAGTCACACGTCAAGTCTCCAAAACGAGCGTTTCGTACGAGACTTCCTCCAAAAGTCACGTGTCAACTCTCCAAAACGAGCGTTTCGTACGAGACTTCCTCAAAAACTCACGTGTCAAAGTCTCCAAAACGAGCGTTTCGTACGAGACTTCCTCCAAAAGTCAAGCGGAAGCACCCATCGGAGCACACACATCACGCAGCCCTGCCAAGCAGTTTCGCGATTCCAGCCCTCCAAACAACACCCGCTCACACGCCAATCCCAATGAGACAACGACAGTCACCTCTACCACAACTCACAACCTCACGATTCCCTGCGCCTGCCACGCATCTTTCCGCGTCCACACGTCTAACGCGCACAAAGTACTGCGCCTGCCACGCAATGTCACCTCCGTCACACCTCGCAACCTCACGATTTCCTGCGCCTGCCACGAAAATCGCACTTCCACACCTCAAAATCAGCACAAAGTACTGTGCCTGCCACGAAAAGTGAGAATATCATCTCACATGAGCTTCAACAAAATTTGCACCACACCACACGTTTAGAATGATTTCGACCCGTTCTGAGCACACTCCCATCCACCAAAATCGCCATTTCAGCTGAGACTTGTCACGAAAACAGAGCTTCGATGCCACACCCTGAAATGCAAATCCCAATGGCACGGCCACATCCAACACCCCAAAAACACGACTCTCCAAACGCTAATCCCAATGGAACTGCGCAGTAAACTGCGGATCTCTCAAACCACTGCGCCTGTGCAGCGAAATGCATCACGCTTCTTGCGCGACATGTCATTTTCATGCAAATCACAATGGAATAGCGTCGCAAACTGACACGTGACACATCCATGAAAAGTCACTTGCAAAAGCTTCCCCCAATGGCAGCGCCTTAGCGTCCTACTGCGAACGGTTGCGAACGGTTGCGAACGGTTGCGAACGGTTGCGAACGGTTGCGGACGGTTGCGGACGGTTGCGGACGGTTGCGGACGGTTGCGGACGGTTGCGGACGGTTGCGGACGGTTGCGAACATAGAAGCAACGGATCGCGAACAAGACTCTACCCCCAGACCCCCAGAGTTAAACGAGAACCCTTCGCTACGCATTCGGGAAAAAACAAGATGGAGCCCACGAACCCGAATGCAAACACGTTCGAAAAGCTACATATGTCCAAATGACACTCTTGTAGGACACTCTTGTGGGACACTCTTCTGGGACACTCTTGTAGGATACTCTTGTGGGTCACTCTTGTAGGACACTCTTGTGGAACACTCTTACAGGACACTCTTGTAGGACACTCCTGAAAGGCACTCTTGTAGGACACTCTTGTGGGGCACTCTTGTAGGACACTCTCGTGGGACACTCTTGTAGGACACTCTTGTCGGGCACTCTTATGGGACACTCTCTTGTGAGA
>CAXAMN010025139.1:1347112-1371835 GCA_963970005.1 Durusdinium trenchii
GACACTCTTGTAGGACACTCCTTGTGGCACTTGTGGGACACTCTTGTAGGAAACTCTTGTGGGATACTCTTGTGGGACACTCTGGTGGGACACTCTTGTAGGACACTCTTGTGGGACACTCTTGTGGGATACTCTTGTGGGATACTCTTGTAGGACACTCTTGTGGGACACTCTTGTGTGACACTCTTGTAGGGAAACTCTTATGGGACACTCTTGTAGGACACTCTTGTGGGATACTCTTATAGGACACTCTTGTGGGACACTCTTCTGGGACACTCTTGTAGGACCACTCTTGTGGGACACTCTTGTGGCTGTGGGACACTCTTGTAGGACACTCTTGTGGCACACTAGAAGCACTCCTGCGAGCGTTTCGTACGAGACGTCCTCCAAAAGTCACGCTTCGAGGCTGCGCAAGACGAGCGTTTCGTTCGAGACTTTCTCCAAAAGTCACGCGTCAAGTCTCCAAAACGAGCGCTTCGTACGAGACTTCCTCCAAAAGTCACACGTCAAGTCTCCAAAACGAGCGTTTCGTACGAGACTTCCTCCAAAAGTCACGTGTCAAGTCTCCAAAACGAGCGTTTCGTACGAGACTTCCTCCAAAACTCACATGTCAAAGTCTGCAAAACGAGGATTTCGTACGAGACTTCCTCCAAAAGTCAAGCGGAAACACCCATCGGAGCACACACATCACGCAGCCCTGCCAAGCAGTTTCGCGAGTCCAGCCCTCCAAACAATACCCCCTCACACGCCAATCCCAATGTGACAGCGACATTCACCTCTACCACAACTCACGACCTCACGATTCCCTGCGCCTGCCACGAATCTTTCCGCATCCACACGTCTAACGCGCACAAAGTACTGCGCCTGCCACGAAATGTCACCTCCGTCACACCTCGCAACCTCACGATTTCCTGCGCCTGCCACGAGAATCGCACTTCCACACCTCAAAATCAGCACAAAGTACTGTGCCTGCCTCGAAAAGTGAGAAGATCATCTCACGTGAGCTTCAACAAAATTTGCACCACACCACACGTTTAGAATGATTTCGACCCGTTCTGAGCACACTCCCATCCACCAAAATCGCCATTTCAGCTGAGACTTGTCACGAAAACAGAGCTTCGATGCCACACCCTGAAACGCAAATCCCAATGGCACGGCCACATCCAACACCCCAAAAACACGACTCTCCAAACGCTAATCCCAATGGAACTGCGCAGTCAACTGCGGATCTCTCAAACCACTGCGCCTGTGCAGCGAAATGCATCACGCTTCTTGCGCGACATGTCATTTTCATGCAAATCACAATGGAATAGCGTCGCAAACTGACACGTGACACATCCATGAAAAGTCACTTACAAAAGCTTCCCCCAATGGCAGCGCCTTAGCGTCCTACTGCGAACGGTTGCGAACGGTTGCGAACGGTTGCGGACGGTTGCGAACATAGAAGCAACGGGTCGCGAACAAGACTCTACCCCCAGACCCCCAGAGTTAAACGAGAACCCTTCGCTACGCATTCGGGAAAATCCGGAAAGAATCTCCATCCTAAATATGCCAGTCCCATGGAGGGTCTGGGCATGGATGGATGATTCCTTCCTTGACATGATGCGGCTCGTCATCAACTCTTGAAAAAACGGTAGGAGCTTTCAACGTGTGACGACGGTTCGACGGTTTGCGGAGCTAGTGGTTGCAGAGGTGGGTTGCTGCAGAGTTGGGTTAGTATGTACAATCAAAACACAGAAACAATAAAAAGACGCTCACACAGACACACACGCACACAAACATGACCCAAATGCAACCTGACCGTCAGGTTCTTGGTAAAACTATGACGCAGGCGATAGAGCCCAAGTCAATTGGAACCAGCACTGAGAGAAACATTCACTGCAACCCTTGGACATTCACTGCAACCCTTGGTCATACTTGGCCATCCAACCCTCATAACCATCTCCGACCCGCCAAAAATTCCGCAAACATCAGTGACATCAACACCCAAAGCATGTGACATCCACCGTAACCTCACGCTTCGAGGCATGTGGTTTCACCGTGGCAGCTGTTCGCCGCAGTGCTGCCGGCACTGGATGGTGCTGGGAAGTCGGAGCCCCTTGTGGCGCGTCTGAGCCCATGGAGTGAAGGAAAGGATCACAGCTCGGTTGGTGTCATTGATGAGTCAAAAAGATGCATTCAAATGACTCCTAACACCAAGAATTTTCTGGTGGATTCAAAGGATGTTTAAAAAGGTGGATTCATCACATCAAATGGATTCAAATGGATTTAGGAGTCAACAAAAATGATGGTCTATGCTTAGTTCAGGGTCCACTGGTTAAGAGGTGATTCTTGGGTTTGAGGGAATTTTCTGCAAATTTCTGGGATGTGGGAATTCCATGGATTACATGATTCTACATAGATCCTTTAAGACCTTCGGACCTTTGATCATGCAAGCGCACATTCCATGCCCCCCCCCAGCTAGCGTGTTTCGAACGTCAAGGGGGATCCACCAAGCCTTAGCCTTCGAGGATTCGAGGGTTCGACATGCTGAACACCAGGGACTGACCCGGGTGGCTTTGTTCTCCCAGTTGAATACGTTCAGATTTGAAGACTTGGAGCCTTAATCCCCCTCAGCGCAGAAGGGTTGGGCCCCAAAGAATCTATACATTGAAACTTGCTCTTTCAGGCTGATTGATCAAGCCCGAACAGACTGACGGATCGAAACTTGCACCTCAGTGATGCACCGGATGATCTGTTCTCATGTCGACCTTTCGATCTTCTCATGTCGACAACATCAACAGACCCAGAACCGTTTTCACCTGGACCTCACTGATGTGGGTCCTTCACCTCATCTCATCCCATATGATCCATCTCAGGACCCGGGTTCTTGCACCAACCGTTGCCTTCATCTCGGCGTATCGGACCGACACCTCAAAAGTCTCGGTCTTGGGGTCCCACCGAGGTGAGCACCTATGGGGCCTGGCAATCCGAGGAGTTTGTCCAGGCCGCAAACCCCCAAGACGTCTGGAACGCGCTCAATTTCGCGCAAGCCACGCCGCGATTTGGCGCGATTTCGTCTTTAGACATCTTTAGACCCAAAAAGCGTACATGGTTTGAGCGTGAAAAGGACGCGATACGAATCAAACGGGTGGAACTTAAAGCTGAAGGGAGAAGCAGCCGCTCTAGACGAAGAGATGCAAGCCAGACGTAGATGGTGGGTAAATGTCGATTTTGAGCCAGACGTAGACCCAAAATATCCCAAAATGGCCTTTGGGCATTATAAATTTATAATATACGTTCATTTATAAGCTGAACATGTTAGCAAAAGATTTGTCAAACCTTCTGTGCGTTGATTGTTGGTCGTTGCATGCCGCAATAATGTTCCCCTTCGGACCCACGGTTATAGCGGACCCAAGCAGTCGGCCTGTTTAGATTCCCATTGTCTTTCGAACTCGCCACATGAAACTCGCGCTCAGCGTGGCTGTGGTGGCCTGATCACCTCTTGACTCGACCCCCAAAACTCGTTTCTACGGAGCACCTCAACGCGCACCTTACGGCGCCCACGTCTGCGCCCACGTCTGGGCCGAACGGTTCGGTTGAACGTCGAGGCCTTGGGCGCTGGCGTTTTGGAGTTGGTCTCGAAGATCCCGGGTGGAGTTCTTTGCTTTCTGCGCCTGGACTCAAGTCTCGGACTTTTTGGGGGGGGTTAGGTGGAGGGGACACGATTCTTCGCGCAACATTCCCTTGGACCAAGGTGGAGAGCACGTTTTCTTGGGGAGGGTGCAAGGTTGGGGAGATTGGAAGGGAGAAATGGCCATGGAACGAAGGTGAAGATGACCAAGTGTAGAAGAAGAATTCACAAGCAAAGGAGCCCTTTTGAGGATGTACCGGCTGCATGGGGAGTAGTAAGTGGCAGACCTCGACCGGAGGAAGGAATTTTGCAGTGCGAACTTTTTTTTTTGAGGGAAGAATCACAGGAAAAGGTACAGCAACAAGTGGGTCAACTGACGCAACCTGATATAGGAATTTGAAAAAAAAAGAAGCACCGACTGGCTCTATGTTTTGCTTAGAGGACAGGTGCATCGAAGCCTTCTTCGTTCTTTTCCGGTGCATGAACCGAAGCCGAACGGACGGTGGTTTTCTCTTCGCCACCAATGGTGAAGCCACCGATGGTGGTCCGGTCGGCCTTCAAAGGTGTGGTCAAGAATTCCACTTACTTGTGATTTACTTGTGTGGAACATGGTCACTACTGAGGTGATTGCATGACCGGACGGTCATTTTTGAGGTCTCACAAACCAGGACCATCCCTTCGAGTCTATAATGGACTCTCGGACTACCCCACACCTGATGAATCAATGAATCTGCAACCCCAAACACAGGGCTTACTTGTGTACCATCTAGATGTTTGTGTACCATCTTTGCCATGTAGCCCGTCTTTAGCCCAGCCCTTCAGATTTCAGCTCAGACGTCATGTGGATCCGTGACGGTTGAGGCCCTCCTATCAAACTTTGGAGCTGGCCATGCTCTTTTGGCAGCGCGGTGGCCTTTACCGGCGTCTCGAGGAGGCGACGTGAACGAGTGAACTCCGTGGACGGCGAGGAGATCCGTTCGTGCAGAGGGGTTCACCAGAATCACCAGAACGGTGTGGGTTCATCCATTCGTGGATTCGTGGGGGGTTTGGTGTTAATATGGTTTCACAAGACTATGGTGGATATGAGTGCTTGGGCATCCGGAAACTTCTTGAAAGGGCTGGGCTCTGGGTATGATCATGGCAGATCTCATACTGCCTCTCTCAATCCAGAAGTTTTTAGTTTCTACAGTTTGAAGGACCTCTTTTGGGGATGTTGCTAAACAGTTTTTTGCAGATGCCATCCCCCAGCAACCCACTCCGGCGGATCTGGAAGATCCTCCCGCCCCCCCCAGGTGGCATTTGGGGCTTGATTTATCGGAGAAAGCGGGTGGACGGTGCATTTTGATGGGAAGACCACCTAGAATCATTTAGTCTCCCTTTAGAACTAACATGGAAGTGGAAAACCACCTGTTTGTAGTGGATTTCATGGTCTTCCAAGGGGTCATTCTCCACTTCCATGTTAGTTCCAGGGAGTGTATATGGTGGTGACCCTTTGGGTTGTGTTGATGAGTATTGGACATGGCTCGATCGTGCGGATTGCTACGAGGAGCAAGCAACGGCGGATTTCTCGATTCGGCAGCAAGCAACGACGGGTATCCCTCAGCGATAGACTCGATCCAGTTCTTGGACCCCCCCAAGAAGAACAGAAACAACATGAAACAGCAACCAAACACACAAACTGCTAAGGAGAAACATGGAGAAACACATAATAACCACAACGGGTGGATTTTAGGGGAATTCAAGGCAGTTCTTGTCTTTTTTTTGGTGGTTTCATGTGGTTTTGCTGTTTTTTTTGCGGCCAAGCGCCAGGTGAAGACCTTGGTCGTCGAGCCCCGAACGACCTCCGAGCTCCCAGAGCTCTCTCGACGCTTCCTCGCAGGCGGTTCCCAGCGTTGCATGGCCGCGCGGCTGTGAAGCGAAGAGGTCTTAGTTACTAGCGATGGCCTCCACCTAGTAGCTTCTAGTTACTAGAAAGCTTCAAAGACATACGTACTATAGCTTTATTGTTACACTAGTAGCGATGGCCTTCAACCTACTTGCGATGGCCTCCAACCTAATAGCGTCCTTGTTACTAGAATCCTTCCTCCCCCTAAATTGGAGCCATACCCATGAGATTTGGGTGGTGTGCAATTCTTTGTGTTTTTAAGCCTTCACCATAGATTCAAAAAGATTCAATATAGCCTTTACCAAACAACCATTGTTGGATATTTGGTCATTTCCTGTTCAACCATTTTTAAGGATGGTTTAGGAAGGGATTTCGCATCGTTTGAGAGTTCTTCTTTTCGGGTTTGACGTTCGCTTTCAATCGACCAGACTCTTTTGACTGGTCTGACTACGGGCGTTTGGAAGACTGACGTAGACCTTGGCCCAGATTGGTCGATCAAGATCGCCAGACCAGATCGAGCGTCTAGATCCTTTGGTTTGGAATCAGGGGCTCAAAATGAGCAAAGGGCATCGCTGGAGCAAGAACGCTACGAACGGGGCTCCTTCCAAATCAGAGAGACCCAGCTAGAGACCGACGAGTCCGCTCCTGAACACCTTCGAATAGCTGACACGTGTTAGTGTTGTCTCAGTCTCCGACCCATCACAGTCACATCGACAAACCCTTTGACTCCTTTCCAAATCGACAATCGTCAGTCAAAAGAGTCTGGTCGATTGATTGCGAACTTCAAACCCGGGGAGAAGAACTCTCAAACGATGCGAAACCCCTTCCAAAACAACAGAGACCGAGGAAGACCTTCCTCGCCGTTTTCGTCGCCAGGTGCCACAGACGGGCGAGGAGCCTTGTGCTTGGCGGTCTACCGAGGGAAGATGAGCGAAGGCGAGGGAAGAGTAGAGAACCCTTTGGTGGCTGTATTCCCGCTGAACAGTAAAAAGGCTGTAAAGCATGGATGTAGAGCATGGATGTAGAGAATGGCTGTAAAGCATCTAAAAAGCGCTATTATAATTACCTGGAACCCATTTGACCTCTGTGTTGATACGAAAAGACCATCAATGGGTGGTTGGTGGTCCAAAATAGAGGTCATTCAGGCTCCAGGTACCAGGACATCCTAAGGGGCTTCTATTGATAGCCCCTTAGATGTTAAGGGGTGTTTGTTTCATCTCCTTGTTTCGATGTTTTGGGGGCAACCACTGAGTCACTGAGGCTGTGCTCAGTGGCTCTCCATTTCACTTCCCAAATTCGGTGCATGTTAGCCACAGGCAAGACCTTTGGGCGCATCAGAAAGAAAGGAAGAAAGGGTGACAAGCCAATGGGTTGAGAGAAGATCCTGTGTGACTTGAGTGACTTGCTTGGTCCTTGCTCCTTTGTTCACCTGTCCGGACAGAGGCATGGACTTTGCGGATGATTTGTGCCGGGCAGTCATTTGCATCGGCGTGCCATATCCGCAGATGATGCTTGGCGGGGCCCCGAACACTGGAGGGGAGGCCTTTTTCCTCAGGGTGGCGAGGTTCATTTGTTGCCGTCACAGTTGTCCAGAGCTATCAGGACAAGACCCGTGACATCCCGTGACTATGAGAGCTGCAGCATCTAAGCCACAAGAGCCACAGCATCCCATGATCCCAGTGACCACGAGCAGATGATCCCATGAGTTCTTCGTCTCGTGATCAGATGTGATTTTGCTCAGGCACCCCAGTGACAGATGGGTTCGTCAGTGACACGTTCTTTCGTTGCTCACGTTCTTCTCCCGCTTGGCCTGTTAGAGGGTCACTTGCGGTTGATGGAAAAAACGGCACAGCCACACTGCTATGAAGCGTATGAAGTATGATTCAGTATGATGAACATCATCATACTTCATCCATCCTGCACTCCTCTACCAGGTCTCCCAAAAAGGAACACACACCTCTCTCCACGGTGCCCGTTTGGCCGCACATCCACCTCGGGACCCTCACGAGCACCTCCGCACGCTCGAGGAACGACCCGGTGGTCCAAGCAAAGCGCCAATGGAATGACTCGAAGCGACGTCGCGGGACCTCGGCCTGGCTGTCAGGCGAGCACGTCACGACGGTTGCCGTTGATGTCGCTGTGAAGATAGATTTAGAGCCTGCAGATCAAATTTGTTGTGTGTGTTGGGGGGGATATGTTGTGGACACCAGGGACTGCTGAATGAGATCCACATAGATCCACATAGATATTTAAGTTCAGGGTCAAGGTGCAGGTAAACACTCACGGAACGCGCAAGACGTTGTTCAGGAACATGTGCGCAGAAGATCCTGTGCACTCGAAAGAAACAAAAACCACCCGACTGGTCCATGCAAAGGTGGTCCATTTTTGTCGAGTCGGGGATTGGGAGGGTTGAGCTTAAAGATCCACCGCTGTTTGCACGTCCAAGACCACATCATCAGTCCGAACACCTGGCCGGTTTCGTGCATTTTTTTTAAGCCGGCTCGCAGCAGGGTGGCATGAGTCGGCGGCGGCCAAAAGATACATGATGCTGGACGTATCATAAGGGTATCATACAAAGGTAGTGGTCCTTTAGAGATCAAACGTCCAGGAGCCTTTTCAAGATGATTTCTTCAGGACCTTCGTTCAGTCATCGTCCTTGAGATCCCCAGAGGATCTCCGGTCACCAACAGGCCTGGTGAGACTGTAGGTCACTTACTGTAGAGACTCCATTTCGAGGTCACGGACGGCTGAAGAGGTCCTGGTGAGTTTGGGTGTTGCTGTTGGAACCCTTGTGTGATCGATCCCTGAGTTCGGCACAACTGAAGGTTGAGAAAAGAAACCAAGTCAGGTCGACTTGACCAAGTCCAAAGGATTTGCCCGATCTCAGGGGGGCGCGATCATGTTTCATGTTGCCATGTTTCATGTCTTCCGTGTGTTTTTGTTTCAACTTGGACTGAAAGCTGCTGCGCAGCAAAAAAAGCAAAGAAGCGCCGCGGTGGCAACATGTGGCAACCCCAAAAGTACCTATATATAGTAGACCAAGCACTAGAATGCTATTTCAATCTGAACCTTTGAGTTTAAGAACTTGTGATAAATACCAACCAAATCTGCAACATGATCGCAACCTTTTAAATTCAGAAAAGTACAGACCGAAGTGACCGACCGCGAGGTGCTTCTTCACGGGCCGACCTCCCAGTCCCGACCCCTCAGGATAGGATTCGGAGCTCGCGGCCGGAACGACCACCCCAATGGCAGGTGATGAGTGGTACGAGCTTCAGGCACATCGAGCAGTGAACCAGGTGCGGTGAAAAGAACCGCTTTTGAGATGGAGATGGAGGGAGTTTTGTCTTATTTTGTGTGGCACATCAATCAAACGTATAACCAGGAGCAAGAAGCTACTAGGGGCTCCTGGCATCGCTACTAGGAGCAAGAAGCTATTAGGGTATCTAATAATGATTGAATCCCCACATGAAAGCGAAGCAACCATTCTCGAGCACCGAGTTACTGCCCAATCCTCCCCTGCCAGGCGACCACTCTGGCCGAATTGATTAAAGATGTTCTGTAAAGTTCTCCCTCTCAAGAGCCTCAGTCAGTCCATACTCGTACCAAGCTTCCTAATTATATAACCTGTAGTAAACATCGCAACTTTTATTGCACTTATCAGTATCAGCCAGCAACGCGAATACTCATAAACATTGTTTGCAGCAGGACCACAAAAATATCGACAGACACGCACATATCATGTAAAGACCTATTTCCCATCGCAAAGTGTTTCTTGTAAAGCTGGCTGCCGCAAACCAAAGAAAGGAATAAAGCTCCTATGAAAGGGAAAACTAACAAAAAAACACGCGCACACACACACACATCAATCCATATCTATTTGCCTACATGGATGGGTGGTTTTCAGATGCCTTTTCAGGGCCAATGCAGTTCAATCTTCGACGTCCCAGGCCGTGGGACGCGTGCTGCGGCATAGCCAGGACTATGGTGCAGTGTGACTCGGTGTGACTCGAATGGAACTGGGCACCAACTGGTTGGTTCATGTTAGTGTATCATGGTTGGGTGGATATATTGGATGTACCGGAACAGGATGGAACAGGGTTATGCACACTTGGTTGCCCGTTGCAACCTATTTTTTTTTTGGGGGGGGGGGGGGGGGACCAAAGGGAGGCCGGGGGCAGCATGAGGCGGGGCAATGTTTTTTGGTCCTGGGTATCCACTGAAACGTGAACAAACTTCCTGAACCCAGCAAGTTCTGTGGCTTACATGCATGAACAGCTGGGGGTGTTGCTGCTTGTATCATGGATGTGCGGTGAAATGCTACGCGGTTCAGCATACATTGATAGCTTCCAAAAGTCCCAGGCTGCATTCTTGGGGTTTGTTTCCAGCGTGCCCTTGAACATCTATAACTCCTGAAGACGTCCAAGGCTTCGGACATTTCTACACACCCTTTCCAGCCATGGAACTGGCGTCTCGCCTTCTCCCGTCTTCTCTCGTCTTCTCCGCTCCACAGGTTGCTGCTGGACGCCCGCTGGGGCACTGGTGTTCCGAAGGCGCGGAACTTGCAACGCCGGCTCAGCCACTGGATTCAACGACACCTGGTGGAGTGGCGGTCCCTTGGGTGCGACGGGTTCTGCGAGGGTGGCGCATGGCTTCGGGGCGTCTCGGGGGGGGGGGTTGCCAGGTGTCCCGGCTCCCAAAAGAAGACTTAGTGTCATGAGAGTCGAGTCCAGAGAGAAGTAGAATATCTATGTTCTATATACATTGTCTTCAAGTCTACATCTATAACTGCCTCTAATGGTGGGTAGTCACAGTTTGGAAGGTTTCTTTCGAGCAGCGGGAGGGCCTTTCTTTCATTTGGGAACTATAGTGAATGATTTGGCGGCACCAACCTATGCATTTGTTCCTAGAAGGGGAAGATGTCTCATTGAACAGACAAATGACAAGGGATGTGCACAGTGCGCACGCAGCCTTCAAGAACTCTTTGTGAAGCAAGGCACCCGCTCGGTTTTCAAGCGAAGAACGTTCTCCGTGGTTGATTCTCCAATGGTTGAGCTTAGGTGCGGGGGTATGTGTTTTGCCACCCCGATCACGCCACAGTCGGGTGCATCAGCAGAATCCATCAGCAACGCGAAGACCACCAGACCATGCCAGTGCTTACTGGCAGGATGCTGCTCTTCTAACCCATGGAGCGCTGTTGGTGCTCACTAGCTGGAATGATCCAAGAAGAAACTCTGATCCATCAAGACAGGCTAATTTGAGCTACTTCTGAAGCAAACATGAGCAAACTGAATGCTTTGAGGGCCTTCAAAGTTTGGGTGCTGCAGAACCACTGCATGTTTTGGTTGTGTGTGTAATTTATATGTGTTGTTGGGGTACCGCATGGTACCGCCTCACTGGGGCGCATGGTACCGCCTCACTGGGGCGTCGCGAACGAACCCGGTGCCAAGTTACGTGTTGAACGTGCCGAGTTACGTAGTTGGGATGGTTTGGGCAGTCTGGTTTAGGTCGTGGAAGTTCCATGTCCCACTTCACCCAGGTGCACTCCATCAAGTGATTTGGGCCGCCGCTTGCAGCAGCACTTCGCTGCAGCAGTCGGTGTAAGGCGAGGGATGCTTTTTCAGCCGGGGACTGGGTGAGTCTGATGGATTTAAAGGAGTTAGATGAGCTAGCTTCTGGCTATATACTGTAGTAATGCACTTGTGACTCGTTATGTTATCTAACCAGAATGTAGGCGTTTTTGGGGCTGGCCTAATGGTTTGATTGAGGCCTATTGGACACGCATTTGGATGTTGAATCAAAATACATTGGGACATGGCTTTTGGATTAGTTCGGGACATGGCTTTCCGTTTCATCCCGCGTCTCAACACTGGATTTAGTGTGACACAGGCCCGTGTTTTGCAAATTGGATGAGAAGTTGTGCCACTTTGCTTCTTTTTGCTTTGGGCCGTTTGGGGCCATATCAGCTCGTGTCATGGGCCACATTTTTCTTGACCAATCTAGTGTGGACCACAGGAGTTTGGTGCCAACTACACCATCATTCGATCTATTTCGATCTGGGCGAGATCGGATGTTCGGTCCGGTGGACGTTCTCGATGAAATCCTCCGAGAAGTTGTTCAAGATCTCATTCCCCTTCGGAGCAGATCGCCAATGCGCTGAATTCGCACCTTGAGAGGCACGGTCAGGAGAACCTCTCCCCAGTCGCCACGAGGATCGAGCCGAGCGCTGTGCCTTTCGCTGGGAGAGCGGTCTGTGGACCCGGTCGCCAGGGCTACAAGACGCGGTCTGTGTGACATCTTAGACTTAGACGGTTGATGAATTAAAGCGATTAAAGCCTCCTACTAGAATGGTATTAGATCTCCACGATTCTCCAGGCATTTTTTGTCCCAAATGCGTAGCGAAGGCTTCTCATTCAACTCTTGGGATGTGGGGGTAGAGCCGCTCGTCGCTTGAGGTTGCTTTAATGTAATTCGCAACCATCTGCAACCATTTCAATGTGATGAAGTGTGAAGTGTCAGATTCGTGAGAAACAGCATCAAAACCCAACATGCCCAAATTGACATTGTGTGACACGTCAAGTATTTTTGAGGGATCTGGGTGAAGGTCCGGTTGGTGCAGGAAAGAGGGCCCAGCTTTGGATCAAGGGGAGTCTTGTTTCTCGCTCTCTTTCTTTTTCTCTATAGCTCAGTCTCCTTTTTGTTATTTGTCTTTGTTCTTGTCACTAAGAGCGCTCATTCTTCACTGTTAGTTCGATTCTCTTTCACAAAATCTCATCCAGCCGTCGTCCCTTGTTGAGGTCCCAACCGTTCTGGGCTTTGGTCTGTTAGCAGAGCTTTTCTCAACGCCATACCAACCTGTGTGCATTCGGTCAAAACGATGTAAAACCCGGTCTTCTTCATGTCTGTGGTTTATTGATCATGATCTCAGTGTCTTCAGGCGCCACATGGCGCCACACGCCTTTGGCTCACTTGTGTGTTTGTTTATTCACTCAGCGGACCGAGTCACACCGGCGCCGGCGTGGGCTGGGGCTTCGAGGCTCCGCTCAAGCGCCGTCTTGGGAGCGCTCCTCTGGTCTTGGGTCCGAGCACCAGGCAGGAGCGTTCCACAAAGCGTCAGATCGGAAAAAAGACATGGGTTCAATAAGTAGCTGCATCTAGTACAAACACAAAACAGACCCAGCCATGTGTTTCTGCGTGCTTGTTTCTTTCTTTTCGTCAATCAGTATACATGTTTTTTTCCACATTGGACCTGTAAAGACTCAGAGAGGCCTGGTGACTCCCTGGAAAACTCCCTGACGTCGAATCGAAGGCGTTGGCCTTGGCCTTCCGACGAATCGTTCGGGGCGAATCCGAAGGATGTTGTGCCAGTCTTTTGGATTCAATGGAGACCTATAAGGATCCAATTCAAGCGATATATATATATATAATATGTATCTTTATTATGTCTACATGAAAAATGAAATGCGTTCTGCTTCAGTCAGCGAATGAATCTTCCAATTTTCCTCATAAAATCAGCCAGCAAGTGTGATTTGAGGTTTTGGATCGTTTTGGTATCCTTAGTATCCTAGCTTTGAAGTGCCTGCATCGAAGGTCAGTCATGTGCTGGAATTGGCACGGTTGGAAACAATGGACATGGCCCAATCATATTTAGTTGATTCTAATTGGAAGTTGAGTGTTGGCAGTTTCGCCCAATATCGGCAGAATCTTAGTGTTGGAGTCAGCCCCGAGCCTCTGAAAACCGATGATCAGAGTAGCCGGAACAGTTCAGAGCTCCAAACTTGCGAGACCTTTCGCTTACGAAGAATTCTCGAGGGTATTTGCCAGGATGGCCTGCTAAATTGTCCATTTGATTATTCACACTCCGGCTCGCATTCCATACAACTGGAGTTCAGTACCTGCTTGGTGAACCATCTCCCATGCACAAAGTTTCTATACGTGAGTTGGACATGTCATGACAGAAACACCACCGCTTCAAAGCACATGGAATTAAGTTATATATTAAATATGTGGTCAAGAACCCATCTAAACCCCTCACATCTTGGTGACCATGTCTTAAAATTTGAATCACTAACATGCATACTAATTAGCACAGCACATCTTTACTTTTGTTTTGGACCCGACAGCAGAGTCGCCTCGCGCGTCTCGCAGGTCAGTGCGACGGGAGGTGCTTGGTGCACCATGTGGAAGTCGCTTGGATGTCCCACTGACCTCGAGCGACATGAAACCCCAGACCAGCTTCTAGTAACAAGTGCCTTACTAGTAGTAACAAGTGCCACGCTAGTAGTAACAAGTGCCTTACTAGTAGTAACAAGAAGCTACTAGGGGCTCCTGGCATCGCTACTAGGAGCACGGACGCTACGAACGGAACAAAGGGCATCGCTCCTAATTAGGAGCAAGAAGCTACGCTCGTAGCTCCTGGCACTACTACTGGTAACAAGAAGCTATACTAGCTATAATATGGGCATCGCTAGTAGTAGCAAAGGGCATTACTACTAGGAGCAAATAGCTACTATTAGAGGAAACATCCCCAGACCAAAACAGACCAGACAAATGGGATCTGGAAGATGTTAAAAGTTAAAATACATGTCTCACTCCATGAAGTCTCACTACGATGAAGTCGCACTTATTCCATACATGGATGGTTTTGGGATCCTCAAAACATCCGAAGAAAACCCAATTGGGATCGCTAACTGGGGCCGCGAATCGGCGACAAAGCCGCCACACATCATCAAATGGGTATGTATTAGGGAGAGCTCCCAGAGACCCCCTGGAAGGGAAACAAACCAGAACCGGTTGGGGGTCCCCCTATTGAAGTACACGCCCTATTGAAGTCGGCCGGGTGTTGAGAAAGACTCCCTAACTCCCGACACGAAGCCAAGCAGTTCCCGTTTTGCCCCTCTTTCCGCTGGAAACCCGGCCGTCGCTTCGGCGCATTTCCGCGGCGATCTCATTTACACATCTACGCTTTAGCCACGATGGCAGGGCCCAAGAACACTCTTTTGAAGAAACCGATTCGCTTCCAGAGTGAAGTTATGGAATTGAAAGAACATTCCATTACAGTGCTTTTGAACGCATGCGGCTATCAGTATAGTATATACTTGTTCAGCCTGGGTCCTGTTCAGGCCTGATTCTTTTGCACTGGTATTGCCATTGAAATCGGGTCCCTCACATATTGGTTGTTTGTTGGTGAATCGAGACGGAGCAAAATGTGAAAAGAGGTGGCTTGACCATGTCGATGGAGGTTTCAGCCCTCGCATGTTGTGGTTACGATATGTTACAATGTTTGTTGATAATCTGATGTGACGAGGGTTGCAGCGAACCTCTTTGGCAAATGACTTTCTCCAAATCGGAGAACCCCGGTTCATCTTTTGTTTGTCAATGTGGTTCACTCTGAAGACTTTGGTTTCTGTGCTTTGTTTTGGTCTATTTTGTTGGAGGTCGCTGGCGGTCTGACGGTCTGACCGATAGCAGCTTTGTGGATGTTGAACTCCTGGAACGAAGCCAGAAATAGAAGCCATGAAGTGCACACACAGCACTGGCTCATGAATAAGGCACAAAACATGAGGTTCAATCACCAAGGAGTCTCAATTCGTGAAATCGAGCAGATTTGAACATTGCAGAAGATGTGTATCTGACCTGAGAAATTGGGTTCTTCATCGATATTACTCTTGATTTTGTGTGACTGGCGATTCGAGAATCTTTGCAAAAACTGGGAATCTTATACTTGAGTTCCAGGTCTGTTTTTTTTGAGTTGAATACTTATTTTGCTATGATTGCAAAGGCGCAGCTGCCCAAGTGTTGGTCAGAACGGAGTCAGACTGGGTGGCTTTTGGGCCTCAGATCTTCAATTATTTGTAACATTTTGTGAACTGCGAACTTTGAGTGACTTTCAATAAGGGGAACGTACCGAAACCTTTTTTTGGCGGGGCAGCAGACCGCCATCTCCAAGATCAACTTTGTTTTATGTGTTAAGCTGGTACCATTTGGTACCCAAGTATTTCTCCACTGATCATCCAAGTTGTAGACATACAGGTAGGTGTTTTGCAGAACTTGGCAGCTGAGGCATTGAAAATACCTGGCTCCTTCCCTGTGCAGAGGGATGATGATGTTGACCTTCGGCCTTAGCAGTTGAGTTGTAGGGCCCTGCAGGGCGACAGGCAGGGATGAAGATGGGGATGTCGCGGCAGACAGGAGCGGGCTGTTGGACAGTCCGATGTCCATTTGTTGTGCCCTTGGATTGCTATGACGGATATTTCGTGGGAAAAGGGCTGTTTTATGAGCGATGGAAGCAACATGTTTCCGCCATCGTTTACTTTGTGTTCGTCACTGGATCAGGACCTGATCTTTGAAAGGCAAGCAGATGAACAAAAATGTATGAAGCCATCAGTGGCACACATCGAGCATGAAAGCCTTGGGCGCCACCTCCACCCTTGGCCGCCATTGGCATTCATTGGAACTTGATTTGTCAAAAGACAGTTTGTTTTTTTTTGGGGGGGGACATATTTTAGATCTGCATGGTTGGGCATCTTGAAATGATATACTTTCACAAAAGGAAGGACAAACCGTATCTAGGGATTTATAGATTTATAGATATACAGATTAATTTAGATATTATTAGGGACACATTGAGTATCAGACGATGTTTCGACCACCAAGCGGAGTGTGAACACCACACAATGTGACGTATGTAGTATGGAGGGAGGGTAATTGGTATATAATAGGGGTTGATGTGCTCTCCAGGCTTCCCAATCTTCCTATTCTCCACTCCAGCTTGAAACTGCACAGGCACAGGATGGCACAGGTCTACAGAAGTCTAGAGAAGTCTGTAGAGGACAAAACTGAAACTCCTGTTCTTCAATGAATTGGTTACTGCATAGGGAAAATCTACAGGAAGCCATGTTTTGGATTTCCCAAACTACTGGTTTTCTGCAGGTTGTCCCTTAAACAAATTCTGGTAATTCTCCTACCTCCTGAGGTCTAGTCTCGGGGAATCCTTCGAACCCTGCTCCCTGCCGTGAAAAAGATCGACGCCCGAATTACAAGCCGCCACTGGGCGACGCCGATGCATTGTTTTTTGGGGGGCCCAAAGCTGCCAGTACTGGCCGAGCTGGTCAGGCCAAGAATAGTACATGGTTTATTAATTATGTTTTTCTTATAAAGATGTATGTTATGTTTTGCTATCACTGAGACTGCTCATGGTCATGGAACCCTCCGTAGTTAAATTAATTAGAGAATGTCCACATGTTGAGTGCATCGCAGGACAGTTGACCCTGGTAATTGAGTTTTTAGTGGACCCCGAGATAGTACACGTTGATCAATACAGTTCGTGGGAAAAACACACACTTAGACTCATAGCTCAAATGAATGAGCATTATGTTCAGTGGTCTTCAGCGATGCAGTATCCCTTGACTGTCTACTTAGTGCAGAAACGACCTCAGCTGCCTGGCAACGGCCCTGTGGAAACCGCAAGGTGAAGGGATCGGCCTCAATATTGTTTACATCATCGGATCGTGAAACTGCAGGTGCACATCAGGACGTCTCCCGATGCTTCCCTAGAGAATGTGGACGTCTTCGTTGGCAGTGGTTCCACAAACTCTGTCACTGCCCCCCCGCTCTACGTTCCTCATTGGTCTTTTTGAAAACAAACAGAGAGAACTCCTAGAAACAGGGGACACGCACACACACACACGCCTCTAATTATATTACTTAGCAGATGTTGGATAGGTTGAAAAGGAATTAAAGCGGTGGAAGCAAGCAACAACCTGCAATTTCAGGCCTTTCTGCTCATATATATTACAGAGATGAAACCCTTTTCGGCTTCCAAACCAGAGCCTGCCGGCTGGTGACCAGCAGTCTAATTTGCTTGCGCAAGCCAGGGCTTAGACCAGGGTGGTGGTGAACACCTTTCCGTTTTTGCAGCCCTCTGAAAAGAGGAGGATTAAGAAGTGGCATTTCATATCAGTTCATAATTCCCTAGGGATCCAGTTGTGCCGTCTCAGGTTCGGTACAACTGGGCCCTCCTGGCACCAGCATAACAGTGTTTCCCTGCTCACCTTACTTGAGGTTCAGTACGAAAACGGATCCCGAGGGATTGCAAAACTCACAGGAACTGGGTGGTCCTGGTGTTTGTGATCCGGTGAGACACTGCACACCGCACCCAAACCGCACCCTGATGCCCTGACGTTGCCTAATTCGATGCCCTGACGTTACGTGCAGAGAATGGCTGCCGACACGTCTGCGTGAGACTTGGGACAAAATGAATCGGAAACCAACTGGGGATGGGTCAAAACCTGGTCAAAATCTGGTCCATCCTGGTCCACCAGTCAAGCCGCGAATGAACGTTTTCACCGTTGGAACAGCGGTCGGTGAACGACCGTGCCATGACCCACTTCGCATGTCGGGCCGCGAGCAGCTGGCCTCAACACCCACGGACCGTTGTGCTGTTTGGAGGGTCGTGCTGTTGGTCGGAGTGCAGGTCGGAGGAACAATGGTCCATCCCAACCCCCTTCGGGGTCCGCCAGGTCGCACCCTGGCCTTCTGCGGTTGACCGTTCAAATGCACTGAATTCCCTTAGCTCCTGGTGAAAGGAGCTCCGTGCAAATGGTTGTGTATGAGTTGAAACTAGGCCCACTCCCACCAAAGATGAACCGACGCGAAAGGAGCAGTGGAAAGTCTACTATAAAGCCGTATTTCTCTATTGCAATTAAGCGCAACATGCACCATATTTGCGCCTGAAACCTTTGCTTTGCTGACAGCCATGTGACCTCGTTTCAGTCACAAAGCATGGTTTCAGCATCGAAGAAGTGAGCCTGAACTAACCCCCAACTTGATCATGCAAGGCTGTGAAACGAGCCTGTTGCTCAATCACCTGGATGTAGAGACACTTGAAACATCAAGGGTGTAAAAGAAAGGTGGTGCTAGTGATCACTTGTCACCAACAACAGTCTAGTGTGATCACACTCTTTCGGGGGCGTTCACGGGGTTTCACCAGCAAGGTCCCCAACTCAGCTGCTTGGCAACTCAGCTCAGCTGCCAACTGCAGGGTGTGCGTTAGATATTTTACCCTATTGGCACATACCCCGCTGAAGACAATCCCATGGACCCTGAAAACCACTGGTTTCTAGAGGACAGTCGGACTTAGGGCGCCATTCGACTCGCATTTCATCCCCATTCATTAAAACGAGATAAAGAAAGAGTATTCAACCTTTTTGCTCGCTATTATAAGGTGGGAGGCTATCGCTTCTATCCTCATTCCAAGTCGTCGGGTTTGTCCAAGGCGCTCTCCTCTTCGGCGGCGGGCGCTCTCGGTGGCTTGGTGGGTAAAGCCAGGCGGGCAACCGTGGACACCGCCACAGGGAGGCGTCCAGCATGACCCTTGCCAAGCGGTTGAAAGGAGAAATCCAGCACCTCGAAAAGGATAGGGCCATTGCAGGGTCCTCGCCTGGTTTCATTCGAAAAAAAAACGGCTCAGGCTTGCTCTATCGTCATCTTGGACTGGTTAGATGCTTTCACCATCCCAGCAATTCCGACCGCCTGAGTTCGGTTTTCTGGAGACGACCCTACCCAGCCATTTCCGCGAGAGGACTCGGGGGATCTCCGCTGCGTAGCACTGCACCCTGGCTGGCCTTTTAAATTGAACAGATCCCCTTTATAAGGGATGTGTAAGTCTCCCACGGTTTGGTGGAAAAGGTTTGGACTCAAAACCGACATACACACCCACGTAGACCATCCACACACCCACGTAGACCATCCGACATCAACCTCACTTTCTCCCACCCACCGCCAGGCCAGAGACACCGCCTCAGGACACGGGGGCCGAGGGTGGAGGGAGCGGAGGTCGCTCGAGGGTCACTACAAGTGGCGGTCACGATGGGTCAGCTTAGCAAGCTGAGAGCGTGCAACGTGGCGTGAGAGACTGCAACCTGCAGATCAGCAGATATTCTCGAGGGAGCGTTTCTTTATACAAAAGAGATTGAGCATCCTCACTGTTGCTCGGAGAGGTTGATTGGGGAGCGTGTGTGTGTGTGTGCCAGCGTCGGCCAATTGGGCCGTTGATCATGAGAGTTACGACAGGTCAACCTGATGAAGACCGTAGCACTGCAAGAGTCGACATGTCGAAGTGTTCATTACCTACCAAAATAGCCGGTACATGGAAGCTGCCTTCACTCTGATGGCAACCACATTTGCCATGCATGTCTTCACGCATGATGTGTGATGCGTTTTACGCTCCCTTCACAGACACATCTACTAAAGGACGGCAAAGAGGATCGAACAGGCACAACGGAGCGTTCGAAGCAGGTCCCCAAGTTCGGTGACGTTTGGACGTCGTTTTCTCAACAAATCGACCGTGCTTCGCCCCAGACGGGCATGTTGGGGCACATCGTGGGGAGGCTTGCCGAAAGGTTCGTTTGGTGATGTCAATCAACAGTTGAGTGTTTGGCACTCCGTAAGCCAACATGTAATCCTGGTCACACTCAGACACCTGAACCATCCTGAACCCTATGGTCAAACAAGGCATCCGGGTATCATTTTTTTTTGTGGTAAGAAACCGCACGAGGGTTTGGCTGAGAAGAATAGAAAAGGATAGAAAAAGGTGTTCCCTCTACTTTTTGTGCTCAGAAGTCCAGTAGGTGCCGGTCCGGTGTCGCATGGTGTACCCCACCAGGTGACTCCAAAGCTAAGCCCACTCCTGAGAAAAATGTGTTTCTGAGACCAACCAAGTCAAAAGAGTTAATCATTGAAACATATCCCACGGCACGCCATCCAAGGATATGCTTAAGGGACGGGCAGCATATTCACATGATTGACCGACTAAATGGCGTTGAAAGCTTTTGATCATGTTTAGATCAGGGGCATTGTTTGCACCTCCATGACCGGTTTTTTACGCCCCGGTCTCTCTTGACAGAAGAACTTAATCTCTTCAGGTATGGAACCACCTATCTTCGCTTTAGACGAGTGATATCAGATGCAAATACCGTTGTTATCCGTTGTTTTCATCCATTCCCAGATGGGGCAAGGTCTTTGTTGTTGAGCTCAGAAAACCAATAAGCAGATCCAGGTTTGGGGAGGTTCTGTTGCAGTGCCAGGACTCCAATGCTGCACAGGCAGGCAGCATGAAAACGCTCCACAAGTGGTGCTCGCGCCGGAGTTAGTGTGGAGTGTGGGTCTCACGTTTTGTCAGGAGACCAGGGTGGTGTAATAGAGCATTCTTGAAGTCAGTACATTGGGTTCGAAAACGAGGTGCTTCCTCCTTTGGCAAGGACAGACCAACCACCGGGTCTTGTGTCCGAGCCTTGGCGCTCCTAAGGTCGACTCTTGGTTAACTTTCAACCAACCATGTGAAGAGGTTTTGTAATCCATGCCTGGGAGAAATTGAATTTGATATTCTCAAGAGTCTACACGATCCTTCTGACAGCTTGCCGGGGTAGACGTGGTTTTCGGTCCGTTTCCGACGTTTCCGGTCCAGACGTAGATTGCAGGTGGGGCGAATATACTACAGTATCCTTTTTTACAAAAGTCTGGAGTTTGGAACTCCAGAGTTGACTTCGGAGGTTATCGCCTTCCACTTTGGAAGTCCAGAGTGGACTTTGGAGGATATCGCTTTCCACTTTGGAAGTCCAGAGTTGACTTTGGAGGTTATCGCTTTCCACTTTGGAAGTCCAGAGTTGACTTTGGAGGTTATCGCTTTTCACTTTGGAAGTCCAGAGTTGACTTTGGAGGTTATCGCTTTCCACTTTGGAAGAGTGGATGACTATAAGATGAGAATGGATGACTTTGGATGAACACGACAATGGATGAGAATGGATGACTTTGGATGAGTATGAGAATGGTTGTGTATGGATGAAAATGGATCAATGAATGACTATGGATGATAATGGATGACTATGGATGAGAATGGACGAGTATGGCTGAAAATGGATGAGAATGGATCGAGATTGCCATGCTTCATTGTTCAACTTGTTTCCCAATCGTGCCCCTCCTCCAATCCAAGTTCGTTGATGGTGACGCTCAGAAGACTCTCCGCCCTAGTCTCCCTACTGCGGCCCACAAGAGAATCAGCCAGTTGCAGCTCTTTGGCCAGGTCATGCTGGACCAGCAGCAGAATCAGTTGTTGCTTGTAGATGGGTAAACTCAGTATGGGAATCTGCAAGAGAACAAACACTAAGGTCAGCTTGAGGATCCATGCTCCATTTGTACTGTGCATTCAGATGTTGCATCTGGTGGCACCTTGGCTTGAACCAGGCCTTGAGCCTCCGGCGCTCGTCTCGCGAAACAGGTGCGTCTTGGCACCTGTGTGCCATGGGGTGGCATTGAATCCGGGTCCAGGGGATCATAGAGTGTTGTGCATTGTTTGCATAGCTTTTGACTTGGTTGTTGACTGGGATTGCTTTCTCCTCTTGTGCCCGCACCAGTGCTATTGCACTGGTAGCGGAGCACGTTCTGTTCCAGTGGCCTCGCTGCGCTCGCTCGGTGTTGGATCTGCTTGATCGTTGAGCACTGTGCATTGGTTGACACTGCCTACGGGCCTTGGTTGAGTTGGCTTGCGTGTTGATCGTTGTGCACTGCTTGTTGAGCATTGGTCGGCATGAATCGGGATGGTGCCGTTCCAGTGTGAGATGGACAAGCAAAAGGTTGGAGAAGACACTGCAGGGAAGTCTGTTGGTTCGTGCAGGCCACACATAGGTGAATCAACCCAGACTGTTGGCGATGAGTTGGCCGCAGGCCGAGTTTGATCATGATCGTGGCGTGTTGACTGACCTACCTTCAACGCCTTGCACGATCACCTCTGGTCAGACGGTCGTTGCCGAACGCTGCAGCAACTATGACCCAGTACTTCGCCTTCAAGAAGTCTCCGAATGAGAGCATCTCCTCGTTTTTGGTTCGTGAGACCCTGTCGTACGAAGAGTTTCAAGAAGCTCTCATCCGGTTGCATGAGAAGGACGTTCAGGCCAAGATCCCGCACACCCAGATTTTGGCCTATAGAGGCCATCTTTCAGCGTGAAGAAAAGGATTGGGATTCTTGCCATGGTTCGAAGTGGCCTGAAAAGCGTGATGTTGGCACGACTCCCCGTGCATCTCCAACCGCCAGTCCTTGGCGCTCTCGTGCCTTTGCTGCCACAGCTGCAGTCAAAGGCGAGGAAGAGGAAGAGCCAAAGCCCCGTACTACCGAGTACGATGAGCTACCGCAGGACTCTCCTCATGCCTCAGAACCGGCAAGGTCAGAAGCTCCTGTTGGACCCAAGTCCACACATGATGTTGGTGCAGTGCCAACCTCTGCTTCATTTGTGCTGGATGTTCTTCGAGGTTGGCGTTTGTTGCAGGCTGCTTCATTGAGTCGGGATGAGTGGCGTGATGTGTTGTCTTCGACAGGAAACAAGCTTGATTTTGAGTCAGTATCCAACGCATTGCAAGTGTTGTGGGATGATCAGTTGCTGCACTCTCCAGCATCAGGTCCCAGCTATCAGCTTCACTGGATGGAAGATAGTTCGCCTCATGTTTCACGGGGTGATGATGAGTCCTCATGGTGGGATGACAGCTGTCTCCAACATTGGTCCTCTCCTTGGCCACAAGCTCTTTGAACGCCACTGAGAACGTCCATGGCTACTCACCTTTTCAATGGGCCTGTGCACTTCGTTGCCAAGCTGAATGAAAGTCAGGCTCGGCAAGCTCGTGCTGAACATGTTCTTTCGAAGCTCAAAAATTCGTGTCCTCGACAACCCCTACGTCAATTCAGTCCTACTACATTGGTGAAGGTGTGGAGGAAAATGCTACCACATGAAGCTCACAAAGGTTGAAGAGGCGGCTATGTCAAAGCAGCTCGCCCTCACTGGATTGGCCCCGGCCGTGTTCTTTTTCAAGAACTACTTCCTTCCCAGGCTGACTCCGACCGCAAGCACGTGGTCTGGGTGGTACTTGGCGGCCAAGTTCATCGTTGCTCAGCGCATGCTGCGCGCCCTTTGACACAGCAAGAGACCGTGTTTCATGAGATCACTCATGGTCGTGAAGAACTTGAGTGGAAGTCACTACAAGACATTCTTCCATGGCGTGACTATGTGGACATGGTCGATGACGCTCCTCAAGAAGATGATGTTGAGGGCGGCGACCTACCACCTGCTCCAGATCACTCGACATGGATGTCGGCTGTCCGTGTTCGTGGCAAGAAGGGTCCCTATGGCTACAACAGCTCTGATCCGCCAGTGATTCCGTGAGACTCCAACTATGACCCTTCCTGGTGATGAAGATGATGAAATGGGCAACATGACTGGACTTCCTTCGCGGCGCGGCTCTGTGGCCTCTCCGTCCTATACTCCACTTATACCGGATGTTGAACATCCTGAAGTACCAGAGCTTCCTGCTGTTCCTACTCCTGATGATGATTCTGGACACCAAGAAGGTGATCCCGGGTCTAACGCACAAGGTTCTGATGAACCTATTGAGCCTTCCGAGCCAAAGATGGCCAGAACTTCAATAGATGAAGATGATATGTCACACCTCATGTATGACGAGATTCATGAACTCCACTACTTGCTGGACGGCTCTGACTACGGCTATGTCTTTGACATGGAGCTCTTCCTCCCCACTACTTGCATGGAGCTCTACCTTGTCCAGCAGATGCGGGACACAGAGGTGCACTATGAGAAGTTGACTCCGGCCTTCAAGAAGTTGTTCGACCGGGCAAAGAGCAAAGAAGTGGCTTCGTTCATCGAGAGTGAAGCTGTTCGTCGATGCACAGCTGAAGAAGAACATGAAGGTTGGAAGTGTGGCCGTGTCATGGGCTGCCGATGGGTTTTGCCATGGAAGGCCACCAGCCCTGAAGACATTGAGAAAGCAGTTCTCGACGCCCACAACAACCCACTCACGCAGTACACCTCCGATGGAAGCCGCAAGAGTAAGGCTCGGATCGTTCTGCTTGGATATCAACATCCATACTTGTTGCAACCACAGTTTCGAAGCTCGGCTCCAGTGCAGGCGGCTATCACCCCGTGGCCTGTGGTTGGACATCGACAAGAAGTTTCAGCAGCTCAGAGCCTCAAAGATTCTTGGTGATCCTTGTGTTTAGATTTGGCGTCAGCCAAACCCCACTCCCTTGAACGACCTCGATAAGAACGTCGTCATCGGCTACATGTCTGGTCATGTTGATGACTTCACACGGAGTGGTGACTCAAATCCCGGAAGACCACATGGGCACCTCGAGATCAACCAAGACTTTTATGTCGAGACCCTC
>CAXAMN010025139.1:1371845-1413430 GCA_963970005.1 Durusdinium trenchii
CAGGAACTGTTGTACCCAGACCTTGAATTTCACCAATAATAGACGACCCTTCAAATCTGGATCTCCACCCAGACCGTGTAGCTTCCAGTCAGGTGAATTCATTCTCGACATCTTTCTAAAACCGAGGGTTGCCGTTGCGACTGTAGCTTCACAGCTAGGCGACAGCAGAGCCTAAGCGCTCGCGTGGGAACCCGGTCTGGGCTCGGTGGGCGGTCTTTTGTGCTCGGAGAGCAGGGCGCAGGGTGCACCTCCAGTCAGATATTTTTCGATATTTTCCTGGTATTGCTTAAGGTTGTTTTTTCCCCTATGGGTGAATCCTCTTCCGGTGAATATATTTGTTGTTTTCCGGGTTTCCTGGACAGCAAAGCCACGTTTTTGAAGGTTTGAAGTGACTGAGAGGCGTGATCTAAGATCGGAGTGTTGCATCAGAATGTGGTAGCTTGTCCCTTGACGAGTCAGGCGAGAGGATTTGATTCAGAGACGGACTCACGGGTTTGATTTCATGGCCAGGAACCATTTTGAAAGATTTGGTTCCATCCTTCATGTTCATGACACAAAGGATTTCCATGGATTTGCAACGTGTATTTGGATTCATGATGTCCAGGACCCTCCGAAGTGATTTGCCATTGAGATCCCAGAGATGAGGTCACACGTACTGTACAGTCACAGACAGAGACATCCGTCACTTGGTTATCAAAATATATCCAAGCTGGTGATATATATTTTGTTTAAAATGTTGTTTCCCTCTGAATCCCGGAATCCCCTTCTGTTTTTACTTGGGGGGAGGTGGAAGGTATACGTACCTGCTCGGCATGTTCGCTTCAGCAACAACTCCAAACCGACCCGGGTTCACGGCGGAACCGAGGACGGCGGCCAAGTCAGTCTTGAACCAGTCCACGGTGAGGGGCCCCGGTGCGATCGGTAGACCCGGTGCCGAACCCAATGGAAGCTGAGGAAGGGAGTCTTGGAACCGGGTCGCGGCCAGTAGCGTTGCAATTTCATGACAGTTTCAGTGTCATTCAGATATTCCTATTCAAGGATATTCAAGGTATCCCACATCATTTCGACAGTCCATCCACAAACAACAACACATCGCGCCCATTTATGTTTCCGGAGCATCTCACAGGTGATCATCGGACTGGATCCAACCGACGTTCCTTTTCATGAAAATGGGAAGTTCACTTGAGTTTGACCAAGTGAGGAACAGTTGGAATTCTCGACTCCAATCCGCTGAGATCAATCCAGCTTGTCGAAGCCACCTGGAAAAGGTCAATGCAAGACAGACGCCTTGAAAACACGCTGGGACAGGTGAACTGCATGAAAACAGGGAATTGGTTGACATAGATAGCCTTTTTGTGGATTTTTACTATTGGTTGGTTTAACAGACAACCACGCATAAGTATATATGATATGGTACTACTGTAAATCGATCCCTTTAGTATTCCCAACAGGACATCATAGGTTGAGGTTTTGAGGCATGAGCAGTTTCCTACCAGGGACAAAATTCCACAGCTCGCTTCTCAAAAGGTACGACTGGACCCTCCTGGCGCCTAGATACGCAAAAGTGTCTCCACACATCAGCTTCTCACAGGATTTTGTGGATCCATAGGGATTGCTGTGACATCGCATGCTTTCCGGCATGCCATGTCGCTTTCGGGTGGGAGCTTCCAGTGATTGAGCTGAAGCGAGCAAGATCGATGGCCTGAAGGGCCTGAAGGGTGTGGTGGCGGCAGTGGCGACGGTGTGGTTCCAATCGAGTCGGTACGAGCGACGCTCGTGGAGCTGTGAGAAGCTGAGGAACGAACCGAGGACAGCGGGTTTTTGGAGAAAGCGAGGGGGCCACGATGCTCCCATGACCAAAGGGCGGACAGGATCACCTCGCCGTCAAAACGCCCGATGCTCTCGGCCTCGTGACGCGGGTGGCCGTGACAGGTGCGCAAATACTATGAACTCTTTGTATGGGTGGCAATCAACGGAGTACAGAGTTGAGGCCCGACTTGAACTATGGAAGGAAGCGAATGAGGTTCCATGACTTGTGACTTGTGGTTCAATTTGTGTGTGCATTGCCAAGTGAATGGTGCAAGTATTGCCCTACTTCAGTTGCAGAGGTGACATCAAGGTTCTGAGTGGCTTTTTGACAGGAAGCTCTTGCAGGACTTCTGTGAGGACCAAAACCTTTCTCGACCAGTGGCTGCGGTGTACTAGTAGTTTCAGACTGGGACATGCACGTGCATCTGTCCCAGCATGTCATATGTTTGGGCATGCTACCTTTCCGGACATTCTGGTGTCATGTGCCAGGCATATCAGATGCCGTATGGTCGATGTCAAGGAAAAAGAAGAAAACCATGTGCCACGCATACCGCATACTCTTTTTGGCCTCCTGAGGTCATGTCTTCCTCTGCGGCAGGTGCCTTAGGAAGCCTTTTATCCGCCAAGCACGAACGCCCAGCTGGACGGTGGGGCGAGAGGAGGTGTTCAGCTGACACTCCCTGGAATCATCATGGAAGTGGAAACGATTGAAAACAAATAACACCGTGTTTGTTCTTCAGATTGCAAATGGATGCAAATGGTCATGCCAAATCGGGGTCATCGGTCATCTTCATCATTCTTCATCCATGCCATCCACTTCACCATGATTCATTCCTTGAAAAAAGGGGCGTCGGGTGCCTTTCTTCGTCCTGAAAGGCAACGATCACCATCTCAGCACACCCAACCTCCATCCACATTTCCACATCCACATCTCCACATGGCCTTTTTCGTCGTCCCATCACCGCTGGCGAACGGATGGGTGGCGCAAGTGGTGATGGGGTTCTAAAGTGTTGCTAAACCTCTACTAAACTTCTATAGTTTCCAGGGCAGACAGGCTCAGGAGTCAGCTTATGTTCAAAGGCAAACGGAAGGGTAGTGCACAGAAAGGGTTTTGCAAAAACCTATTCTACTAACGTCGTGGAAGGCGCGTGACCTTCGTAGAACCCAAGGCTGTTCGTGGACAGTTCGTGGAATGGTGGGCCAGCAGGAGAACTGACTGCAACGAAATCCCAGAAACCTTCGCAGAACTTTGTGGAAGGTATTTTTGATGCACTAACTTCGTATAAGCAATTTTTGCTGACCCCCTTTCTCCACACACCCTCCGTTTAGCCTTCATATGTTCCAAGAGTTCTTCATGAAGAAGCATTCGAAAATAATTCACGAAGTCTCTCGGCATCTCATGGGAGGGCGCCATGCATGGCGCCCATGGGCTTTCTCCTTTTTTGGCCCGGGGGATCCTGATCCACCCGATAGCCCACGGGCCCCACGTGAGATCTACAGGAAGAATTGGGCGATTTAATCAACACACCACCTTGCCAGTGATCGCCCCCTCTCAACAAACAATTGTAAACATCAATATATATATAATATACAGTAACCAAGACATCGGTCCCACGAATCAGATGATTTTAACATGATCCACCCAAAACCCTCTCCATATATATATATATACATAAGAAGTGTGTGTCTACAAAAAAGGAAGCGGATATGATCACACCGGATCTCACATGGCACCTTTTTTTTGGGAGGCTCATAGGTTCGTCTTGGCCAGGCCGCTTGGCCTTGACCGAAACAAGTGCTCAGTTCTTCAAAGTGCCCTGGCAACTGCCCTTCAGGGTGTCAAAAATCAAGGGCCACCTCCATCACAAGCCGTCGGCCACGAACAAATGCACCTGGAAGCAGGCCTTCCGAAGCTGCCTCTGGGACGGCCACACCCAAGGTGGGACCGGGTCGAAGGTTCTTCCACTTGGTGAAATAGAGGCCGGTTCCCTGCCATGCAAGAGCACGCTGGTTGTAGGCCAAGCATGTGCAATAAGTATACCATAATTACCATATGACATTCCGTGGTATACCATATGTACACCATAAGATACCATATGTATACCATAATATACCATATTGTATGCCGTGGTTAGTTGTCTGATGGGGTCATGTGTCGGGTAGAATCATGTGTCGCACAACTTGCACCTGGTTGTCGCAATCACTGGGAGGACAAGACCCGTCCTCCAACCTAAGAGCAATGGCCTGCGGTCCAACCTAATAAGCAAATCGAGACTATACCTGTTTCATCCTGTTTCTATGTGTTGTTCTTTTTCTGTGTTTCTAATAGCAATGGCCTCCAACCGAATAGCAAACAACATGTGCTGTTTTTTGTGGGAACACCAAGTTTCCAAGTCTTTGGCAGAACCACAAGCCACTCCTTTGTTAGAATGAATAGCGCAAAGACATGAGATGTTTCAGCATGGCGGGAACCCGGCGAAATCTCGACCCCGAACGTCTCGCCCCGAAAACCCGATGGACGGATCTATTTCCCAAGCCAAACCCCGCGGGGGAGGGGTCTTAAACGGGTGTCGGTCTTCCTATGCTTCACAACGGCTCCCTCACTGGAGTGGAGCAATCTGCGCGTGGGATTCGCATTTCCTCCGCCCGCGGCGGTCCGCACCCGTGGTCCGCAGCAGTCCGAAACAGAACGAAAGCTCGGACCACGCGGAACCACGGACTTTTAGCACATGGGAACACCAAAAAAAACACCCATAAAGCTAAGATGGGAAGCTCTCGCGTCTCGGTATGTCCGAACGGGGGCAGAACACCCATGGGGAAACCTAGGAAGGACCTTGCCCTATTCTGGCACTTACGATTTTGAACTCTTAAGATGATGTGGTCCCAAAAACTTGTTAAGCTTGGATGTCCTGGATGTAACAATACTCTTAGTTAGATAGATGTCAACCCCCCATATGAAGAGCTATTAGTTTTACAATGCATGTTTGGGGGGTCATTCATCCAGAGTCTACACTCCCTGGAACCATGGAAGTGGCCAACCATCACCTGTTTGGTATTCGGCTTTTGGGGCCATGCTCCATCGGCGTAACCATTGATGATTCCAGGGAGTGTACAAAAGGGATGTGGCTCCAAACGCAGAACAAACGCCCAGACTGACTGGGATTGGACTTATTCATCAAGACCCTACAGGTCATGACGTCAGTTGGACCTCATAGTGACCTCATGCTACTGGAGTTGCATGGAGGTATTCAGGACCAGGGTTTTACTAAGGTCGGAGATTTGTAGGCCAAGTCCACATCTTTGGGCAATGCTAGGTGCCGCCCACTGGAACTACGCCGGAGCCCAAGCACTCAGGGCCGGGGCACTCAAAACGGTCCAGAGCTCACGGCGGAGGTGGAAGCAGAGCAGCAAAAATGGATCTGGCGCCAAGTAGATCGGACGTGCGACGTGCACGTGGTACCTTTTGTATGCACGATAAGGTGCGAGTCAACATTTGCTGAGGGCAATAAGATCATTGGTCATGTTCATGTTTGGACGGCATAGGATCATCGCTCACATGAGTAAGTATACATGAGACAACTTTTACAATGAGACGCACCTGTTGTTGGGGTACAACCTTTTCAGCGCTCAGCGACCATATGCGACCAGTTGAGATGACCATTCAATCACCTCATGGGACGGAAGACTTCCTACACCACTTCAGACACATATATGATGTGTGTTTTGATGTCATTTGTACTAACAGAATTCGAGCTGTGGTGAGTGGTGAGTGCTGCTAAATAAAAGGGAACGACTTACCGACTTGGATGTCCGGTGAAGACCTTGAAGCTGTTTGGAGAATGGGCGGTTTGGGTTTCTGCTCTGGGAGAGCCGCTGATGTCGACTGCTGATGTCGACTGATGACGGAAAGGACGAGCTTTTTGACTGCAAGATTTGATGTCAGGGCAGGGTTTTACTCAGCAAATAATTAAGTAGAAATGACTGTGTGTTGGAAAAGGGAAAGCATCTATCCTTTGGGGTTCTCTCTCTTCCAAAACACACCAAACAGATCCAAACGGGTGAGTTCCACCCCTGACCTATCCAAGACTGGAGGTGAAGGTGAAGGCCTGTGGACAGGCCGGCACACCTTGGAATGTACCGAAACGCGATGATCTCAGATGTTTGTCCAGGGCGGGAGCCAAGTCCGTGCTCAACCAGTCCACAGTCACGCGCTGAGTGGGTGAGGAAGCTGCGATGACCTACTACCCTGGCAATCTCCGAAAACCGAACTGTTTTTACATGTTTGTACTATGTTTCACCGAAGCTTGTTAGTGGCTGAGTCTAGCGGATTCCTGGCAGTCGAGACAGGCAAGCTATATAGATATAGTATAGCCTGTATAGCTACAATTGAGCCACCACAGCTAAGGAAAGATCACCTCACACCTGGCCTTTGGCATGGGGGAACTTCATTTGGATTGGGTCTTTAGGGTGGGTAACGTGCTGGTGTCGGATCGTGATCAGAATCTATCCCGGATCCACTGCTACCCTCTAAGAGGCTCCTTGGAGACACTTTTATGTGGAGCAGGACTGTCCAAGCACCTTCTGAGAAGGTATGTGGATCCATATGTTTGTGAGCAGTATTTACTTCAACCCTTGTGGCCGGCTGAAAGGACTGTGAGGCCAAGTGTAGTTCTCAAGACATGCAAATTCCAACCCAAAGACGTGAAGTTTGACAGCTGCTCGTACATTCAAGGGTCCATGAGAATACATCACTTAAAGATGCACTCCAATCAGGGGGGGTTAGATCAGTGAAAGATTTTGGCAATCAAGCTGACAGCTTCCAGCAGGCCAATGAGACCGCGACGCACCCCATCAGCTGCATCACTACTGTATCCATCACGATCCATCTGTCGAGATTGATCCCACCACGGCATACTCGGCTGCGGAAGTTTTTGTGTGTTTTCCTGTTTAAAATATGATCTTCAAGATCCACCATGATCATCCATGATCCTTCCGACCATCTCCCAACATGGACCAGGTCGGACCCTCCCATTTTACCAAAACACGCAGAGTATAGTCCACCCACCCAGCTGTCGCCACGATCGAGCTGTTCCATGTGCGATCTCGCGACCGTCCACCGAGCTGTTCGCCAGTGAGGTGATGTCTTCCTCGGCTGCTGGGGCGTTGGGCAGCTTGATCTCCAAGGCGAAGGCCCCGTCCACAGCGCCACTCGGCCGGGCACGGTGGGCGCGCGTGGTAAAGCGGGGAAGTTCATGGTGGTGGGGATTTTTCGGAGCGGGCGTGTTTGGGAGCTGCCACGTTTTTTTGGGGGGAGTGGATTAATTTATGTTGGGCGTGTGGTGTGGTTGGGTTTGAAAGGGACGAGAGTTCCACATGTGAACGTGATGGTGATTGCTGCGGGTTGTGACAGAAAAACGGAACATGGGTTAGAAGCTAAAGGTAATATTTGAGGAGTGAAGCCATGGGAAGCCTTCTTAGGATGGGCACGCCAGACCTTCTGGATACTCCGGGGAGCAACATCATCCGAGCGAATGACCAGATCAATTAGGTAGGAAATCGTGATGAGGAACTCCAAATGAGTTTTGGTTTGCTCATGAAGCAAGAAGCTACTAGGTTACTAGGTTGGAGGCCATCATCGGAGGCCATCGCCACTAGGTTGGAGGCCATCGCTACTAGGGTGGAGGCCATCGCTATTAGGATGGAGGCCATCGCAATCAATTAAGGTTGGAGGCCATCGCTACTAGTAGCAAGAAGCTACTCGTAGCAAGGCATTGTTTTAGAGTTTGCTTGCAGCAAAGGAGGCAGCAAACAAAACAGTTTCAGTTGGGGCCTTCATCACTTGGCCTGTCGCAGAGCCGAAGCCCTATCGCGACCCAATTGAATGAGCCCTGCGTGTGGACGAAGGAATTCGGAAGAGACCAGAGTTGCACCTGAATCGATCGAATGGGAAACCTTCCTTGCTCGGAAACCTCCCTGTGACGGATTTCGGAGGATGGAACGGTTTGAGGAGGATGGAAGGATAGTATAACCGCTGTGGTTAGACGAAGAAGGAAGACTGACGAACACAGTCTGATTAGTCTTTTATAGTCTTATTTTTCTCCAAACTCAGTGAAGAGGGTTCCACAATAGAATAGATCTGGGGATCCATCGTTGCCAAGAGGAAGGCAAATTGTTCGATGTTTTTAAGGTAAGGCCAGGCCGTGTGTCCTGTCAGATGTCTCCCAAAGGTGGCCGACTGGGTCGCACCAAGAGACCTTGGGGGCTAGCCCACCCACATGACCCTACTAAACGAGTACACAGGATAGGTACTAGGCTTCAGTGGGGACACAGCACTTCCAATGGGACTGGCATATTTCATTGACCCACATATTGACCCCTGAAATCAACCACCCCTGATGTATGTAAATATGCCAGTCCCATGACATGGATTCTTTGGGTTTGAACAGTCGGTCCCGATCCCCAGGCCGGTGCCGGAGGGTGAGGCACCGAGCTGCGCTGCGGACCGTGCGGGCACCGCGAAACCGCGCGAAGCTTCCACTGATCTGAACGTGAAAGAACTGAGCTTCGATCCCACTTCGCCACTTTCCTGCAGTCGGAAGTGAAATTCTATGAAGCATGTCAACGTCGCATGATTTTGTGTGCTGTATTTTTTAGACTATAATCCTATAGCCTCTGAAAGATAGACGAAACAGTCTTTACTGACTGGCTTTAGATGGAGCATGTCAGGCCAGCGCGCCGGTGGCGAAGTCGCCGGGGGTCTCAGATGGTCGCAGGTCCTTCGTCCGGTTTTGCTCCAAAACCCGGAGAAGCTCTACATGTCTGCAGGTCCAGACAGGTTCAAACCCGGAACATCAGACCAACGCACCATGAACTCATGTGAACTCATGTGCTCCGGACCAAGGGTCCCCCAGGGTCCAGGGTGTCGGCACGTAAAACCATGAGCAGCGTGTTAAGGTTTGATCTCGCCTTCTGATGAGTGATGAACAGCTGAGATCACCATTGTTTGGATTGGGAGTCTGTTAGAATGCATTTGGTGATGATCTGCAGGAGAGTCCTGTTCATTTGTGAATAGCTGGGTGAAAGAACCCTTGAAGATTTGGGGACATGAGCATCATCAAACAAGATGTTAGGTCCTCCACCGTATTCACATCAGATGACGTGGATGTGGATGAACTGGATGAGCTCATGGCTTTAAGTCCAAGGGAAGCAAAGATAAAGTATCTTGTCTAAGTTGTTCCCATGACTATTTTTGTTCCTATGTCCTCTTGCATGTTTCCATGAGTGCTTCCTGAGCCAAGAGCCACTTGCTGTTTGGACAAGTTTCACTTGCGACTGAACAAGACTAAGAGCCGTTCAAGGTTCCAGGAAGTGCCTGCGCGATGGCGCAATCTTACATTGCACCCGGCCAAGCGGTCGGACCATCGGCTACGCGGGTGGCCGGGTTGTTCAAAGCGGCCCGCGATGCAGAGAGGAATCGTCGTGAGAGGAAGTTGTGATGGGAGGCAGGTGAAGGAAGGGCTTTGGCATGTGACACTGTGGCTGCCTTGGCAGCTCCTCACAACGTGAGTGCAAACGAGATTCCAAACTGGCCAGCGAAGCCCTGCAGATTATGCTCAGCCAGAGCTCCTTTGACGTGGTGGCCATATACTTGTCCCGCTACAACGGCCGCTAGTATGGGCAGTGGGTCCTCATGAACCCGCCCTTTCGTGACATTGACGACCTGCAGCGGCCGGAGCTCGACCTGGTGCCCGAACACCTCTACCAGACGCTGGCGTTGTTGCATCGATCAGACCCACTATACTGGGCCAGCGAGACGGCGGGCCCGGGCAGAACTGGAATTGGAAGCCTTCCAGGAACAGCACATCCGGAACATCACGGCCATGCTCTTAACCAAGCTCTCATCCGCCAATACATCGACAGGAGCTTTAAAACAGCGATTCCATGGCTCCGGTCAAGCATGGTTGGATTTTGGTTGGACCCCCCTGAAAAATGTCCACGGAAGACACAAAATTGGTCCATGACAATAAACTTTGCAGTATGCATGTTGACCTAGACATGACAAGGACCATGCAGTGGATGAATCTCATTAATGTACTTTGCTTGCAGCACCAGGTCCATGAAAGGCAAACAAACTTCTCTCAGCACCTTGGGTCATTCTCACTGCAAGCATACCACTTCATATCCTGTCCCAGATCATATGGGACACCACCTCCACATCAAATGTTGCAAAACCATGCATTTTTCATATGTTTTGCATGTCTTCTTCCACCTCACCACTTCCCTCCAGGCACATCTCATGATGCAGGGTATGCATTTCCGTTCCAAAAGACATCCCTCTCCCAAGCAAAAGCCCTAGGAGCTCAATGTTCCTAGCCCAACCTTCTTCTGTGCCGGCGGATTTCACCCTTCAAGGCACTTCAAGGGTCAGTTATTTGTGGGGCCCACCGCCCTCCAGTAAGATTGCCCGCCTTTACATCAATGAAGGCCTTGCTATTCTGGAAGGGCAACAAACAAGCCCAGGCGTATAGATGTCAATAATTACGAACAAACCAAATGTATAGAGCTCCAAACCTTCGAGCATTCCCAAAAGGGCAGGGGGAGCTGGAAAGAGACAGAAGAAGAGTCACCACAGGAAGATAGGAAGTAACATGTTTGACTACGTGAAATCGACCAAACCGCCGGCGGTGACAGGTAAAACTAAAGGGCGGGGGCTACCCCAGACTCGTGGCTCACGCTAACCCCGGACTAGTGGGCCAGCGCTGGGGGGAGTCAAGGGACCTCTCGCTGCGCATGACTATTAAGGTGCATGAGTGGGTGATGTTTGACAAATTAGATCTTGCACTGCAACGAGACAAATACAGGACAAGGGTGGGCCTTTGTATATCTGTATTTTGACATACGTATGTCTCATGCTGCACTGTGCAAGAATTACGGTACTTACGGTACCGCCCTTTGACGGTATCGAATGTTCATCGCAAAGCTCGCAGCAAACCGGGCCAAGGGGCGGGGTGTCACAATTTTCCCGTATCTTCCAGCCATGCAACATGTCTGCCTTGGCGTTTTGGCCGGTATGAACAAGTGTAACTTGTGTGCAGTTGGAAGATCCAGGCAAAGATTCTATAACAAATTGTTGATGTTTGACCGTAGCTCCAAGCAGTCCATAATATAGAAGTCCCCAGGGTCACTTTGCAAGGGGCTTGAGGTTTCATTAGCCTTCAACAGACACTCTCCTCCAATATGTTCTTCACTTACCAACAGATCAGCGAGTTGTTTGTCATGTAATGTGTTTCTTCCAGGTTGGTTGATAATGTTGTCATTGCAATGTTTGAAGTTTTCCTGAATAAACACAACCAAAGTTGAATTTATGCAAAAACTGACCCTCAATCAACCCCCCTACTTCCCACTCGTATTGCATCCCCTGGCCAACTCATTCGACACCTTCACCCACCAACTCATTCTGCCGGGCTCAGGACGGATGTCCCCGCGAAGGCTCCTCAGGTGCGAGACGGGCTGGACCAGACAAGAAAAAGGATGAATCCTCCAGTCGAGCTCGGCGAATTGGTGTGGATGAGTCTTCTAGTCCGGAAAACAAACAGGTAGATCGACTTGGTAGTGGGTTTAAGATGGTTTAAGCAGTCCATTGTCTCGGGAGCCTGGTCTCATGGTCATCTTGAACCATCTTGTTTCGCACACTGTTCACCACTTTTGGTGGTGAAATACCGACTTTATAGGCCCCCCCAGGGGGGTAGTCATGCACCTTGCGTCCCCCCCCAAAAAAAACAGAAGAAGCGCTGAGGCAAATCTTGGAATCCGTGTCGAAGACGGAGTCACCGTCCGACAGACCGTGTTCCTCGTCCTGCTTTTGGTGCTAGCGTGACAGGGCAATGTGATAAATCATCAACGCCGTGCAAAACAAGTGAAACGGTGAGACTGACATCGACCAGATTCCTGAAAAAAACAGCAAAAAACACACACACTGAGAGTGTACGGTCGATTGAAACAACACCGATGTCGGACCTGCGTGCATCTCTCGTGGCCGGCGATACAAACCATCTCGTGACCTGCGAGGACCGGGATGATGTTATTCCGGTGAAACTAACATGTTCATTCCTAGGCCACCTGCCACCTTCACCATTCCATTGGTAGTAAAACGATTGGAGACACACAAAGTGTCTGAGCTGGTACCAGGTGCATAGCAGTAGGTCAGGGACCATCAAGGCTGGTGAGGCCATGTTAAAACCTGGATGAGGTGAATCAACACGGGTGGCAGCCGAGAAGAGATCAACGCCCGGTGTAGAGGGCCCCCCATCTGTGAGTGAACAGTTGTTGTGCACCTGTCTAAAGCTTTGCATGTGCTAGCCATGCGAGTCAAGAGCCTATATATATATATGGGTTGGTCTTCTTTTAGGTGTCCATTATATTTAGGGCTGGGATGTTCGACTTAGGCGCAGCATACCCCAAAGCATACCCCCGAAGCATACTGTACCTTCTGAAAATGCTATACACCGTGCGAAGCATGCCAAGCATACCACCTCCGATGCATACCCCGTAGTCAAACATCCTGGCCCGGGAACGTCAACAAAAATCCAAATCCATATATATATATATATCGATACAAACAAATATAAGCATATATAAACCATTATTAACCTAATAACAGGTTGACTCTGTTTGAGGGTTCTGGCTGGCCTTTGGGGAGACATACTTTCAATCTGAACAGACTGGTGCCTGTCATTCTTGGGACCAACAGACGGCAGAGGCAACATCACACAGAGGAAACGTGACTTGCCATTTGGTTTGTAGCACCTCTTCGTATGGTTCATATGTTTGTTTTCTTTAAAAGACATAATGTGTTTTTTTTGTTTTTTCAAGAGTCTACATGATTGATGCAGCAAATGGCAGAGAGAACTCCTGAAGTACATCGAGTGCCATTGAGCGTTGGAAGACCATTTGCAGAAAACCTGAAGCCTCACCCTCCGCGGCTACGAAAAGAGATGGACGATGATTCGACATATCACAAGCGACAGTGCCATCTAGACAACGTTCAAGTACCACATGGAATTGCGTAAGCTCATTTGACCAGCTTGGAATTGACGGTTATGTGGTACTACTGTGGTACTGTGGAATGACGAACATTTGACCAGCTTACATCATTTCGTTCTAGAAACAGTTGCCTCGTTTGACCTCCAGCTGACATCCCTCTTCCAGCTGAACAAGGCGACCAACACTTGAGAGGATGGGCCCAGGTTGGGGAACCCTGTCTACCGCCGGGGTGTTGCTGCAAGTGTTCCTACTTCCTGTTGAAAGTCGGAGACACGTTGTCCATATACAAACCAGTTATCATGTTCCATCTTTTTACATCCCTCATATCCCAAACACTTAACATATATATGGCATGCCGGGTGCAGGAAAGCTGCAACATAACAACTGATCGCCTCTCACCACGACATGTGTGTTGATCATCAGATCTCCCGATCGAAAACCGGACATCACCGGACGCCACCGGGGCCGCACCGGACCATGGCGACGGCATGGAGACCATGAAGCGGCGAGAAGCATCGCATGGAAGCGCCGGATGTGGTGCGGCAGCTCGTCGACGAGTCCTTGGCAGGTCGCGGCAGGTCCGGGCAGGTAGGGAAGGTCTCGAAGTTTTGTTCGGTTCGGGGCAGGAAGATTGGATAAGGAACAGACAGGCCTCATGTTGGGGGATGATTTGAAGCGGACAAGTTGCTGGAGTGTCAGCAGGTGTATGGTTGATGGTTCTCTCCAAAATCCATTGTGGTTGATTGAGATTCTAGGTGATGGTTTCAGGGTACTCTTTTTTGTTAGTCAGCTGCCGCCAATGGCATACTGCAGGTATATGTCATTATCATGCACTCTGCAATTTACCATTCAGGTTGGAGCTTCGATGAGTCAACCTCCAAAAGCATCGCAAACCTTGGGTAAATATATATATATATATATTGTTAATCTCACCCTGGAGTTGAATGATCCTAACCTTGGGGAAACCCGGTCCTCTTGTCCAAGCGGCCTCGCTCTTTGTCGACGATGTTCGGTCCACCCACCCACCCTTTCGGTAGGTTCGATCAAAAGGTCGTCATGCGAGACATCTGATTGGTAAGCTTGTGAGCTTCACACACCCTTTACTCTTTTATTTTGTAAAAGACTGTCTCGCCGGTCCATGGGAAGGAAGTCTTTCGATGTGCACATGTTCCCACCCAGTAGCTGCGTTCTCCTGCACACCCCTGTTGGTAGGTGTCCCTAAAAACTTCGAGTTTTCTCAAGTCAACAGGACAGTCAACAACCCCGACAGGTGAAAACAACTGATATCTTGGTTTCACGTGCACCCGAATGAGTTCTCCCTTTGGACCCATTTTCCAAAAATCCTCCTCATGCATAGATTTGCCGATCTGTTCAGTCAACATGGCTTCTTCGGATGATCGAGTTGTTGTCGATCCATGCTGCTTGATCCATTTCAGTCGCTCCCGAGCAGTTAGCCGTTCTTTCAACGTGTGGTTTTCGTCCCGAAGGATGTATTTGCCAGTTCTTAAACACTCTCTCAAAGCACTGCTGTCCATTGTCTTCGTCAAGCAGTCGGCTAACATCGCTTGTGAGCAAACCCACCTGACGGTGGCATTATCACGAAGCCTCTCGCGAATCAGCAGACACTCTATAGTCGTCCTGTGTTCAGAACACTGTGGCAACGCTGTTCGTGTCAAAAGGTCGTAGGCCGATTTACAGTCGGTGACTAGGCCTGCTTGATTCTGGCTCTTCAACAAAACCTCAGGATTCTTCCAATCACAGTCCGGGTCGAGGATTGTTGCCCACAGGATCCGGAGCCACAAAAGTCGGTCGACTGAATTGCTCAGTGCTGCTGCCTCGGCACCAAGTGTACTTCTGACAACTCTAGGAATCTTCTTACTATACCAGGCGACTGGAGCTACCACAGACCTCTTATTTTCCAAAAGTTCGGGTGTCGTTGCAAAGATTATGGTTCCTTGTTGTGCCGTGGTATGTTTGGTGCATGAAAAGGAGGCATCCGAGAATGCACAGTAGGTCACTCTCTCGGGCTGGATCGGCAACACCATCAATGAAACACGATTCTGCTTGGCCTCTGTCAGCACTTTGTTTCCCAAAACTAGATGTTTTACCTGTGCCCTAGTGACCTCACTCTGCAACTCTCCTACTTTGGCTGCTAGATCTGGCCTGCTATGTACTGCTGCATATTGGAGTGCTCCAATGAGGCTTCTGAAAGCGGTCCTTTCACCTTCTGAAATCAAGGATTCAGGATCTTCTTTGCGTCCCTTCCCAAGAGCGATGGGTTGTATCTTCTCGATGTAGGGGACCTGGTCGTACTCAATCGATCCATCATCCCACTGCCTAAAATGAATCCCGGTATAGGTGAATTCTCCTTCTTCAAAAGCCCCAAACTTAAATTTCTTCTCTACCCTACGTAGCATGTCCATAAACTTTGGACTGCCTCCGCCAATGCCGTCGTCAACGTGAATCCCAAGACAGCCTTCCAGACCATCCTGGGAGTGGTAGGTAAAAACGCAGGGATCGAGAGGTGATTGTCGACATCCTTGGCGTTTCAGTTCATCCCTAAACTCACAGAACCAAAGAAAGGGAGCATCTATCCTGCCATATGCCCCTCCATCCAGTTGCACCTGGTCTGTCTCTGACATGTTCAGGGCTTCACGCATTTCTGGAACCGGAACTAGACCTAGGGGTCGACCGTCACCTTTTCCATGAAGAAAAGCAGTTGAGACATCAAAAGAAATCAAAGGCCATTGATGACTGGCAACTGCTTGAAGCAAAACGGTCCTTCCATCCTTCGAGAGAGTTGGTGCATCATTGATCACCTGGTCCAAGTCAGGGTCCTCCCAACCTATAACAATCAAACGGGCCTTGGCTTTCTTTCCTTCAGACGACAGATCCGTAGGTAATTCGTCTCCGGATGCTGTCTTCCAAACATACAGCCATCGGCAACGCATGATGGCATTGTCGGGGATCTTGCCCTGGGATACTCTTCGAATTGTCTTGTGCTGCAACCAGGCGCCAAGTTCCTTATGCTTGGCCACTGCAAACCGTTTCTGATCTTCCTGGGACAACTCCTTCAACTTTATCTCAGTTCTCTTCTTTCGTTCAGAAACAGCGGCCAAAATCAGGGCATCTGGTGTTCCACCAGCACTTTCGATCTCACAGGCAGGTGTCACATCTATTTCCCAACACCGCCCCTGACCAACCTCCTGAAAGAAAATGGTATCCCCAAACAATTCATCATCCTCAGGAACCGGAACATCGGTGCCGTCTACCTCAACGTTCATGGAAGGTTTTCTAGTCGGAGCAGATACTTCTTCTTCAGGCTCAGGAACCAAAACATCTTCTGGTTCCCCAGGTGTCTCGCCGGGATCGGGCCGCTCGACATCGGGTTCACTCGGTTCAGGAAGATCATCTGGATCAAGCTCGCACAAGTCCTGGTGACCTATCCTACGAGCCCAATCAGGGGCTGGTACTCTAAACTCTTCGGTGTCTTTGATCATCTTCCATTCCCTAAGTGAAGCTGCACGCAACTGTTGTGGACTGGCTCGAACGAGACGATGGGCGTGCACCAACCATATCACCTTCCTACTTTCCACAAGGGCGACACGAGCAGGTCCAAACCACTGTCCTCGTTCCCGTCTCATGTTTCCACCTTTTCGTTTCCAATACAAAACCAAGTCCCCCACCTCAAAATTCTCCCTAACCGGTCTACTTCTCCGCAACATGATCCGTCTTAGACTGTTTGAATTATCCAAGGAAATGAAAGCTCTTCGTGCGGATTCTCGGAGGTCTAAAGCTTCTTTGAACTTATTGGGGCCCTCATCTAGCGCTCTTTCATGACTCAGTGCACTATCATCTGAAGTAACGGAACCCGGTAGTCTGGTCGCACACCCCAAAACCGCTTGTTCGGGTGAGTACCCAGATTTCCGTGTTAATGAGTTTTTTCGCATGGCATGCTTGGACTATGGCTCGTTTGAATGACTCCTCTTCTAGGATTGGTACCTCTAGATCCATACGTGTCAACATTCCCTTCAGGATGGATCCATGGGCCTCCACCCTGCCTAGTTGCCAATGTGATTCACGGGCCGAAACTTTCAGGGTGATCCCTAGTTCTTGTATTCGTGTCATCCATGCCTCGCTCAAATATTCTTTTGCGGGGTCCACATAAATGGTCTTTGGAGGTCCTGCCCAACTAAACCAGTGATCTTCTAGCAGATTCCATTGTGCACTCGAATCACTACCACATGGTCGGGCTACATGAAACAGTGTCCCTTCATCGATAATGTGCGTGAAATGGAATTGGGTTCCCTGAGCATTGGTCCACACTGCACCATCCATACCGATGGTATCATTAAAACCAAGATTCTCATGTATCCCCCCCAACCTTTGAAAGATCGAAGCCTTTCCGGGACTCTGAACATGCATCACACTGGTAATCACGGGCGGCGTCCGTCAACTCCGACTCTGCGTTCGTGGATCGAAGGAAACGAACAAACGTGTCGGCATCCGGATGTCCAAGTCTGTGGTGTACCTGTTGAATCCACTTTTGTTTCTCCCTATCTAGATTCAGGTAACCAGGTCCATGTCTTGACAAATTCCGGGGTGGTCTTCCAGGAATCTCTAACTCTTCCCCTGATGTCTGAGGATCTCCCTTCTTTTCGGGGTCATCTTCCATCAAGTCAGTGTCCCCCATCCCCATTCTAGACCTCTTTCCTACGTAGGTTTCTTGTTCTGGAACATCTTCAATCTTTCGTTTCTCCCCGACGGGTTCAATCATCATGTCGTCTTTCCTAGGTTCCCGGCCGGACGTTTCAGGTTGCTTAGTACCAAACAGGGTTAAAGTAATCTTCGAAGGAATGCCTTTTCTGATGCGCTGCCGCTGTGGCAGCTTTTGCCATTCCTCTTCCTCTCCGACTTGTTCGATATTTCCGGACGATCGACGAAGTGAAAAAGTTTTTCTGAAAACAAGATCTTCCAAAGGAGTAGACGCTTTGGGAATCCTCAACCGTTCAGTCCCTCGACATACCTCTGCATGTACTAGTCGGAAGGTACAGAAACCCTGGGCCTGTTTGAAAACAGCAGTTTCCGGTCCTAGAACTATTGAACCTACTCTCGGGGCCAGTTTGTCCAGGTCTCCAAAAAGGGTCTTGATTCTCTTTTCAAAGTCCATCCTACGATTGACATCCAAATCTTTATCTTCTTGCGTCCTCTCTCCTACCGTTTGCTTCGAGATGAGTCGTCTTCGTTTCAATGCCTCCCCTACCAATACCTCATCTACTTCTTGTCCTTGTTCTGAAATTAAGAGTTCATCAAACACTAAAGGACGTTCTTGAGGATCGATCTGTACAGCTCGAACCACTGCACGCGCAAAGTCTGACGAGTACTTCGCAGCGAAGGCAGAAAGTGGCATCCACCTTCCAAGGTGTTTCACCTGTCCTGCAATCTGCTTATGTTCATGTTTCTTGCGACAGTATCGACAGTCTAGCGCTCTATGCAAATTTCGGGAGGTCGTCAAAACTATCGTTCTCTTTCTCATCGACTCACCCTTCCAATTCAGCCTACCCACTTCACACATGTCAAAAACCGTTGGCAGAGTACCCCATCTCAATTGTTCCAATTCGGGTTGAACTACCATCTCAGAACCGACAGGCTGTTCCAAATGAAAATGTCTTCCATGTTCTACCTGGTACATGAATAGTTCTTCACACAAACTCAAGTTTGGTCTTTCATGTTTTCTCCCGTCTAGTATGTAGGTTCTCAGTTGTTTGCTTCTGCCCATGTTGCGTCTGGAGAAATTTCCCCAAAACTTGCAGTCAGGTGAAGCCCAAATGTGTGTGGGCTGCTGTGTTTCCAGGATCTGCCATAGCTTGTTCTGACCCTCAGGGGTCCGGAGATCACCATCCTGGATTGTGAATCGACGGGTCTTCAACCCCATCTGGCTTGCTATCTGTGTCAGGTGGGAGTTTGGATAACAGTAGATTTCCAGGATGTCCAATCTCTCCTTCGAATTGTGGGTTCGTGGTGCTAAGTGTCGTGTCCGGATGTCAGCTGAGTGGTTTGCCAACTCTTGCATCTGAAACTCAATCTTTTCCACCAGGTTAGCTAACTCCTTGGCAAAGAAGTCGTTGATTGGAGTGTCCATACTGGTATGAAGTTCAAACGAAGGTTGGTTCTCATAACTCAACTTCTCACTTGTATCATTCATGATTCCTCTGCTGGCATCAGGAAAGCCAACTCGCGTTGCAGAATGGCTATCTGCGTCTGGATCTGGGTCACTCGATCTCGGTTCTCCTTCGCAAGGTCCACCTGCATCTTCTGATGGTCCTCGAGAAGTGGCACTCCTCGTTTTCCCGGTGCCGATCCACTTGCCATGGATGGGATTCCCACGGGAACTTCCGAGCGGTGGTAGCTGTTCAGGTCGTCGATCACATCCCAGTCTGTGGCTGTCGCTCCCTGCTGTGCCCACTCCTCTCGGGTCTTCTTGATCATCTGAGGCGTCAGCACTGGCTGCTGGCTTTCCACCGGCATGGTCGTCTCCATCCGAGCGGTGGCCAACACATAGTTGTGAAAGCTGAGAGCCCAGGCTGAAGTGCAATCTCCCTTTCGTTTCATGAACTCCACGTAGCTCGCATCGATGGCCAGGACCTGGGCAAATGTCTTGCCTGCATGCTTGCCGCCTCCCAAGACCTGATCTCCCCACTGCCTCAATGTGGTCACACCCGGCGGCTTGACGATCTTGGCATCGTTGACCGATGAGATGTTGGTCAACGTTGCATCTTCTGGAAAGGTCAGGGGACTGTCCAGTCCCGACACCGCCGCATATGTTGGGATCACCTTCTTGGGCGCCATGGAGTAGGTGATTGGCTTGGGAAATCTCGGCACTGCTTGAAACTCGAAGGGCTGCTGGGCATGTCTGTCGTGTCATCTCTGTGCTCGGCTGGTTCGTGTCTGTGTTTGTCGTTGTGAGGTTGTTTCCATGACCGTTTACATTGGAAAACTCTAGCATATGAGTCACGACCTCCCAAGTCTCATTCTGCACTTCCGCACTGCCAGCATGTTTCATGACATCTAACAAGTCAACCAAGAACAAACCTTTCTCACTCACCGTCAATGGAACACTCACACGTCCATGAAACATGCACAATTCACGCTTCGAGGTGCAAATATCTGCCGACACTGCTTTGCAAAAGGCATTTGACAGTAAAAAAGGAGTAGTGCCATCAACCACTTCAAGCTTTAGCCAACGCTTACCAAAAGGCAGAAAAAACCGCACCTAGACTCTTCAATGTCCCATTGTTTCCGAATCTAAACACGGTATCAGACTTCTGCCATGAGATCTGACGTGCATATTCCTTCGGCAAATTGACGAGCAGCTGCTCTAGTCTCTTTTTTCCAATCACGGACTTAGAGGCTCCTGTGTCCAGGATTGCTACACTACCGTGGTCTACAAAAAACATCGGCTCATGTGGGTCTTCATGCCTGACACGTTTCCCCAGTGTAAGGCCCCCTAAGCCTCGTCTCAGCTGTTGTTTCAACTCTTGGAGGGACAGAGCAGCAAAAACGAATTCTTCATTAACACGGATTCTTGTTTCAGAATACCGACAAAATTTTGTGGGTTTGTTTCCAGCACCGGCCTGGCTGTCTTCAAAATTCCCGGTCGAGCTCATGCCAGGGTCGGTCAACAACATCGTCTCATTCACATCGTTCTGAATCGTCGCCTTCTCCTGGACGACGGGCCACCACTCAGGGAGCATCTGTTCTAGTGAGATCGGGAGTCTTTCCAAGACCTCCGAGTCGACCTCTGACACATTCTCCCCAACCAAAGTGGACATGTGGATCTCCGCTGAAGGCGCTGCGGCATTCGAAGTCGTGCCCTTGTTTGGGCATTCCTGTCGCCAATGCCCACGAGCTCCGCAAAGACGACAATGGGAATTAGCTATGCGGTCCGCCAGTGACTGGCGTCTGCGGAAACCACCTTTTGCATTCCACGGACCCTTCTTGGATCCTTTGTTCTTTCCTTTCCCCTTCGACGGCGGCCAGAAACCACGGGCACGGATCTTATCTCGAACTCGGCCTCTGGCTTCTGTGTATGCTGAGAAGCACATGCTCAAATCGACGTTGTCCTGACAAGCTTCGATCAACTGGTCTTCAAACTCCGTGATCATCAAGGCATCCTCATCGCCTTGTTCCATCAACACCTGAAGACCCATCTCGTCGTCAATCTGGTTGTCATCCTCCGTGAAGTAGGTCGGAATGGTCATCTCTTCTTCATCATCAACGAAATTGACTGGATAGACCTTCTTCTTTGGCTCGGAACCGGATGCACCCACCAGGATGCGAGGAGCAAGTTGTCTCATGGAGTCTTCCACTTTCTTGGCCTTGAGCTCCCCGGCACACATGGCAAGTACCCGCTTCTTGTCTTCTCCATTCAAACCACTTTGACGCAGCATGATGAATGCTTTGATCTCTTGAATGGTCACATTCTTGATCTCAGCAAAGGCAACATTCATACGGTTCACGTATGAAAACACTGACTCATCTGTCTTCTGGGTCACCTTGTACAGAGCCCTCTCGAATTTTTCATAGGTCTGGAGTTCAGCAGAGTCCTCCCAATCGGCCACCGCACTCAGCAAGAGCTTGATGCCTCCATTTGGGTCCGAGAGCTTTTCACCATCTAGGGCTTTGACCTGAGCCCAGGCGGTGCCCTTCATCAGAAGTGCCAGTCTGGGAGCTAGCATAGAACGGTCCTTGACGGGGCAGATGGAGTGCAAGAAACGAATCTTGTCGGCATACTCCCTCGGGTCGTCAACTGACGGGTCAAAACCCGGAAGAAGACTCCAGATGTGTCCGGCCTTTTCTTCTCCCGAACTTCCTTCCGTTCCGGCCATGGCTCAGTGGTCGAAGGAAAGGTAAAATGTCGTGCAACAAAATTCTGGGATCAAATGCAACCTATCCTAGGTTAATTACTCACTGGAGAACCCCTCCAAAATGCCTACGCCTCCTTGCGGAGGCTCCGCTACCAATGTTAATCTCACCCTGGAGTTGAATGATCCTAACCTTGGGGAAACCCGGTCCTCTTGTCCAAGCGGCCTCGCTCTTTGTCGACGATGTTCGGTCCACCCACCCACCCTTTCGGTAGGTTCGATCAAAAGGTCGTCATGCGAGACATCTGATTGGTAAGCTTGTGAGCTTCACAATATATGTATATGAATAACCATACAGATCTTTTTTTAGCCACGTTTCTTGACTCTTGTGCGAGTGAGATATTGCAAGTCATGCTGTTGCTGGCGTGACACCGAACCTCGCCCGTGGAGTCCAAGAATGCGCTGTTTGACGCCTCGAAAGGGTCGCATGTGACTCCATGTGACTGGTGCAACGGATTTCGGGGGCTTCGCTGCAAAGCTCGCTGGTGCAAAGCTTGATTTTTGGGGCAGGAGAGCGAACTCATTGCCACATGGCAAGGAAAGCACACTTGGGACAAGGTCGATGGTCGAGGCGTCTTCCTCAGCCAGGTTTAATGCTTTTGTTTAGCGCCCCGGACATCTTCTGCTCGCTTATGCAAGGTCTTCATGGAATTCAGGGTTGGGGCTTGGGTGTCTTGGTTTGGATTCACACAACCGGAACCCATTTGGTGTCCCAACCCATTCAAAAAACTTCACCCAACACTTAGATGAAAGACACCATAGAAGACGGTAAAACACCTCCCTTTCAATCCTTTCAGACAGGGGCTTGAACCCCCCAAGAAACGAGATGAAGATTTGCCCATTTGTCCATGCTCAACTTGCCGAGGATACTGAAAAGGTCCCTGGTCCTGAGCTGAAGCAGTTGGAACTAGGCCCGGGAGTTGACCGCGAGACCTGGACTTTGGAACCTGATGGAAGCCCGACGGAAGTCCCATAAGTGGCGTAGGGTATAGGCGAAGTTGTTGGAGAGCATGTCAACAAGGGGTTCATATGATATAATACAAATACATGGGATTATCTAGTATAGGTGAATTTGAAGCAAAACAGTCTACTCGTAGTTCCGTTTGGGCGATCAATTGTTCCCATCCCTTTTGACCCAGGTCCGCAAATGGATCAGAGTGTACCAACACCGAGACATATCTCTTCAATGTGCTTCATGCGAATCCCATCTATTTTGAGGTAGCAAACTCTGCAGGTTTTCATGAAGCTCTCGCGTTGGTCGGTCTGTCCAACCAAACGTCACGGTGGACCCATTTTGGATCGTTGGTCCTTATAGGTGAGATTTCGTTGAATTCCTCGCAATCTTCGGTGAACTCCCAACACATGCCTAGGAAGGATAGCACGCCCAGCTCCGCGCCACGGCCGCTAAGAATGGCCACCGCGTGTCATTCCCATTATCCATGGCATCTCGATGCTGCCAGGGGGGATACTTCAAAAATACAAAATATATGTTTGAAATTGGAGGGTTTGAACACACCAACAGTCTATCCGGTGACAACATCTTGTCTTCGTTTCACAACAAATCACAGACGTCACAAGTTGTTTGTTTTCACATCTAACTCGCCATTCTCCGTGGCTCCATTTACTACACCGGTTTTACTCGGTTGTTCTCGGGGATTCGTTGAAGGCACCGCGACCGGGCGGAACCGTTTCCAGGCAGTGTGGGCAGCTTCGTTCGGAACCACCGGATGCTTGGAGTGACTTCACGGCTGGATGTGGAAGAAGGGAAGCTGGAAGGCTAGCACTAAATAGATTTGCTGAGAAACTTGTTCAGCTTCAAGTCAGTGAGAAATAGTAGAATGAGACTGTTTTGTGGTCAGCTGTTCTGAATTTGTTCTTGATTTTCGTGGTCAGTTTTGGTGCACTGGTGATGGACTCCATGTTCTTTTTGGGACAATTTGAAGTACCAATGGTTTTAAGGTCTAATTAAGGTCTACCAGGTAGGTTCTGGGGGATGTTCTACCATGGAATTGTAGGGTTCATCGTCATGTTTGTTTGCAACGTGAGGCCAGACGTTCAAAGCCACCATAAATGAGCTACATGACAGATGTGACCGAATGGTGAGGACCCATAGGGCCAGGAGGGTCCAGGTACTTTAACGGTGCCAGTCTTGAAGGTGAAAGTACTTGAAGAGAATGGTCTTCGGACCCTTAGGCCTGGCACATTTGGGTTCGGATGTTCGTGGACCGAAGTTTGCAGCTGACTGGCAAGATCTCCATGCGACAAGGGAGCGAGTCAGCAAGGGAGCGAGTTCCCTTCCGCGGTAGCTTACTGAGAGAGAGCCTGTCGTGACTCATGAACTACCCTGAACTGCCAGTGGTGGATGGATAGACTCCTACCAGGTGGAGTAGTTCATGAGTCGAAGTTCTGGCTCAGGAAGAAGATCTTCCTCATTTTCCTTTGCCTTTGCACGCTTCTCGCCGTCCAGCCCAGCTCCCGCTGGTTCGGAGCCGAGCTGAGAGAGGCATGGACCGACCAAAACGCGACCGGAAGAGAGAGGAAGAGATGGGGCTGGCGATTCAGAAAATCAGAAGCCTTTTGTGAATCCAATAGGGATATATATATATATAGGTCATACATGGAGTCTCTCTTTGATGGCTGTTAATTTTCGGGGACATGCTTCATCCACACGCGACTGTCCAAAACAGGCGGCGGGACTTGTGGGTGAACGTTCGGTTCCCAAGGCGGGCGAAACAATCATCCAACTAAACCGAATGAAATGGAATGATTTGTGGGTTGTTGATGTGTTTGAGATGAGATCATCATATCCCGCGAGCTAAAGCGGAATAAGCACTTGATAGTTGAAGCCGAAAAGACTTGCCCTCTCAAGAAACCCTCCGGCTTAGCCATGACAGGACCGCACGAGCAAGCTGCAAGCGGAGCTCAAGGGAAAAACCGCCGAGCAAATCCTTCAGTGGGCGGCCACTCAACCCAATTCGACGAAATCAGGTAGACAGCGGCCGAGTGGTAGGTAGTGGTATGTAGTGGTGGAGTGGGGGGATGGTTGGGGGTTGGGATGTGAGAAAAGGCAGTAGAAAAGGCACCTTGCCTTGGTTGAATGCTTTTGGTGTCAGGATGAGAAGGGTGAGAGGCCCGAGCAGGCCAGAGGGCCCAGGTTTCGCTTTGGCAGACAGGCCAAGGTGGTTCAGAGTTCAACCGCTAACCTTACCTGACCTGTGATCATTGTTGTAAGTTGCAGTCGCCGTATATTTTACAGTACTTGCAAGTGGAGCAAACTTCCAACGAGTTGAAAGGCCTGGCTTGGGAATGCGTTTGGGAGCCTCTTCGTTGAACTCGTGGAAGGATGTGGTTGCAGTGCTTCTAAGTGGAAAAAGAGCAACGCATCTTGGCTGTTGCTTCAAAACAGCATCGTGCCCCAAACAAAGAAAGCAACCACCCAAATATCATATAAATGTCAATAAAATTCAACATCATTCAACGACACTCGTCTCCGAACTCCTTTCCGAGGCGGAGACGGTTCCGGGCCTGGTCCAATTTAGCAGCTTCGGACCTTCGGGCATGGTGATCTTGGATCTCCTCGATCGCCTAGGCAAGCGGAGTCGGTGTGGGCGCACTGTGAACCACGTCACGGACGCCACGGACGCCACGGACGGCGCCCAAAACGAAGGTCGATTCGGAAGGCCCTTTTGGTTGGAGGTGTGAATGTCCGGATATATGTCCAGTTCAGGCTGCTTTATATGGACGAAGAAGGCACTTACTTGACAGCGTTCAACACGTTAAGTGTGTGTATATATTTTACATATATATATATATAATATATACATGCTTGCAGAGGAAAGAGTGAAAACAAACTTGGCAGGGTGAACCGGTGAACCAGAAATTTGTAACACTCGCTTCGAAAGGTGTTCGTCAGGTGCGGAGTCCGGTGCATCTAGATCCGAAGTGTTCTCCTCATTTTGTGTGGATATATGTGTTTCTTCCAAAGAACTTGGCGGTTTCGTTTAGGTGAACCTTCGTGATACTCTCTTCCTTGTGTGGGTACACAATCCAGAGCAATCTGGGAGATGACCCCCCTGGCCCGAAACGACCCGCCTGCCCGATGAAACAACTCGCCTCGTGACCCGAGGCCTCTTGGAGGAGACACGGATCGTCACGATCGACACCTTACACCTTTTCCCAGAGAGCTATGAGCATCTGCAGAACGTCACCAGAAGATATCCCAAGATGTGTTTGGGCTCAATCGGCTGCCGACAGATCGCTATCGTTGCTTACTTCGTTGCTTGCTTAACAGTTGGCAAACTTGGTCGTTCCGAGCTGTTCGAACCAAGGGAGGTAGATGCACTGCCGAAACTAATTCAATTTATCTCACTGAGGTTACACTGCTTTCTGGGGAAGGTGGTGCAGGATGTGTTGGGGACAGTGGTGGGATGATGTTCCCTACAACAATGTAGTATATTAAAGGTTGTGAGAAGTCGCAACATGTAGAGGCGCGCAGCTGCTGTATTTTCTGGAATGAGACCATAGCGGCGATGGAAGGAACTGCGCACAGTTTACTTTTTTCTCCGAAGACACCAGAGAATCCCGGTAGAAGCGCACTGAGGAAGCTCCAGACCTTCTATCCCAAGGACTTCATGGAGGGCGAAGGTCATCGTTTCGATGCTGCTCGGAGACACCATCGTGCGAAGACCTTCATGGCGGGGGTGGTCTGGCATGTGTGATGGTGTGATGAAGTGTGATCTGTGGATGTAATTGGTTGGTTAGCCCCCATAACCAGCAACCGCCAATTGCGCCCAAACCCATCCAAATGTGATTTCTACTTCCCTGAACGTCTCCTCTTCCTCCTCCTTTTTTCCCTGCTCTCTCCATCCTTCTCCCCCTCCCCCTCCCTCTCCTACTCTCTGCATATTCCTTTCATTTCCCCTTTTCTTATACCAGATTGCAAAGATGAACAGATCATAGAGTGGTGCATGGGGATAGGCTTAATGAGGTGTTTGTTTGGGATCATAATCTTGGGTCACCATGGCTTCGGATTTGTTGGGTACTCCCGTGGTATTGTTGTTTTTTTTGACTCGAGCTCACTGCCATGGGAATAAACCTTCAAACTTCCAGGTGTAAGTGGCCTTTATTGATTCATCAGGGTTTCTTATTCGCCGGCCTCAGCGAGGAGATGCATGGAATGACTCTTTGGAAGGACGACTTCCAGAAGCTCTTTGGACAGAAGGGATCTCTTTGGAAGGTTTGACCAGTGTGGGTGAAACGTTCTGATGTGACTGTAAAGTTACTTGAACCCCCCTCCGTTGGGACTCCTTGGGTCCCTTTTGGATGCTTTTGGGTGATGTGACCTTTGAGTGATGTGCGTGTTGCCCAAGCCACTCAACAAGACCTCCCTCCTGGCCCAGTCTATGAATTTCTGGGCCTGTTTGTATGGACCCTTCGATCCTCAACTGCGTGTTTGGAAGAAACTAATTACATTTGGAGGAAAACTAACAAGTTAGAAGTTGACAATTATCGCCTGTTTGGTATTCGGAATTTCATGGTCATTTTTCTTGGGGGCCATGCCCTCCATCGAACCATCCGCTTTTTCAGGGAGCGTCGGTGCCAAAAGGACGTCCGGTAAGTTGAGCCTCAAGTTCAGTGAAATGCCAGCTGAGCCGCTCGGCTCCACATGCTATTCCAAGTGCTTAGATGGCTGATGGCTGTCCCAAGTTACGCCTTGTTTTGCGGTCAGTTTCGAAGGAAGAACGGAAGAACTGAAGAGTTCATCACCTTCCAGGGTTGCGGAAGGGGCCACCAGGGAAGGCTGGAGAGGCTGGAGTCCCAAAACGTGTCTTGCATCCTGACAAATTTCTCTATCGCTCCAGTTGATTCTGGTGCTCAGGAGCTGGGGGTAATCCATCTTCCCCCTTTAAACAGGAACACCAAAAAAACACAGAGTTTCCCAAGCCTGCAGCCTTTGCTTGTTCCAACCACTAATTTGGTTGAACAGCCGATTTTTTCACGACGTGCTTTGTTGTTTCTATGTTTTTTCAGTGACTCTGTGAGGTACAGTTACCTCACCAAAGTGGAGCCCACCCTCCGTGCGCTGCAACAACTGGCGCCTGGCGGTTGGATCACCGGCCGTCGCCGGTCGCAGGGTGAGCTCCGAAGCCACCTGCCGGTGGTGGAGAACGATGCAGGGAAGCTCGGGCGGATAGAGGCGACGACACCCATGGGTAGTTCTTGCGCAAGATGGTTTGGTATAGCCATGGTTTCGTTCCCTTTTGGTTTTATAGTTGTCTGACACGATATACAGACATATACAAAAACAATAATATATATATATAGGTTTCCATTGGTTTTCCTGTGGTGAGCATCTCATGTTTCAAGAGGAAAGCCGATCGTATCCCTTCCGCTACGATCAATCCTTTGAACCCGAAGCCACAAATGAAGGCTCAATGCAACTATAGAAGGGCCCTGTTTGGGGCAAAATTCACCCTGCCCACCAATCGAATGGTGTGACCTCACAAACCAACATGCGCTACATGCGCTTCACCTCCTTGATATGCATATGCTGGGTCTGGGTCTTCGACGGGTCGAGACCGGGCTTAGGAGATTGAAGATCAATCCTTTGGCCTACTGGACTTGGGAGGATGTTTGGCAATACCTCCACACCCACGAGGCAATGCGCGACGGCGAAACCGAACAAAAACAGCTCGGAATCAGACCTTTCGGTGAACCAGCTCGCCGGTGAACACGGTGGTTTGGTGCTTTGAACGCGGCGGCAGGTCGTTGGGGGCCGAGCGAGCGAGCGAGCAGAGAAACCTGCATGTCGGCGGTGCGATTCACTGACTCGAACTCGACTCTTAATTGTAGAGACTCTTAAAAATATAGAACCTCCAATTGAATTGACAAACCTCTTCCATGCACCTTCCGCACACAGACGCGTGAGACAAGCCACCAGCTTCCACTATTGAGTGGCTGAGAAACAAATGAAAAGATAGAAGTTAGAAGCGCAAAACTTACAAGGAAAAAACTCTTCATCACCACCCTTAAGGCCCGTCCAAAAAGCGATGTCCCCATTGTTCGAAACGAGCGCACATGTCTGCAGAAGGACGCTCATATATGGTCATACCAGTGCAAGAGGAATTAGGAAAATGTGAGACCTGAAGCAACAAACAACGCGAAAAACGAGTCAAGCATCCATGCGAAGTGGAAACTCCCAAGAAGAGATATTCTTTGAACAGCCCTTCTCCATCAAAAAGGCCAAATCTGTCAATTCGTGAAATCTTATGGGGTGCATGGTTATTAACTATAAAAGTCTATACAATACTTCAGAGAGTGATGTTGAAGCATGCAGAGTTGTTGACTCATTGTTCACTCATTCTTCACTCATCAACTTGTATGACAGACGTTACACAAGACATGAGGAGCTTGGATGTAGGATGTTGCAAATAATGTGGTCATTGGATGTCATTGGTGCCATGTGTCGTGTGCGAATTCAGCCATCACCCATGGCAAACACCCGTGTTTTCGTGATATCCCTGGTACATTAAAGTGTTCCAAATTATGGTACACTTCATGATTTCATGACTTCCATAATTGAAGGATGTGCAATTGCAGACGGAAGAAGAGACCTACACTGGTTTCATACTAATGGCCTGGGCCGGCGCAATCAACATGTGCCGAAAGTGCTATCTATGCTCGACTCCACAGCCACTTTCAGTATATATAAAATATATGTAAATATGGTTCTGTAGACCCACCCTTGGTGTGCAACCCTTATGTGATCTTGCCCACCTACATTGGGGTGGTTTCAGGGTTCAATGTATAGCTGAATATGCCATACATGAATGGTCTGAGTGCGTCATATCCTTCGAAGTGCTCCTCTTTGCCCACAGAGAAAACACTCCCGGCATCACTGGAAGGTGCCCTACAACGTCCTTCACGACCGCGGCTACAGCAGTGTGGGAGCCACTCGATAGCGGTGTCGTAGGAGCATCGGGTCGACACGGTGCAGATTTGGTGCAGAAATGGTTTCGGGTTGTGGTTTCAGGGGCTATCGTAGGGTTGTGAGTGGTAATGAAAGGGTGAGTGAACTGTGACGAGAAGGGTATGTTTTCTGACAGGTGTGTACAAACCGGGAAGCATGGGAGCATTGTGTTCTGATCTGCAAATCCTCATGAATGTGGGAGTGACACAGTGCCACTGACGTTTTACTTTGTCCATAAACTGAAGGGGTTGAGACGTTTTCTCGCACGGCTGAATTTAAATCTGCGGGTCTTTAGAATTGGCATATATAAAACAAGAAGAAACCCCTGTTAGTAGCATTGTTGCATGTCCAAAGAACTCCATTTAAGGACATATTCCCCGAGGATTTGTCGCACACAGATGACCAGGGGCTGATCGAAACCACCGGATGACTTCAGGTTCGTCAAGACGGCCCGAACAGCCCGCACGGCCGGGCCCCATGGCGTGCGTTTGTGTCTCCAGTCGCGCTCCTGCAAGGATGTGATGAATACCCGGCCCACCAAGCCAGGGGAAGGCGAGCGCGCAGGCGGGTTTGGATACGATCTTCGCACAAAAAACGGCACAGTCCATCCGGCCAGTCTTTGTGTATTGTGTTTCAAGTGAAAAAGACGCAAAGACACCATAAAGGCACCATAATGAGTGAAAGGCTCCAGGAATATCCAGGTATTGGAGCTTTTCGGGTAGAATTGGGATTGGGGTGGTGTGGGATGTGTAGGGGGTGTTTGGGTTTTCCTGTGAACACCAAAAATACCGCACTGGATTTGCAACTCGGTTCAGTGCCGAAGGTAGATGTGTCTTCCGTCCCCAAAAAACCCTACGAGTGGTGGAACCGCGCGCCGATCGATCTGGTGGGATTTTCTCGAGCTGAGTCGACTGTCGAGGTCTCTGTTTTCTGCAGATCGTTTAGACAAAAAACGAAAGGAATAAGCGAGCGAAGTCTGGACAGAGTCCTCTTCAATGGACTGAAGACTCACTGTAGTCGGATCAGATCGAATTCGAGAAATTCATCGGGTTCTTGTCAAGCGAATTCTTTTTCGACGTCCAGTGTGCTTGGTGATTCTACAATCCGGCACTTACCCCATGGGTCCAGGACCATCAATAACGGACCCATCACCATGTGACGCTCTGGGATGCGAAAAACGACCTTGGTTCAGTGAAAAAGGAACAGATTCCTCTACCTTGGTTCAGGGATGTCAACCTCAACCATTGTTTGGTTGAGGTATGGACCCATTCCTGCAGGTCTCGGAATGTCGAACCTCACGGGGGATTGTCTGTTCTGCGTGACCGGTGCTCGCATCTGCTCGCGTCCTCTTTTTGTTTCAAGGCCGCTTCGAGCTGAGCCAGGAGACGGGTGGCTGTTGAAGTGATTGCACTCCCGGAATACTCTATGACACTATGAAATACTATGAATATAAGTCTATAAACACTTCCAAACTCGGTGAAGTTGCATTCTGTAGTTCTCAGGGCTACCACAAATACCTCAGAGTCATAGCTCTAGACTTGCCTGCTCAAAAAGAAAAAGCACGCGAACAACTTCGTCGTGGAAATGGTCCATTGACACTCCATCCGAGTTCGCCGGATCGCCTGGGACACCTTTTAGTGTCCAGGAGACCGAGTGTGGCATGCACACACACCTGGCGCGCATAGCAAAGAAGCGCGCTGAGAGCGCCTCAAAGCGTGCTGAGTTGGATGATGCGCCGCACCTGCCCTGTGACACATGTGTGGAGGTGGCTTCTGGGAGTTGGTTTTGGGATGGATATGTCAATACATATCAGTTTGCATTCTTGTTCATCTCTGTTTGACTCCCTTGGAAGCTTGGTCAGGACTTAGTCAATCGAGCTGCAGCTACTTTAAGTGCCATTCATTTCCTCCAAATCGTCCGAACGGCCACCTTAATTCACCTCTTTCCCTCGCAGGTGAACAAGCAGAACTTCGAGGAGGTGGTCCTCAAAACCAAGCACCTCGGAGTTGAAAGCTGGGCTGAAGCGGGCTTTGCTCCCGGGCAGATCTTGTGGAAGGGTTTTGCGCTTTAGATCGCTCCATGGCTTGTGGAGAAGCGAATGGTTGAACGACACGACCTGCAGTTTGATGGAACGACACGTGCTGTCCACGTGAATTCGGGTGTATGGCTGTCATGTCACATCCACCAAACCATTCTGACATGGCACTGTTGGTTGATGGGATTATACAACCTGTAGGGATTCAAATACCTTGTCAGGAAGTATTTGGGCACTCAAAGTGATCTACATAAAAGTGTTTCCAATCACCTGCTTAAAGGGTGGAAGTGGATCCATAGGGAACCATACTTCCAATGACCGATCCACATGGACCTGTACCAGACACCCCCCCAATGGCATGGCGGCTTTTAACAAACACCCCTTGAGAGGGGGCTTTGGTAGGTAGACTCTCATTTGAAACCCTGTGGACATCGACGTCGTTTGCTCAAGCCTTCCATTTCCACCGGAACGGACGGGAAATCAATGGAAAAGTCGGTGCAATCCTCATGCACGAAAGGATTGCGACCATCAAGTTTTCTGGTATCAGCAATACCATATACGCATCATTTGCTCGTTTGGATTGATCATGCGACCGGCGGACCGAACCATTTGCGAAACCCTTGGTGGTCAGCGATCTCTTCGATCTGATCGGTCTTAGCTTTATCGGTGAGTCATCGGTGACAGCCCGCGCTTGGCGTGAAAGACCGAACCATGATTTCGGACGGATGGGATGGGGATGGGAAGGCTCGTTCAACCTGGGTGCGCCAAACAGTTGACCTGGGCGCCCTTTTTGGCGAACAACCGACGTAACCTGGTGCCCGTACTCCGAACTCCTGGTGCCATGCACGGTGTTTCGGGGGCCAAAAGTGATTGAATCAGCAGCATGAATCGACGCAGGCAGGATATGCTCCTTGAGTTCTATTCGCCGATGTGTGGTCACTGCACGCACTTTGCTCCTACCTATGCGACGATTGCGCATGAGACGCCTGGCAGTGCTTTTTTGGAGTTTGAGGCTTTGTCGCCATTGTGTGTGTTTTTGTGATTCCGATTCCATAAAAGATCATCCCGGCTTTGAATGGAATCACAAAAAAAAGGCGTGGTTGCAGTGACCAGCCACGTCGTTTGAGTCTATTGGTTCAACTGCGTTTTTGCTTGACTTTTCCGAGTTTTTCCCAATAGACTTTAAGATTGTAATTAGACGGGTACGTCGTGAAGGGGCTGTATGCTCGTTGCTCAATCACTTGGCACCACTTCAACTACACCACCCGACATCGCCCTAAAAAGAAGCATGACTCGCATGCCGCGCATGCTGCGTGCCGCAAACGTAAGTTCGACATGTGTGAAACATGTCATCCTGATTTCATCCTGCGATCCACCCCTGCATAAATCAGGCCTGTCCAGTAATTAGTGGTGGATAGTGGTGGATGTTTGAACTACGTAGTCCGACGGAGAAACTGCCAAAGGGTAAACCTGCCGATGATTCCTTTGCAACTGCACTTGTTTCCAGTTTCTGGCTTGAGAAACCTTCAATTATTGTTCCATTCTCAGAGGAATCCATTCTCCCAATGCGTGAGCCATACCTGGTGACACAGTGACCCAGCTATTGTGAGAATGTTCAGCACTCGTCAAATGAGACATGAAACCACATGCAACGCACCGACCGTTGCTCAAACCTTTACTGGCGATAGGGCTTCTTTCTACCTCCCAGTTGTTGAGACTGGCAGCGGAGCTTTCGAGCTCTAACGCTTTTCACGCAGTGCTGGCGCCAGACCTGAGGCCCCGTTTACAGAGCGATAGCGCCATCGCACTGGAGACACTGAGGTAGGGCGTTTTCCAGGATTGATCCTGGCCTGACTACAAAGTTCTCGGTGGAAGCGCAGAAGAAGGAGCAGACGCTCTCGGATACCGAGAAGAAGAAGTTGGGGCCGCTTGGACTGCGTTTGGTGGACAGGCTGGCGGGACCGGCGCTGTTGGTGTGGACCGCCTGGCAGAGCAAGGTGGCGCCAAGGCTTGTTGAAGGAACTGGAGGGCCAACTCCTACCTCTTCGACATCAGGCTGCAATGGAGCTGTACCAAGCGGGTACAAAGGACGGTGGCATCCTACTAAGGCAGTATGCTGAACCGAACCTGGCGGTCATCGATGTCACCACAAGATCGTCAATCCGCAAGGTGTTGGCCGCGGAGCAACGATCCAAATGCCGAGCATGCGGACAGATTGGTCACTGCATGGGCAAGGGATCCGATTTGCCCGGCAAAGAAGGCCAAAGGAAAAGGTAAGGGTTCATCCTTTGGATACTCGGGCAGGGGATCTTCGAAGAGTGGCAACAAGAAAGGTGACAAGCCACGGGTGGTCTACTGCACTGTGGGGCTGGAGAACACGTATGACGACACCGTGGGTTACGTGGCACTACGTGGAGGAGCCAATCAGGAGGAGAGCCCGAACATCTTGATCATCAACAGCAGTGTAACGTCCGCCGCGGGATATCTATCGGATGCTGAGGACGGAACTGGACTTCATGCCTCCGACATCAAAGGCATTGCGACCGCCTCCAACTAAGGCATTGGAGACTTGATCGACAGCGAGTGCTTCAGGTGCCTATGAGACGCCACCTAGAGGACCGCTGCCGAAGATGACGTTTCCAACTTCACCGGTGCCACCACTGCCGGTGAGGAGCCAAGGATCGGCAGGCGAGACCAACAAGATGACAGCACCAGTCATGCACTCAAGAGCAGTCGAAGGGGACTGTCCCCATCAGCGAGCGGACCAGCCGCCGGGGGACGAATGCCTACATCGACGACTGTGGAGTTGCCTTGAAGAAAGAGATCGGACACCCCAGACTGGAGGCAAGACAACGACCATACCTTCTGGGGAGTGTGATCATGACAAGGTCACATGGAAAGGCAGCAATGGGTACGTCTGGACATGGACATGCGAGAACTGCGGGCAGACGGACACTGTGACAAAGGATTCAGGACTGGCCAAACCTGTAGCAGGTAAGCCACCAGGAATGCCACAACATGCTGGTGATCAACTATGGTGGATCTGTACCTATTATGGTGGATCTGTACCCAGGACATGGTGGCAGATGCGATGACCAAGGCTATGAATTGCAACGCGGTGCTGAATTTGATTCAGCAACCGACTGAAGCTGACGGTAAAACCGATCCGAGCCGGCACCAGTTGTGGTTTCAGTTTTTGCTCCGCACAACGGTAGCTACCAACAGCCGCTTGGAACATGGGGACCGTGTGATCGCGGCCCCTCGTCGTCCGACGCATTAGGCTGAGCATCAGTGGAGATGCCCTTCCAGCGAGGATGGATCTCTATCACAACCAGGCGATGCCGGCCCAAAATTCCGGCCAAACGAGCCGAACACCCGACAGTGAAGAGCTGATCTTAGTGCATGGATGTGAGTGGTGTATTTTTAGGTATTTTTTGTTTGAGTTCAACACACTGCCGCATCCGCACTGCGAAGGGCGGGCCTGCGTGTGTCCTCTCCCCGATTGGCAGTCATGTTCCGGGAAACATATTTGAATGATTGTTCCACACTCCCTGAAAATCATCATGGAAGTGGATGGCATGGCCCAAGTTCGGATGACCATGAAATCCGAATACCAAACAAAGGGTGCCATCATGATCATCATGTGCCATTATTATTTAAGGGAGTGTAATGTTCATCATTCACGAGACCAAAATTCTGTGAAGCCGAGGTGGGTTCGCATCAAATCATGTTGTTTTTGTCCTTCCTCACTGATCTACTGCATGTTGATTCTGCACCGCCATTTAGGCATGCATTCGAGAGGTAAGGATCCCAGTCATTGGACACTTTCCGCCACTCACCATCGAAATGCATGTTTTCCTGGAGAAGGTACCGAACAGTGTCTATCTCTCAAGGGCACACGGTACATGAGAATCGGATGACCTTCACCGGCTCGAGCGAATAAGCGGCAAGCGCAAGTCGTGCGAGTTGCGAGGTTCCACAAAGCGCCAAAGATGCAGGCTTTGTGCCTTGGAACCAAGAGGTCGGGCTGGAGAATGCAACTTTTGCCAGTGAAAGTGAGCGGGACCCTGTCGACGCACAACCTTCTTCGAGGGCGACTTGCGTCTATGTTCCAGTTCCCGCGATAGCACAAATATTGCAAGCTGATCTTGTGACTGACGTTTCTTTTCTGAATGCCAAAATCAGTTGCCACAGCAAGGAATGGGTCGCAGGGAATCTGACTGAAAAATGTGAAATCTCAGTGAATGTCTTTGCAAGACTAGTTGTTGTTCACAACATGCTGAAGGGCCTACAGTAATTTGATTTGTACACAGGTTTACCTGAAAACTGAAGATCCCTCAACCAGTGGTTGGTCTAAGCCTCCGCATCGTTTTGGAGGCTTCCTACTGATGGAGGTGTAACCGCGAGACAGGTTTGAAATGAATATTTAAAGCGTTCGAATGAATGGGGCATTCCGATAGAATCCACATGCATCAGTACTATATAGCCGGTTCGCTTGTTACTAATCTTAAGTGCCGACCATACTGCATCATGAATTATCCACATGTTTGTTCAATCAGGATGGAACTGTACATCTCACCATCATGCAGGTTTGGAGTTGTTTCTCTTCTCACCACTTTTGGTCCGTTGTATGCGCACCAGTGGCACCGGTGTCCTCGTTTTTCTTCTCTTCCGGCGGCCGCCACATGTCGAGGAAATCCATGCCTTTCCAACGTTGATCTTGGTCCGCCCCATGCAGAAGAAGCTGAAGCTTGTGACCTATCCCCGCTGGAGGAAGCTTTCGATGTGGAGAGCCGGTCTGTTTTGGTGGAGAGGTGTGGCAGACATAAATCGGAGACATAGGACGGCTTATACTCACACCATGAGAAGCTTGGGATCATTTTTTTGTGAAGTGTGAGGCATGTTGATCAAGAGGTCAGTGAAATCAAGACCTGTAAGTTACACTGTAAGTATACAACAAATACAACAACCTTTGGCGAGGGAGTTTTGTGAGATGGACCGGGTGCTTTAGCTGAATGGAGGAAATTTCAGGCCCTTCAAGCTGTGGTCCCAGCTATGACTAACCATGATTGGAAACGTCTCTAAATAAATGTAGACTGAATGTCCAAATACTTCCTGAGAAAGGTATGTTTGGATGCCCCTCCCCCGGTTGTGGCTGATTCTTTTCCCCATGTTTTCCCCGAACATTTGAGGGAAGATGTGCTCCAGGCCCTGGAAGAGGCCTTGTTCAAGCAGTTCTTTCTCTGTTCTTTTTGCACGGTGGAGCAACATTCTTCTTACGGTGCAGCAGTGACCAGCATGTTGAGTCAGTGTCATTGGGGGCGATGAGAAGAGGTGTCTCATGAGGCTCACGTTTGGGACTTGAGGTGTCTTCCTCTTGGGTTAGTCAATCGAAGTGACCTGGCTGTGAGAATCCTGTTCAAAAGCGGCTGGTAGACATCAATTATAGACAGAGTTCCCCGAGTTCAAAAAAACGAACAGCAGGAAGAATCAACTGAAACAGACGAACGAACCGACGGTTGGAGTCACACCTAGGACACCTAGGACCCTTCATCGACGACTCTTTTCAAAAAGCGACGAACGACTGGGAGGGTTTGGACTTTGCTCTCAGAGTTCTGATCACACTCTGACCACACCCTCTCAGTTCAGGACTTCCGTCACTAGACCTGACAGAACGGAGATGTCGACGACCCTTCGCCTTTGGAGTTTAACCCTTCCCTGCGGAGGAGGGACGTGAAGACGGTGTTGGACTGGGTGAAGGAGGAGCTTACAAAGCCCTTGACTTGAGCTGACCACAAAAACGGCTGGTCTGTGCGCTTCGCGAGCCGAGTCGGTGGGTTATTCCCCGCTGTGGCGCTAGGGGAAGATTTACACCTGCATGACATGGGTTTCTTATGTTTCCTTCTTTCTGATGATTTGATACTACTCGCAATCTTTCCAAGAGGAGAGTGAGTTCGAAGTCCTCTATCTCAGGTAGTGCAGTTCAAGTACAGCTAAGTGTACAGCTAGAACTGTTTCAGCGGTTTAGTACCATCCCTTGACACCATGGCTGCAGACTGCCAGCCAGGGTGTCAGGCGACAGGCGACCAAGAAACTCAGCACCACTTTAGGATAAAACGGTGAAGTATCATTGATGTGGTATCAGGCGTTCCATTAGGTTGGGTGATGTGTTGCGCGGTGTTCCATCAAGCCTGAAAGAGATCCATTGTTTATTTGTTGTCTCATAATATGTGTTGACGTTCGCCAGCAAGTTTGAACACTTGAGGTGCAAGTGGTTGACTGTCGTGTACTCAGGTTGCGTCCTTATGATATGACTGTGGTGTCTACCATGCTGTTCAGATGCTGGAGCCATCCTGTTTGGTGACGTTTTGAAATGATGAATTTGTCTAACAGAGACTTAACCAATGAGGTTTGGTATCCATTGCTTTTCTATTGCTTTGAGAGTTCCCGCGTAAAACCAGACACCCTGAAAGGAAGTCACATCTATAAAGACCTATCAACATGGTTCAAGGGGGGGTTAGGCAAGAAGAGATTTCAATTATACACGAGACCTTCAATCGACGATTTTGAGAGCACTAGGATCATCATGAAAACCCTTGGCAAGCCGAAGTTCGTCGATGCGGATCTTTTTCCGGGGCCTGTTCGACACCGGTCGCGCGCCAGGGAGGCTCAGGGCCAGTTGGGAGCTGAGAATGGCGAGTGGTGATTGTGGGTGACCTTGGGGTCTCCATGGCGTCTCCAATTGGCCCTGAAAGATGTTCTGAAATGCCAAAAGATGGGTCTCCAATGCCAAAAGACCAGTGGTCTCCATGGGGTCTCCAAATGGCCCCTTGGAAGACCATTTTCCTCTACAAACAGGGGGTTATCCACTTCCATGTTAGTTCCAGGGAGTGTATTTGGTCAAAACCTGGAAACATGGAGCAAACACCCTCCCAGGTAGGTCAACCCAAGGTATCCTGATTTTGACCCACAGCCATATGGACTTGCTCTTTTGGGTCGGAGGTTCTTTTTCGTCCAGAGTTGCAAGGTAGCCTTAGGTGATGAAACAGATCTTCCCGGTCGATACCGATTGGTCAACAGAACATCGCAAATAGTACATGTACACCGTTTGATCCTGAAAAGAATTTCAAGAAAGACACCTGCAACCTTCACTTACTCCTGGTCGTACTACTAGGTGCAAGAAGCTACGAACGGGGCTCCTGGCATCGCTACTAGGAACAAGAAGCTACTAGTAGCGAAGGGCATTTTTCTTCCACCCACCATCCGCACCCCACCGACCCGGCTGCCCAGGTGGCCAAGGCCAAGCCGAAGGCGGGTCAATCGGCTCGGGGTGCCCAGCCTGCGGACGGGGTCGAAACGTTTGGACGTTTGGACAGCCGCAGCGCTGCAGAAAGACATGGTTCAAGGTCTACCCTATATCAAGGTGTTATAGGTTTACATAGAGGGGCCTTTATATAGAGGGGCCTTTCCTTATATCAAGGTTTCTGGTTTAAAGTAAACACCTTCAGGGCACCATGGTTTAATCCGCTGGTGGCCATGGTTCCCAGCCCTTCCAGCTATCCACAAGAAGCCTCAAAAAGCCTCTCCATCATTTGCACATATTTGCATGTTTTTTTTGGGGGGATAGAGTTTCTACTAGCTTGCTATAACTAGGCATTCTGGAGCATCACACTGGACTTTGGATTTTTTTTTGTTGGTGGTGGTTTTCAGAACTTCACCTTGTCCTTCCGAGTTCCGTTCATGATCCTCCCATTGAGTTTGCTTCCCTGTGTCGAAGACTTCGCGCTTTCACAGCGCGCGCTTTCGCTTGGATTCACCGAATCGGCACTGGTTTTTCCCCCACCTTCGCCACCTGAAGATCATGGAGACGTTGTGAACGTGTGTAGACTGGGAGCAGGGTGACTACAGTACAGCGATTACAGATTCATGGAGATGTGCGAAGAGGCCTACGACTTGCCATCCTATAGAAAGACAAAAAACACGGAAGTGGACATTGGCCCCTGATAAAGATGATTATGCAATATTATGCATATACAGGTGGTTTAGTAGGTGGTGTATACTTCCCACTTCCATGTGAGCAAGTCGGAGTGTACCAATTCACCAGGCTCCAAGTGTGTTTTCCATATGTTTTTTCCTCCGTCTGCCAGGTGAGGGTTGGTGTAATTTTGTAAAAGCATGGGATCGCTTGAAGTAAAGGGTTTTTGTCCGTTTGATTGTCTCGGTAGAGACCGATGAGACTCGACTCGACTCGACCGAGGTGATTAGCGGTCTCAACACCTCCTCCTCTGCGGCACAAGCCTTGGGCTCGATGCTTCAGGCGCCCAACATGCGGAAAACAACAAACAAAAAGAAACACGTTTTGTTTGGGCGACGAAGGCGTCGGGCTGTGGAGTTTCAACCCTTTCGGCTTTTCAACGTGATCATTTTGGTCCACAAAGGGGGAACTGGACTGAAACACCTCCGCTCTGTTTTGGGCACCGAGTGTGTGGGTTCCAGAAGTTGGTCGAAGAAAGGCGTCCAAGGACGGGCGAGGCCCTGGTAGTCTTTACACACACACACACCTTATATGTCTTATGTAGGTCAACAGATTTGGTGAGAAAGTGTTGAGAGAGGGAATTGCTTTGGACACCGGAAGTTGTGGGAGTTCCTGGGGCACATGTTGAAGGTGTGATGGAGCATGATTAACAGTACTATCATGTACTATCTCTTCGAGCTGGCTGAGCTGATTCGTTTCTAGTTGGCATTGTGTTCTGAAAGCTTCAGAACTGATGGACACGGAATTGGACATGGACATGTTCTGATGCATGAACATTTTGGAGGAAACAAACGTGTCACGCCTGGTGGAAACCTGAAAGCAAACATCAGAAAAGATTGAATTCTGATGAATCCTGAAATCATGGATCTGACTGGCTCATCAACAATGCCACAAGGAAAGCATGACAAAAAAAGTGTCCAGAAGAATTACAAAGATATGCCATCATGGCGTGCCCTTCTTTATCCAATCTCTACATGTTCAATGCATATTGCTCCAGATATTTGATGTACTCCAGGTCTGGTTTGTTTATAGTTGTCTCCCATGCTCTTGTTGACTCGAGACCTTTCACTCTCTAAGATGAATCTTGGACACTGCCCCGGCCCACTAACAGTGAGCACAAAGATGGGCACCACCAAGCGCACGAGAAAATTGGACCCCAAAAGCGGGTTTCTAAATTTGAAAAGTCATCTACCTAAACTGAATAGTCCCATTATATGTTGGCAGCACCTTTTTCTCCTTCATACCTTTGCCACTGGTCCACTGCTTTGGTGCTCTACACGGCACACTCTTGTGCCCAAGCCAACAAAGCCTTGCAAGGCTGCGCGCCCTGGTCTTCTCCAAGCCTTTCTTGAACCTGGGTTGGGGCTGGCTTGCTCTGGGGAGGTCCGCTAGCAAGGCTAGGGCTGGGCCTGGGGCTGGCTGGGCTGGGCTGGCTTGCTCTGGGGAGGTCCACTAGCAAAGTAAATGTCCCCCTACGGCTGGGCCTGGCACTGGCTGGGCTGGGGCTGGCTGGGCCGGGGCTGGCTTGCTCTGGCGCCTGGGGCTGGCGGCTGGGGCCAACTAGAGTAAATGTCCGGCTGGGGCTGCGGCTGCCCGAGCCCGGCTGGATCCGGGGCTGGCCGGTCAAATTTTGGCTCTGGAGTTGTGCTTTTCTGGTGCTCCTCCAGGCTCCGGAGTTGTGCTTTTCCGGCGCCAAAAAGCACGAGAAAAAGCACGAGAAAAGGCACGAGAAAAGGCACCAAAAAAGCACGAGAAAAGGCACCAAAAAAG